>JUJX01000006.1:0-474570 GCA_000800745.1 Diaporthe longicolla
AGGAGTAAAAATCTTTAGAATTAAAAGGATTAACTATAAAGTATACTTATATACTTATATAATAAAATATATTTAAAGAGTACTATTAGGAAATAAAAGCTTTAAACCTTTCTTTTATATTTTCTAAAACTTATTTATATACTTATAAGCTTTAAATAAAGCTTTATATACTTTTATTAATAGTAATAAATATAATAAAAGGCTTTTTACCTATTTTTTATACTTAAAAACTTAGAAAATAATATTTAAAGTACTTTAATACTTTAAAATATATATATATAAGTAATTTAAGCTTATTATCTATAAAATATAATAAGATATTAAAATAGTAATTATAAGTTAAATAATAAATACTAAATATATTAAATAAGTAAAATAAAATAGTATTAACTTTAAGATTACTTTTTTTTAAAAATATTAAAAGTAAATAGAAAAGATAAAAGAGTTAGAAAAACCTTTATTAAAAAGATACTTATACTATTACTTAGTATAGTAGGGTGTAGGAAAAAGGGGTATGTGAATTTTTAGTAGGCACCCTATAAGAAGGGTCTTCTCTATATTATTTTTAGCTCTTTTCTAGAAGAAATTAATTACTCCTTTTATTCTTAAAAAAATTTATTTACTTAGGTACTTTAAACCTCTATTATTCTCCCTCTCTCCTTCTTTCCTTAAAGACCTATCTTTTTATTAAACCTTTATAAGATCTAGTAGAATACTCTACCTAAAGTACTTATATACTTTTTAATAGCTTATTCTTACTAGTAATCTAATCTAGGCTTAAACTTATTAAAGGTAGTAA
The DNA here is from genome assembly GCA_000800745.1 of Diaporthe longicolla. Classification (NCBI taxonomy): domain Eukaryota; kingdom Fungi; phylum Ascomycota; class Sordariomycetes; order Diaporthales; family Diaporthaceae; genus Diaporthe; species Diaporthe longicolla. The sequence goes on from JUJX01000006.1 coordinate 800, forward strand.
GGAGAAATTAATAGTAGAAAGGAAAAGGTATTAGGATAATAGCTTAGAGGTATATAAGAGTATATAGGAAAAAGTAAAGTAGAGGTCTATAGTTAAAGTAGAACTTTATTCTAATTAGTTATTAACTTAAAATCTTAATTATTCCTAAAACTATAAGAAACTTAGTTATTAAGATAAAGGAATTATTATTAGTTAAAGTACTAAGTTACCTAATAGTAAGGAGTAATTTAATTACTTCTAGTTTAAGTTTTAACTAATACTAAGCTATAGGGTAGCTACTAATAAAGATAAGAGAGGAAATATCTCTATAAGTCTTAATTACCTTATAATCTAATAAAAGGAAAGCCTAGTAGCCTATTTTACTACTCTATTACTAAGAAGGTTAAGTTATACTAGGGTACCTAGCTAGTATATATAGGTAGTAAGGATACTAGATTAGTTAAAGTAGATAGGTATATAGTTAAGGAGAGGTATAATAAGTTAGTTAAGGTATAATCTAAGGTATATATAAGGATTTATTATTACTAATTAAGGAAGATATAAGAGGAATTAATTAAGCTATATAGATATAGCCTAGGAATTACTTTTAAAATATTAGTAGACTAAGAAAGTTTAGTAATAAAAAGTTTAGCTAGTAAGGATAGTAGTATTAATTTAATAATAATAATAATTTAATAATATATTCTACTTTAATTAGGATATAAAGAGAGTAATAATTAAGTATAGGGATAGTAATAAGAAAGGTAAGTATTAAAGGTAATAGACTTAATTTAAAAAGTATATTAGCTTTAATATAAAAGCTAAGTATAGCTTAGTTAAGGATACTAATAAATTATATATACTTATTATAATATACTACTATATATTAAATAGCCCTCTCTTATTTATTCTAATTATTAGATTATATATTATATTAAACTTAAACTTTTTATTTAAAGGAGATTTTATATAAGATATAGCTATAGTAAGGTTAACTAGATTATAGTACTTAGCTTTAGCTATTTTAAATCCTTTTAATATAACTAACCTACCTATTAACCTAGTATAGAATACCTACCCCTTTAAAAAGCCTTCTTTATCTAACTAAAACTTAAGGTAATTAGCTTTTAAGTATAGTAGAAATAGGAAGAAGAATAAGCTAAAAAGTAAATAATATATAAGCCTAATCCCTTCCTTAATACCTCTAAACTAAAGCTATAGATCTAATTAGACTCTATATATACTAATAAAAGCTTAAAGGACTTCCCTTTTAACTACTAATATAATAGTATTTAACCTTAATATAGAGCTATAAATATAGCTTTTAATAGTATTCTTAAAGTTTAATAAAACTAATATTATTAGGTTTTTTAAAAATCTTAAAAATATTACTTATTAGTATAAGTATATTAATAAATAAAAGCTTATATTAGTTAAATACTATTATAATAAGCCTACCTTTAAGAGGGAAGTTAAGAAAATTACTACTAGAGTATAAGGCTAGGATATTTAAAGAAAGGAGCTCTTAAACTATTATAAGTCCTCTAATTATACCTCTTTAATTAATCTTACTAAAGTAATTAAAGATATTCTTTAGTTAAATCTATAGTTAAATTAAAAAGTATAGAAAAGGAAGATTATTAACTATAACTAAACTTTAAAAGATAATAATAATAGGAATAGCTTTATAGCTTAAATATTCTATAAAATACTCTTTTTAAAAATTAAAAAATAGTTAATCTCTATTATAATTACCTTAAAATTAGTAAAGAAGGTTAAATAAAAGACCTTTAAATAGAAATTAATTAAAGTTCTTAACTATAAAATTATATATAAAAACTAAAACTAATATTTAACTATTTATATTTTAAAAATATAAAAGATAAGAGCTAATAATAAATAAGTTACTAAGAAGGCTATTAGAACTATTTTTAAATCTAGGGTAAATAATAACTCTACCTCTTTTATAAAGAATATATAGTTAAATTAACTATCCTATAATTTTAATTAAAAACTAATATAGTTATTTATTATATATAAGGAGAGATAAGACTTAGATAAAAGAGTTAATAATCTTATTAAGTAACTATAAAAGCTAAGTTTAAATTAAATAAAGATTATTAAAGGAATTAGAAGGCTTAACTTTAATACTATAGTATACTAGATATAGATAGCTTTAAAGAGGCTTAAGAAAGCTAAAGCCTATAATTAAATTAAAGGAAGTCTAGATTTAACTAGTTTTAAAGCTCTAGATATAGTAAAGGTACTAAAGGGATACTAGAATAATAAGGATTATAAAGTTAAGGATAATACCTTAGAGTAAGTTACTACTATTAAGTATTATAAGAATAGCTTAATACTATAATACTATATTTATAAGATAGTTAGCTATAGTATATATAGGTATAATAATATTAAGAAGGTTAAATAATATAGACTTCTTTACTACTTAAAATATAAATATTTCTTATAGTTTTTAGATATAAAGGAAGACTAGAAGAATAGCTTTAACTATATATTAAACCCTAAGTAGGTTAGGAAATACTATAATTAGAATAGCTATAGTATTATATACTATATATTTAATATCTTTAAGTTTCTCTTATTAAAAAGAAGGATAGATCTCCTTTATATAATAAAATATTAGAGTATTATTACTAAAAACCTATACTTTTAAAGGAATCTTTCTTTTAAAACTCTAAAGTAGCTATTTTAAGATAAAGAGAGTAATATATACTTAGTACTAGCTAGAGTAATATCTTTAAAAAAGGAGATATATATAAAAAAGTAGATTACTTACTTATCTAATAACTTTTACTCTTTATTATACTTTAATATAGTAAAGTAAAAGTACTATATTAAAAATATAGACTAAAGTAAAATAATATATAACTTAATCTCTATTAAAACCTATTATAAGAGGATATATATAGAGGATAGTTAAAATAACTTTTAGATATAAAAGTCTATTACTATAGTATCTAATTAAAACTTAGAGGGTTTTTATAAAAACTATTCTAGTTTAGAATCTTAAAAGCTATTAAAGAAGGGTAAGGATAAAACCTAGATTAGCTTTAATATAATATTATTTAAAGAAAGAACTATATAAGCTATACTTAACTTTAGTATTAAAATAATAGCTAAGGACTTACTAAGCTTTAGTAGGATAAGTACTATACTAATTAGAAAGCTTTAAGCTCTTTTAGATAGTATATAGATATTAGATAATCTATTATTTAAACTAATACTTAACTCTAATAATAGAAGGAATTTATCTCTTAGCTTAAATATTATAAGTATACTTAGTAATAGTATTTAAAATATACTATATTAAAATATAACCTTATTAATTACTTAATATAAAATTAACTTTATAAAGGTTAATAATAAAGACCTAATTAATTAAAAACTCTATAGATTAGCCTACCTTATAATATAAGTTAAGGCTTATAAGAATACTTTTATACTAGCTCTATTAAATATAAGAGTAGAGATAAACCTTCTATTACTCTTTTATTATAAGGAGAATAGGTTATTATTTAACTTATTAAATAATATAAACTTTACTATTTATAATAGTTCTTCTATAGCTTTAATTAAAGTAATTAAAGACTAGATATATATTAAACTTAATTAAATATAGTTTATATTCTTTATTATTAATAACTAAGTTAAAGAGATTATATACTATACTCTTCTAGGAATACTATTCTTCTTAGAAATAAACCTAATATTTAGGTAGTCTAAAGGTTACCTATATATTAATATTATACTTATAAGGGTAAGGGTAAAGTATAGCTTAGGAAAGAGGAATTAAAAGCCTTTCTAAATAGTAGTTACTAGAAATTTATTAACTACCTAAAGATAATTTCTAAGTATTAGAATAATTATAGTTAATTAGGAGATATTTAATTAGAACTTTAAAGTAGTTAAAAAGATAGTTTTATCTTTTAAAGTTAAAATTAAGTTTAAAGAAGGGGATAAGGTTATTAGCTTACTTACTAATAATAAAGTTAGGATATTTTATATAGCTTATATATAGGACCTATATAAAGATATTAAATAAACCTATAAGTAAGAAAGCCTAATTAGACTAAACCTTTAGTATATTTATAAAGCTTACCTTTAAAGGTAATAGTAGTATATAAGGAAGTAGTCTAGTAATAGCCTTTTAGCTTTAATAGTAGTAAAGGTAGTTTAGTAGTTTTTAAAGCCTAGAATTAATACCCTATATAAAAGAGTAGGTTAGAAAGTTTACCCTATTAATAATTACCCCTTTAATAGGATAGTTCTAAAAGATAATATTAATTAAAAGCCTACTTATAAAGCTAAAGTTAAAAAGATAATAGATAAGAATAAGGGGAGTAAATATAACCTTTAGATTTACTTTAAATTCTTAGATATTAAAAGAGGAAGTTATCTAACCTCTAATTAGCTAGATAAAATACTATTAAGTAACTATAAAGGGTTCTTTAAAGAAGAAAAGAAGATATTCTAATATATACTATATAATAAAAAAGTAACCTTAGTATAAGAATAGTTATATATTAGTTAACTTAATAAAGATATAGTTTTATTATAAACTATTAAGATAATCCTTTATAAAGTTTATTAAGTAAAAAACTATTAGATTTTAAAAGTATTATAAGGTATTACTATTTAGATATTTAGAGAGAGGTAGGTAGTAGAGATTATTAAGGAATCCTAGGGTTTATACTAGAACCTTTAGTTCTTAGTAAATAAGAAAAATAAAAGATATTACTTAATTAATAGTATTAAGAATACTAATATAGTTATAATTTAAGATACTTTTATATCTCTTACTATAAATAAATTTATAAAAGAATTTATAATATATAAAGTCTTATCCCTACTTAACTTCTTCTTAAGCTATAATTAAATTAAGTTTAATAAGAAAAGTAGAGATATAACTATATTTACTATACCTATTAGGTTATTTTAAAATTATAGGTTACTATAAGAAGCTATAAATTTAATAGTATAGTTTATAAAGTATATAGTTTAGTTATTCTATAACCTAATCCTAATAGTATATTAACTATACCTAAATAATATTACTATAAAAGGCTTAGAGATAAACTATAATAATATAGAAGTACTATTATTACCTAGTATCTAGAAGTTTATTATAGAATATATTAAGAATCTTAATAATATTCTATATAATATAGAGTTTATAAGAGGTATAATTAGTACTATAAAGTTTTAATAGTATTAAAAATAGGTTAACTTTATAGGATACTACTATAGTACTCTTAGCTATATACTTATAGAGGAGAAAATTACTAAGATTAAAGAGTAGCCTCCTTATACTTCTATAATAGAAGTAAGAGGGTTTATAGGTTTTTTTAATTACTACTAAGTATAGATACTATTCTATAGTATTATAGTAAGACCCTTATTTAACCTCTTTAAGAAAGAAGTTAAATTTAAATAGATAACTAAATACTAGGAAGTAATAGATACTTTAAAAGCTATATTATTAAGTAAGCCTTACTTAATTAATATTAACTATAAAGAAAGAGATATCATCTTTATAGTTAATATAAGCTTAATAAGATAAGGAGCTTACTTAATATAAGAGTATAATAGGGTTTAGTTAGTAATATACTATAAGAATAAAACCTAAATAATAGCTAAGTAAGCTTATAATATAATAAAAAGAGAGTATTAGGTAGTATTATATATAATTAAATAACTATAGTTCTATATATATAGTATATACTTTATTTTTAAGATAAATTTAAATATTCTTATCTAGTAACTAAAGGGGTTAGTTATTAATATTTTAAAGGTATATATTATATAATAGTTTATAGTAATTAGAATATATAACTTTATTATTTATTATATAAAGAGGTTTAAGAATATAATAGCTAATACTTTATTATATAAACCCTTTAGCTTATTAGATAAAACTAGTTACTAAATTAAAGGTAATATTAAAGATTAGTATAAGGCTACCTTAAACTAAATATTAAGCCTAGAAGTACCTAATTAAGCCCCCCTCCTTATAATAAAATATATATAGTTTAATAAATCTAGAAATATTACTTATTATCTAATAAATAGAAACCTCCCTAAAGACCTCTTATATTAAAGGTAAAGGTTATTTAAAAAGAAAGCTATAAGATATACTCTATATAATTAAATTCTTTAAAGGTAATTTAATAAAGGTTTTAATATTTAATATATTATAGATTACTTTAATTAGAGGAGAAAAATTATCTAAGAAACTTATACTCTCCTAAGCTACTATAGGTAAGATACTATCTATACCTATATTAAGATAATATATTATTAGAAGGGAATATATAGTAATATTAAAGCTACCCTATCTAAGTATCCTTAATATAGTAGATAGAATATAAGGGTTTATAATAATAGTATTATCTTAATAATACTAGACTAACCCTTTAATAAAATCTATATAGATATCTAATATCTCTTTAATAATAAAGGATATAATAAGCTATTAGAGGTATACTATAATTTTATAAGGTAGGTTAAGGCTAAGCTATTAAAGATTAATAACTTTAAAAGAGTAAAATTATTCTTTATTAATAAGATACTTCTTTATTAGAGACTATTTATAAAGGTAGTAATTAATAAGGGGAGGGAGAACCTAGGTGAATTTATATACTACCTATATCTAATTAAAGTATACTAAATCCTATTATCTATATATAACTTTAAAGTAAATAGTATTATAGAAGTTAGGTATTTCTCTATTATTACTACTCTTATAAAAATAATAAATAGATCTTTCTTATACTAGGTAGAGATATTACCTTATACCCTCTTTACTAATTAGACTAGTATATAAAGGTCCTATAGAAGGAGTTCTTTCTATCTCTTATATAGATTTAAGCTAGTTATCTTTATTAAAACTAAAGTATTTATTTAAAGGGTATAAGTATAGACTCTAAATATAATACTATAAGAAGCCTTTAATATAAAATTATACTTACTATTTAACCTTTCCTATAATATAGATAAAGTAATTAAATTAGTAGCTATACTTAGAAAAAAAGCTATATCTAAGGATATATATAGAGAATTCTATTATTCTAAGCTTTTAATAATAAATAACCTTATTCTTATTATTAATAAGTAAAGGAAGACTAATTATTTATTATTTTATAAGTTAACTTATTACTAATTTAGGCCCTACTTTATTTTAGAAATTCTTTTAAATAATATATATAAGCTTAAAATACCTAATAAGGTTTTAGTATAAGGGATATATTTATTAAGAAGGTTAAAAAGATTTATTAATAACTTTAGTATATAGAAGCTATAAGTTATACTACTTTAAAATAATAAAAAGTTATAATATAATAAGTATAACTTTCTTATACTTATATTAATACTTCTATTAAATAATATCTTTAATTAAAATAAGGATATATTCTAAGATTAATCCCTCTTTTAAATATATAATATCTAAAATAATATTACTTTATATATAGTAGATATAGACTTAGATTTAACCTTATTCTTAAATAATAAAATATATTAAGTCTATACTTAAGCTTAAGCTAAAGAAATAAACTTATAGTACTAAATATATTATAATAATTAGTATATTAATATCTCTATATTATAATTAAATAACCTATATTACTAATCTTATAGTACCTCTTTAGTAATATAAAACTATATATTACTTTTAGCTACTTATATTATCTATTTAAAGGGAGGGGGAACTAATCTTAGCTTATTATTTATTTATAATTAATATTAAAAATTTTTATAATAATTAGAATGTTAGAAAGTAGCTTTAAAGTAATATATCTAATTTATTAGGAGTAAAGGGGCTAGTGTTATAAAAGCCTTATTACCTATACTATTACCTTTCCCTCCTATTCTAAAGAAAATAATTACTCTAGTTATATTTCTAACCTTATATACTCCTAATTACCTATACTATTTCTACTTACTCCTAAGCTTATTTAGCCTTTAATTTTAGATAGTAAGATTAAAGCTTAAACCTAATTACCTTACTAAGTATATTATTCCTAGCTTTATTAAAGTTATATATATAAGTAATATAGATTAAGGACTTAAGCTCTAAGTTAGGCTTTAGTATATTATTAAAGTTATTCTATTAATTAAGGGTAGTAAAAGTAATATACTTAAATCTAAAGAATTTATTAAAGTTATACTTATAGCCTTTAATCTAGAATATATAGTTTATATAAGTATTCTTCTTAAATCCTTAGATAAATTAGTATTTAAAAAAAGGAAGTATTATTAATATATTAACTATAAAATAATAACTTATATAACTAAAATAATAGTTATAAAAGGCTTTATTTTAGTAGTTAAAAGTAGTAATTAGAAAGAAAGGAGCTTATTTTATATTTTTTTTATTATATATAAGTAATATATACTTATTATATAGTAAACTATTAATCTTTTTAATAAAGATTTTATTAACCTTACTAGCTATAAGCTTTTTAATATTTTAAAAAAGGAACTCTATATTCTTTTTAATAAAGAGGGGTTAAAAGAGGGTTTTAATAATATTTAGATTAGATTATTTATTTAAAAGCTAAGTATAGTACTATTAAAAGCTATAGCTTTTAAGTTTATAAATATTAATACTTTTAATAAAGATATAGTATTAAAGGTTTTTAAATATAAATCCTTTAAAGAGGATACTTTTAAGGTTAAAGAAAGTATATATACTTTAATTAGTAAGAGGAATAATAGGTTTACTATTAAAGACTAGTTTTACCTACTTATTAAGCTTCTTAACTAGGGAGCTTTAGTAGTTAGTAGCTTTTTAGTCTTTAAATTAAAGTTTAATATTACTAAAGGTTTATATATAAAGAAGCTACTAGGGCTCTAAGAGAGGCTTTACTATATTATCTAATTAAAGGAATAATAGCTTAATAATAGACTTTAAAAAAGAAAGTTAGTAAAGGGAGGAAGAAGTAGGGGTTAAAGGAATAGGAGAAGGAGAGGGGTAGTAGATATTAATAGAAGAAGTAGTTTAAAAAAGTCCTAATAATAGTAACTTAGTAATTTACTTCTAATTAAAAGTAAAGTAACTATTTATAAAAGAAGGATAAATAAAGGAAGGAATAGAAGTAATTTACCTTATTAGTAATTAGGGAATTTATTAATAATTTATACCTTTAAAAAAGAGAGGGACCTTTACTTCTATAGTTAATTTCTACTCTCTTTCTCTATATAATAATAATAGTATACTTAATACTAGTAACCTTTTTTAAGCTCTATAATTCTAATTAGAACTAAGGAGAGTTAGTAATATTTACTATATTAATACTATTTACTACTAACTCTAATCTTATTAACTTCCTTTAACTACTATTTATTTTCTCTTTAATTATTTATATAGTAAACTTTAAAAATATAAAGAATACTATATTACTAACCTTACTTAGATATCTAAGTTACCTTATATTAATTATTTTACTATATATTTTAGTTAAAATAAGTATAATAAGTAGCTTAGGGAAGAAAAGTATTAAAGGGTTATAAGGAAGTTATATAGGCTTTAGCTAAAAGAGAAGTTTAAAAGCTAAGTTAGATACTTTTATAGTTAATATATCTAGATTATAATTACTAGTTACTAATATTTAAACTTTAAATATTCCTTTACTATTTATTAAGTAAGGTAAGGCTTTTAATTAAGATATTATCTATATATAACTATTATACCTTTCTTTTTATAGTAACTTTCTAGATTTTTATAAGGGTATTTACTTTTTAAATTCTATAGATATTAGAAACTAGATAATATTTAAGTATAAGTATAGTACTAATTCTTTTTATAATCTTTTTAAAACTAAAGTTTTTATAAATAAACTTTAAATCTCTAATATTTAGTTAGAGGAAGAAGTAGAGAGATCTTTTTATTATAATATTAAAGAAAGTAACCTAATAGTAGAAAGTAAAAAAGTAAAGTAGTTAGTTTAAAAGTACTTCCCTAGTATTAATCTTTACTTTAAGCTCTAAATACTTATAAGAATAACTAACCTTTTTAATTACTACTAGGGATACCTCCTTCTTAACTTATATAATACTAAAGGCTTAATAGTAGTAAAGGAGAAGCTTAGGAGTAATTAGGTAATAGCTTTACTTTAGTAGTAGCTATTTAACTTTATAGATATAGTTTACTTAGCTATTTAACTTACTAAATATAACTAGTTTATATATAGGTCTTTAAAGTAGAAGAAGTTTATAAGGGATTATTAGTTTATTATCCTTTTATTTTACTATTCTAATTACTAGGCTTTAATAATTTATAATAGGAAGTAAGCTTATTTAGCTATTATTAATATATATCTAAGTAAGAAAGCTTATAATAAGAACTATTATAATATAGTAATAGTAGTAAAGTCCTACTTTTATACTATCTTACTTACTAAGGAGGTTTAGAGGAATATATAGGTATTTAAAGTAAATATTACTTTATAGAGTTCTAGTATTAATTATAGATAGTATATAGCTAATTATACTATATTCTTCTTTTAAAAGAATTATAGAAAAAATAACTAGAAGCTTAAAGACTAGATAATATTTAACTTATATATTATATACTCTTTAAGAGTATTAAAGGAGAAAGTATTAATATATATTTAGATATTTATTATTTAATTAGAAATAAATAGGATTAGAAAATAGGTTTAGTAGCTTTATAATTACTTTATTATTACTTTTAATAGAATAAAAGATTTAAAGAAAACTTATAGCTTTATATTTTAATAGTTTATTATTTAATATAAGTTTAGTAATATTTTCTAAACTAAAGAGTAATAGTAGTAGCTATTAAGTTAGCTTTTTATCTTTAACTTAATAATATAGTTTTTAAAGATTAACCTATTCTAGCTAACTAATTATTATATATTATATATATAAAGTAAGGTTAAGCTTTTATTAAAGTAGCTTAAAGGTTTTATAATAAATAATAAGTTAAATACTATATAGTTTAAAAGTATTACTCTTTATAAAGAAAAGCTAGTAGTTTTAAAGTTAAATAGAAACTAGTTACTACCTTCTTTTAATAATTAGGATAAAGAAGAGGTTTAGAAAGAGAAGCTAGAGAATATTAAGTTAGATAAGAACTAGATATAGGAAATTATAGAGTATAATAAAGTTAACTAGAAATAAATTTACTATATATTAGTATACTATTAGATTTCTATACTAGCTATTCTAAGAAGTTATATTATATAGCTAAAAGTAGTAGAGGAGGAGAAGAAGAGGATAGAGTTTATAGGTAGTAAAGAGTAAGTTAGTATTTAAAATACTAGGGCTAAGAAGTATAGGTAGAGAAATTAAGGAAGGGTTATTCTAATTAAAGGTTACTATAGCTATCTAGTAAGCTATTATATTTAAATATAATAGCTTAGAGAGGGGTATATATTAGAGTATAGGAAAAAGGGGTATATAAATTTTTAGTAGGTATTTTATAAAAAAGGTCTTTTCTATATTATTTTTAGCTTTTTTCTAAAAGAAATTAATTACTCTTTTTATTTTTAAGAAAATTTACTTACTTAGGTACTTTAAACCTCTATTATTCTCCCTCTCTTCTTCCTTCCTTAAAGACTTACCTTGTTATTAGATCTTTATAAAGTCTAGTAGAATACTCTACTTAAGGTACTTATATACTTTCTAGTAACCTGTTTTTATTAGTATAAATCTACCTTTTAAATTATAGTTAAAAGCTATATTAGCTATAACTATATTATATAATATATCTCTAATATTTAAGAAATAAGAATAAGCTTTAAATACTATATTATATAAGTAGTTTTAATATTATTTTTATTAATATAAACTATTTTAAATAAAAGATAAACTTTAAAGCTTACTTTCTAACTAAGGAAATATTTATACTTATAAATATAAAGTATATATTTTTATTTTAAAGTATAAAAATAATATAACTAAATACTATTTAAAAACTTATAAAAGAGTTTATATAAGCTATTTAGTAAGATATATAGTATTAAATATATATAGAATATAGATTCCTATAAAAAAAAGTTATTTTTATTTAAAATATAATATTTAAAAAGAGTTTTTTCTATAATAATAAGGTTAATAAAAAGGAAAATAAACTATAAACTTTTAAAATAAAGTATATATTAGTTAAAATAACTACTTTAAAAGAGATTTAAAAGGTTATATATATTACTAATAGAATAGAAAATAAGGAAATAGAAAATAGTTAAAAAACTCTAATTAAAAAGCCTAAAGCTAAAATTCTACTTAAAAGTAGCTTTTTTATAAGATTAATAGAAAGTATATTAAAAAGTAATAAACTAAGTTTATTATCTATTTTAGTTAACTTTAAAGAGTTATATATAAGACTTTTTATTTTAGAAAATACTTTAAAAGCTCTTAATAGGAGTATATTATTATAATAGGAAACTATTTTTAATAAAGAAATAAAGAAAGAGAGTTAAAAGCTTTTTAGTTAAAAAGTATACTAACTTAATAATAAAAAAATTCTAATAATTAAAGAAGGAATAGATAAATATACTTAGAAATATAGGGAATAAAGCTTATATAATATTCTATATAAGTTTAAAATTAATAAAATTAAGCTTAAAATCCTTCTTTTATTATTATAAATATTAAATTTATATATATAGTAGGATTATATAAAAATATTTATATATAAGTAGAATTTATAATTACTTATATATTAAAATAATTAAAAAGATATATTTAAAGTATTAAGTAAGATAAATACTTAAAAATAATAAATTATATCTTTATAACTACTTTTAAATACTATATTAAAGAAAGGAAACCTTTATTAATTAGTTTTAGAATAAAGTACTATATTAGTACCTTTTTAATAAAGTTTATATTATAGAAATAAGTTTAAAATACCTCTTTTAAAAATAAATAACTTATAGTTATATATAGTAAGCTTAAAATACTTATAAAATTAAGTATATAAAAGATAATTAAATAGGAAAAAGTAACTTTAAAGCCCCTTTTATTAAAATAAGTATATAAATATAAACTTAATAAAGATAGTTTCTTAACTTTTTTTAAAGCTTATATATATATTTAAAGATATCTATAACTACTATCTATAATAAAAAGTATATATATAGCTATACTTATTATAAAAACCTTTTAGGTTATAATAGCTATTATAATATACTTTAATTTAAAGATTATATAACTTAATATTATAAATACTTTCCTTTATATTAATAAAAAGAGATATAAGTCTATATTTTATAATCTTCTAAATAGATTTAAAGAGATTAGAAAATATAGTAAGCTTAAAAAAGCTTTATATAGGCTATAGAACTTTCTACTTCTTTAATATAAAGAGTTTTCTACTATACTCCTTAAGTTTAATTTAATATTAGCTTTAAAAAAACCTTATCTCTTTATAAGCTTAGAAATAAAACTTATAGTTCTCTTTTATATAGATAGTATTCTTATAGTATATTTAAAAAAGAGTAAGAATAAGTATAAATACCTTAAAGTAAATATCTAAATAAAGTATAAGTTTAAAAACTAAAAACCTATTAAATAGTTTCTAAGTATATATATTTTAAAAAATAAGAGTAAAAGAACTATTTCCTTTATTTATAACTTATATATTAAAAAGGTTATTTAAAAGTTTAATTTATAAAATATTCTAAATATACTACTATATATACCTATATTATTTAAAGATTTAAAGCTATTTAAAAAGTAAGCTTTAAATAAAGAAATTAAAGTATATTAAGAGAAAGTAAGCTTTATATTATATATTTTTATTATACTATATCTAGATATTACTTTTACCTATATTAAGCTCTTTTAAATACTTATAAACTTAGAACTACACTACCTTAAAACTATAAACTAAGTAATAGAATATTTATATATAACCTAGTACTTTAAACTATAATATAATAGGTATAAAGAAGCTTAAATACTTATAATAGCTAGAGATACCTTATTTATAAATAATAAAGAGAACTAAAAGTTCTTATAAAAGTATATAATACTCTTTTTTAATAAACTAATCTATTAAAAAATAACTAAGTAAGTAACTATATTTACTTTAACTATTAAAGCTAAATTATTAGTTTTAAAGCTTACTATAAAAGAAACTATAGCTTTATAATAGCTATTCTAAAATATATACTTAGACTTAAATAAACTTTAAACTATATATTTAAATAATTAATAAACTATATACCTAGTTATAAATAAAGCTAAAAGACTTAATATAAAGCTTTATTATATAAATATTTAATAAATATAATTAAAGTAAGAATATAAATATAAGAATTTTAATATAATATATTTAGAAATATTAAAAATACTAATAAATAAATTAATTAAAGTTTTTATATATACTTAATTTAAATAATTTAAAGAGTATCTAAATTTAAAAAATATATAGAATATAATAGAATAATAAGTTAATTTTAAAAATACTAAAGCTTCTAAAAAGCTATATTCTAAGCTCTACTAATATCTAAAAACCTAATTTCTAATTAAACTAATATCTAATATACTTTTAAAAAACTAATCTAAATACCTCTTTTAACTATCTATTATTCTAATTATATATAGTTTATACTAGGATATATAAAATAAAAAAGCTTAAAAGCTAATTCTAAATATATACCTTTAGTAGTATTAAAAGGTTAAAAAGATTAGATTAAAGCTTACTATTAGAGATATTCTTTTAGTTAGCCTTATTTAAGTTATATAAATACCTAAGCTTTACTTAAAATTAATTAACTAAGATATTATTATTACTAAGGAAAATCTAACCCTAAAAATAACTATTTAACTCTATTTAATATATATATTTATATATAGTATAAGCTTTATTATAAATATTCTTATATTTAAAATAGAACTTTTAAACCTCTTCCTTAAAAGTATCCTTAGCTAGCTTCTTATTTAAAGCTATATAAACCTTATATACCTCTTTAATAAAAACTTATATAAATCTAAAAAGCTCTTTATACTTATTACTACCCTTAAAATAATAGAAATAATACTTACTATTACTATTATAGTTAAAGTAATCTATAATATTAGACTTAATTTAACTATATAATAGAGAATTAATATAATAGTAATAAATAATCTTATACTTATTAATAGTATAAACCTTAGACTTTATATAAACCTTATATATAACCTTATTATACTTAAAATAAAAATCCTTAAACTTAGTTAAAGTAAGGGTAATCTTCTTATTATACTATTCTATAACTATACTAAAAAGTTAATTAAACTAAAAAAGTAATAATATAAGTATATTAAAAAAATATTTACTATTAGTATTAGCCTTATAACCTATATTAGTCTTTTACTTCTTAAAAAACTTAAAAGTAAAGGCTATAAGAATATCTAAAGTAGTAAGCTTAGGAATATCCTTCTTAGCCTTACTAGAGTTATTAAGATTACTTATATTAGTACTATACTTATACTTATACTTAAAAATAGTTAGTATAAAGGCTACCTACTCCTTTAGATTAATAGATATTAAAATATAGTTTAAAATATTAGTTTTAAAAGTATTTTTTAATAGAATTTAGTAAAGAATTACTTAAAAAGTTTAAATTTAAGCTTTAATTTAATAGAATAAAGTATATATAAGCTATAAAAATACTTAAAGATATAGAATATAATAATATAAAAAGGAAGGACTATTAAAATTAAGCTTATATAGGTAACTAAAAGAAAGTTAGTTAGTATAAAGTACCTACTTACTAGTATATTTTTTACTATTAAAAAAGTAGGGTAGTAATAAGCTTAAAATTAAAGCCTAATACTAGAGGGTATATAGAGGAAATACCCCTAACTCTAGTTTTAGAGTATTCTTATAAGTACTATAAAATACCTATAAGGTTAAAAACTACTATCTAGACTAATTTTAGATAGTAGATAAGTTAAATATATTCCTTCCCCTCCTATAGAACGTTTTTGCTCGTTCCTCCACAACTTGTTCGCGCTTACTGTCGTCCAAATGGCACCAAAAGTCAAACAAGAACTCTGACTCGCGATTCTTGAATCTGGCTGATACTAGAACGGAGACGCGATCGAGCTCTACAGGCATAAAGATCAGGAATCGGGATGGAGCTTACTGTGAAGGGCCAAGCCGGGTGCGAGGTACTATGGCTGGGCGGTTGGGAGGAACTGGCCCAAAGAGGTGGCTACTTCGACCATGCTGCGATATCCGGTAAGCAAGAATGTTCCGTACCACGACTTGGGAGCGGGATGTGCGTGAGTGACACTCCACAGAGGTGACCGGATCATCCGGTGCACGCGCAGAGTGTTTTATGACTTACTCCTTCATCATGCGCGTGGATCGTTCGACATCCCCCTTACCGAGAGAGAACCAGAACGTGGGCTACGAGATTATCACCCGATGTTAGCAAGGCCTCCTCCATCAACCTTTGATCAAAATGGACGGAATTACTTGTGGCATCCCAAACCCATCTCGCCTCTTAACGCTGAAGTCGATCCTGTTGAACTTGTTCGGTTCCACATACCCAAAGAAGCGCAGGTCGACGACGAGACGTTGGTCGACATCGGCCGGCACCTCACCGTAGCCGAAAGCATCGCGGTGGATCTGTGTGTGCCAGGGGTATTTCTCGGAGAAGGGAATGTAGACGTTGGGATCGAGGTCGTCAAAGGGGAACGGCAGCGTGTCATCCTCGTCATCCTCCGTGTTCTGGTGTTTAGCCTTGTGCTTCTTCACAGCATTCCTGATCGTGTGATCCAGTTTCCCGTCAGGGCGCTTCACGTCGAGATCCCGCGGCGTCTCGCTGACTCTGTCCACGTGCGTTTTCTTCAGGACAACCTGACAGAATGTCATGGTCTGCTCTGTCAGGTATCTCCCCTATGAAGTTCCCAGGGTTGGCGAAGTGTGCCCGCGGCCAGGAGCAGACATGGGATGCGTCACGTCACGCAAAGAGTGACTTACAAGAGTTGGCAGGTATGATCTCCCGATATTACGGTCTTCCTCCTTCTCAAGCCCGCTCTTGAACAAAGACTGGGCCAGGATGCCTGCAGTAAGTACGGTGCCGCCGCAGATAACATATATCTGCGCTTCGACGACGTACTGGAGCCCAGTCTCGAGGTCGATGATGACAGCACATGTAACGGAAGCACCTTTACCCGCGTGGTCATCCTCAATTAGCAAGGTATCCAGCTGCGTTTGTGCGCGGACGGTGAGCAGCTTGCTGTAGGCGGGCTTATCCTTGTGGTCCGGGTTGGAAAGCTCATCACCGAGGATGCTAGCTGTGCAGGACCAGTTGATGATTCCCTTCTTTCGACCGGGCTCGCAGGCCAATGGCATGGACTGAACGACACGGTCTCCGTTTTTGGTGATGTTTTCTTCCAGAATCTTCTTCACTAGACGATGACGGACCGAGTTGTCGAATCTCGTGGGATTAGTGCCGAAGAGCTTCTCAGCCTCGTGGTATAGGCTCTCCCATTCGTCATCCGTGAAGAGCTCCGAGCGTTCTACACGGCCTTTGAGGTCCCCGGCGAAATTAGGGTACTGTCGCGGAGTGCAGCACGTCCAATGAGAGGCCATACCGCCAAGGGTTCGCGTGGCCGCACTCGCTGCAAGATTATACTCGGACTTCTGCTCTGGATTCTGCCCGTTGAGGACGAACCGATTCTTCTTTGGAACCTCGTCGCTCTTGAGCTCCGGGATCCACTCTGGAGGCAGGTGGGTGGATGATTCTGCCATTGATACAGACAAGGGGCTGAGTTCACCCTGCGACCGTCGTTAGTGGCATTACGATATGGAATTGCGAGTCCGTCTTGCCTTGATGATAATATCACGGGTTAGCCAGTACAAAATGGAGTTGTGCTGCTTTGGTGAACTTACTTAGTGAAGAGACTGATATCTTTCTGCACAGCCACGCTGTTCTTACGATGGTCTCCGATACGCTTAGACGCTCTTGATAGAATGTCAATATCACTGAAACGGCTTCAAGATCATATTTTAGACTAGGGTAGAATACATACTGTTCTCCCATTTCAATCATCAACACATTCTGATTACCTTCAACAACCAGCTTGCGGGCAAAGACAGCCCCGATGGGGCCGGACCCGACAACAAAGACATCTGTTTTGTAGACTGGGCCTCGTGCTCTGAGCAGATCGATCTTCTCCTTGAGTTGCTCCTTTGGCGGAAGCGGAGGACCGCCTGGACACCCAAGAAATGGAGTTGAGGTGGACTTGGACATGGTCAAAGTGTCTTCCGTCTTGTTCGATGACAATTGAGCTTCCAGAAGAAGTGTCTTGAATCCAATGTGATGCTATAATTGAGGATGTTTGTAGGTCAGAGACCGAACTTATATGGACTCGGATCGGAGAACCCATCAGCTTCCATCTCATCGTCTGAGTGTTCATCAAAAGAAATCGGAAGCCTGGAACTGTAGCCGTAGCCCGGTTCTGAAAACATCTCCATGATCGTTTCATTCTCGCTTTGCCGAATGTTCAACAAGAGCCGGTGAGGAGCCTTATACTCACCGGTGAGGCTTATGCGACGTATCTCAGACCACTGATTTGAGCTTTGCCATCCGCAGTGATGATACCAATTGATTAAAACAGCAGCCCCAAGCGAGAAAACATAACACAGAAGTTTCCATTAGTTGGTGGACTGGGCAAAAAATGAGGTTGTTGTGTCCCATCGGGCATTGATGTTGTTCATGTGCTTACTCGAGGCCATTTGCATCGGCCCACAGCCATTGCGATAGCCACAGCTACGAATGTGTTCAAAATTTAATCATCACAACATGTTACTTCTGGCCCGCCCTGCCACAAGTTGAATACCACGTTCCGCACGGGCTAGGTGCGAGGCCCCTTTTCCGGATGTTCCGGCAGCACAAATCCGGCCAAAAGTGTGGGAGTGTGTTGAGCGGATGTAACTCGCATGTTCTACTGTACGATTCTGGTCTGTACTCCATCGAAATATCAGTGGGGACTCCACATGTCTCAACCTCGTACCAACACTTGCCGCACACATTGATTTGCATAACACGGGGCAGACCCGCTGTGACAGTTCACGTCTTGAGATGAGCGCAAGGAACGACAATGGCAAGCCAATAACTTTCGAAGTGTGACATTTTCAAGTTAGCGATTCACTCAGAGATGCATGCGACTGTTGCATTGCGCTACCTTTTGGTAACCTAACACGCGAATAACCTGTGGATAGCTGGGCATCGACTCCTCATCTCTTTTCGTACTGCAGTAAATATTTTGTGAACAGTCGGGACCTTGTACACAGACTATCTTGCATAAATACCGGTGAAGAACAAGGCAAAGGTCATTGTGGATCAGCCATGTTATGAACATGGTCCGGTTGTGCCATCATTCGAGTGGCGCTCTCAACAAGCTACTTAGATCTTGACGTGTAGACATTGGTGACTCGCCCGTCAATTTCTTGTCAATGTCAAGATGTTTTCCACGGCTAGAGGAGATTTTATGGAGTGGAAAATGAACAGATAGGCGGAACAAATTATTCTTGAGCCCTTGGGACAGCGCAGCGGCCCGGGCAGTCACCCCGTCTCACTGGTACTCAAGACAAAGTAAGCATTTGTGAGATCTCGTAACTGTCTGTAACTTCTGTGCCAGCCCCTTGAATTCGCTCAGTCCTGATGATACGTCAGACACATCGACGGCAAGATGCGATGAGCACGAGGCCCTTGATTGACTAAATCGGCAATTCGATACGGCGACAACATCTTCGACAAGATTCACGCCTTTGAAATTGGTTTCAAGAGGACTGAACAGTATAAGGTGAATTGCAAATAGATAAAACTTGGCATTCAGCAAGAGCTGGGAGCGAGTCGTCAACTTTGATACGTGTCGGTTGAAACGAAATCTCGCAGATCGCAATTCCACTCACGAACTATGCCTTCTCAAGTGCAAACACCGTCCTTTTCTGGAGGAAAAATCCAGGATAGGACTGACGGGTATTGGATTATTCCCTTCAAGCTGTCTTCCGAGGACAGACTGCCAAGTCTTGTGGTGTGAGTAGCTAGGACCGAATCCCACTCGCAAGAACTAGAGACTGACATCAAACAAATTTAGCTCAGGTCTCAACAGCGGACGCGTTCAGTTCCTGGACAACCCCAAGAATAAATCCTCAGGTAAGAGTGGCGGCTCTGAGCAAACGCCCTGGGATGTGCATGACATCTACGCTTTCAAAGAGCCAGTTGCCGTGATCGCAGCAGACGTCACGGGAAACGGCTTGTCGGACTTGGTTATATCTCATCAATACGGGCCCAATATGATCAATTGCGACATGACAGGCGGGTGGATCAGCTGGCTGGAGAACCCCGGGCGCGATGGATGGGTTCAGGGCGGACACAAGCAGTGGACCAAGAGAGATATTGGCAGGTGGCCGGCAATGCATCGTCTCAGGGCTGGATACTTCACACAAAGGTTTTTGTTTTTTGTTGACACTGGAACCGTTCGCATTGGTCTCTCCAAGGCACTGACTGTTTTCCAGGTCTATTCTAGAGATTATTGCGGCTCCGGTTGTCCACGGCGAGGAGGATAAGGTGAGCCGTCCATCCCACCAGGGAACCCCCAGTGGCACTAACAAGTGTGTTAGATCACCCCTGTTCCTATCCTGCGTTTCCAAGCACCTGAGAAGCCACGGGACGCGTAAGTATGATTTGGTCCCCCAAATTACCTGGTATACAGCTAATGCTGGCAACGTCAAGAATTGAATGGCAACGAGATATTGTGGACGATGATCACTTCTCAGTCGTCCACGAGATCGTTTCGAAGAAGTGAGTGGAGTTCCAATGCCCAAATCTTTTGTCCAATCTCACATGATTCTTCTAGATTCGATGGCCCAAATGGTCTCGACTCCCTCCTTTTCGCCTCCCGCGAGGGTATCAGCCGCCTATACTTCAAGAATGCGAAATGGCACGTTGAATTATTGAATAGCGGCGAGCCGCGTGAGTCAGCGCCAGAGCGAGGGATATGAAGGACCCGGAGCTGGGGACAACTGTGGCAGCGGCACCCTCGATGCGGGCAAGGTAGGAAACGACTCTTTCGCTTATATCGCGAGCATGGACCCCTTCCATGGAGGCAAGATTTGTGTCTACACCAAGATAGACCGAGGGACGGTCAAGTGGAAACGACTAGTCTTGGACAGGTATGGGACCCCGACTCAGAACCGAAAGTGGGGAGACGGGCCGGGACATCACCTTGTTTGTGGGGATTTCGATGGTGAGCCACTCCAGGTATAATCCATGTCCCGTGAAGGGGCTCCACTGACATTGTTCCAAGGTGATGGTGAAGATGAGTTCTTGGTCTCGCTGATAGGAGCACTTGACCGTGACGAACATTACAAAGCGAAACCATTTCAAGGCGGTTTCAACCCCAACAAGGTAAGCCCGATGACTGAGAAAGCTTGCTTTTAATGTTCTACATGATACTGATGTACTACCAGGGAATCATGTACCACAAGGCTATCGACCTAGAGAACGGAATTTTCGCAAAGTGGCGGATTGCGAGCGAGTCTTCTGCAAGAATTGCGCTTGGGTGAGTCTTTCACTGAAAAGTTTCATGAGACATGAGTGTGTGGCACTGACGGCAGATCACAGAGACTTCAATGGCAACCAGGCGTTGGATGTAGCATCGGTCTCTTACAGTGTCATTGACTACTACGAAGAGCCTGAGCCCAAGGTCACCATGCACACAAATCGCATTGCCATCCCAACGACAGCATTCCTTGAGAACTCCATCAGAGCCACCTTTTGGGATGGAGAAGGAATGGTGTATCTTGCCCAGCCAGCTGAGATCAAGGCCCCTGCGTCAGAGTCCCTGATTCAGGTGGCCAACTACGCTATCAGTGTCGAGTTACACCCACCCGGGAGCAAAGTTCCCATCAACAAGGGTGAGGGCCTGAAGGTAATTTACGGATCTCTGAGTGAAACTTCCGATGGAACCACGACTAGAAAGCCGCTTGGTGGCGACCCGTTTCCCGCTCTGGCTTCAACCACAAGCGAGGAGGGAACCTTGGATGCGGACGCTGTCCTCGGCGCCGCCATTCTACGCTTGACACCAACTACTGGAGCCGAGCTCGAGTGGGAGGATGTTGAGCCCCAGTCGCAGTGGAGCAAAGCTAGCGATGTGCCCGTCCATGTCACGCTTGACTTGAAGGAATCAGGGCTCACGATGCCGGAATACAAATTCACCAGGGTAGACCAGCTCTGGTGGGGCAAAGATGACAAGCGATTCAAGGAGAAGGAGTTCTATAACATGCCTGGCTTCCATTTCCGCTTCCTCGACACCAGGGTTCACATCGCACACGGCCAATTCTGGACGGCAGGTGAGCAGAAAGATACGTTGGTCATGGCGATTCAAGGCGCTGACAGTGTCTGGACAGGAACCAAAGTAAGTGCCGGCGCGCACAACCACTCCAATGACTACTTCGCAGAAATTCATGTCACGCTCTCACTCGGCACTAAAGATGGCGGCATGTCGCTGGTGAAGCCGGAGTATGCGGATGACGCCAAAACCCAAGACGAAGCGGAGGCACTGCCTGACGACAAATGGGTCCACAAGGCTCAGGAGTCCCTCGTAGAGCATGGAAGTATATGGCATCGCGACTCTTCGGGAAATGCAATTCGAGGGCTGCACAATGTCGTCTCGTACCCCTGGCATAAATGGGAAGGGGGAAGTGGCGATAATATCGACGTGTGGATGGCTATTGAGTTCAACCCTGACTTGAAGTTGTAAAACACGGTGCGCTCATCCAGCCATTCTAAAAGACTGTTGGGAATGGTAGTCTGGATAAGGGTCCGGTTTTCTCAGTGTGTTTTCTGGTAGCATGTCATCCCGAGGTCGTATTAATCGAATTCGTTCCTTAGTGCTTCGCGAGGTGTTTGTCAATATCCCAGACGCCACGTGCGTCCCTAATTTAAATTCCAGGTAAGAAGATTTGTCGTATGTTATAGAAACTGTATTGAGACTGTATTTGAGTACAGTACAGTTGGAGTGACACCTGTAGTCGATGTTAGGAGCGTCAAAAACCATTCCCCACAATACATCTTTTATGGGCATGCTAGGCTCAGGATGCACAGTTGTACGATTTTTCGGTGTCTTTCCACCGGAGCTCCTTCGCTGAAAATTCTCCATGCCAACACTTTGACGCTGGTCGGGAGTTGGCCGTTGTCGTGGAATGGAACTGCTGAATTGGGTCAAGGGCGCATAGCCACAAGCGATCTTATCTGGCCAGCTAGCGATAGCATCATCACGAAGTATCACTGGGGCCTGGGCTTTCCTGCATGAAACTCGGGGCGCTAATTTAGTAATCAACTGATTTTTAGGCAGAGTGGTCCATATAATTCCCGTATAACATGTGGCACTGCAAGGCTCTTTGTTTGGCCAGCAGCGTATTCTCTCTCGCATTCAGCCCACTTATTAGTTGCTCGTAAAAAGCCAAGACACCAGCCCGGCGCGAAGCCTTTCTGCACGCAACACGGCTGCTATCGGTGAGGGTGTGACGCCAGTGGGTTCCTGCATCGCGTTCGCATGATGGGACCGGATCGAGCCTTGCGGTTACCTAAGCGAACCGCGCCTCACCACACACAAAAACGGCCCTGGCGTCCGCGGCGCAAACATGGGTACGATGTCACCCGGCTAGAAGGGCCGGAACATGCAAGCTACGAGCCAACACATCGGGTCTGGGTGGGCCAAGCATCGCAATACGGACAAGCTTCGAAAAGAATCACTCAGACCGCACACGTGCATGCAGCAGCATGTGTCAGTGTGTTTAGGCAGTCATGGCTCAAAGCGCGAAGCGCCTCGCGGGTAGAATAGATAAAAGATTGATCTGGGCTCCATTGCGACACCGGGTCCGTGGCGTTCCTTTGTGCTTGTGATGCTTCTTGTTTCCGTGTTCTCGTGATACCCATTTGCTTCCGTTTCTCTCTTGTTCCTCAGCCAAGATGAGGTGTCCTATTGTACTTGTGGGATTGCTGTGCCCACTACAAGCTCTCTCAAAAGCTGTGTTCGCACATCTTCTGGTAAGTCCGATCACAGTCTCTTATCCTGTTCACGAGACAAACTTGAGGTTCAGCAAGACTGACAGGATCCAATAGATTGACAACACAGCACTCTTCACGTCATCAGACTGGGAAAGAGAAATTGCCTATGCCCAAGAAGCGTTGGTAGATGCTTTCGCTCTGAACATTGCTTGGAATGGGACCTCGAATGAGAGGCAAATCCCACTGGCCTTTGAGGTTGCCAATTCACTTCGTTTCAAGCTATTCTTCTCGTTCGACTATAGCGGCAATGGACCCTGGCCCAAGGAAGATGTCCTTGCACTGCTGGACACATACCAAACCAACGGTGCATACTATATCGAGAACACTCAGCCGCTAGTATCTACATTCGAGGGCGGTTCCAACGCCACAGACTGGATAGACATCAAATCAGAGACAGACTGTTTCCTGGTCCCAGAGTGGTCGTCTCTCGGTGCGCAGGATGCGTGGGATGCTGCGGACAATGTCGCTGATGGTTTGTTCAGCTGGGATGCATGGCCAAATGGAGTCAGGCCGATTGATGGTAGTGTGGACGAGACATACCTCTCGGTGATCGACAAATCGAAATACATGATGGCGGTCTCTCCGTGGTTCTACACAAATCTGCCAGGTTACAAGAAGAACTGGGTCTGGAAGTAAGCGATTCCTCTTCTGACTACCAGGCTCGGCCCCGCCACCGGTCCCAACTTCATGTCTCATGACATGTTCTCACTTGCGAACTCCTGGTCGCTGACTGTCTTACCAATTTAGTGCGGATAATCTCTGGGTTGACCGTTGGGAGCAAGTTGTAAACATTCAGCCTGCCTTCGTCCAGATCATCAGCTGGAATGACTTCGGCGAGGTACGTCTGACATTGGATCCGCATGGCTCCTCCTCGGACCTCATCCACCCTCACAGACAGTTCACTGACTTGATGGGTAGTCCCATTACATCGGACCACTGCACAGCTCTCCCGCCATGGACACTGGATCCGAGTACGACTACGTGTCCACAATGCCCCACGACGGCTGGCGTAACATACTCCCGACCGTCATCTCAATTTACAAGGATGGCACAAGCAACGTGACTCAGGAGAGTATCACGGCATACTACGGTGAGAAGTCCTTCAGTCCTTTCCCGCCCGGCCACTTTGAGTTGTAAACGACTTCTAACGCGCATAAATTTCCACAGCTCCTGAGAGAGGATCGAACTGCGACACGGGAAACACCACTCTGAACACAGCCAGCCACGCCCAGACGGAGTACTCGGTAGACCTGCTAGGCGGCATCAAGATTTACTACGACGCCATACTGGCATCGCCCGCCAACATCACAATCAAGATCGGCGACGATCTCGTACAGGCCACCTGGGACAAGGCTCGCTCGCCTGTCGACGGCGGCCCAGGGCTCTACCATGGCTCCTATACTGTTCCGGTTCTCCCGGACGGAGAAGAGTTACCTGTGGTAGTTTCATTGTCTCGCGACGATGACAACGTTGCCCAGATCCAGGGTATGAGCATAGGAGGGTGCAGCGAGACGGGCATGCAAAATTTTAATGCCTGGGTCGGGACTGAGAACGTCGTGAGGACTGCTGATAGTCTGGCGTCCTCGACGGTGTCAACCTCCAGCTTTGGGGTTGTGATTTCAATAGCGCTTTTTGCCACAGCCCTGCAACTACTCTAGACTGTTCTAGATCTGTTTTGAATTGAATTTATTGTCCAGCGCTTCTATTTCCAATGACTCTCTGGTCTTCGGTGACGTGTTAGACAACACACAGTCACGTCGGACCCCTTCCCATCTGTCCATCTGCAACAATCAGTCCACAGAGCTCCTGCAATACATGATTTACATGAGTGAGCCAGTCATAGGATATTAAACCCTGCAACCAACCTTCTTACAGCCATGGTTTATATCAAGGTAACCACTTCACGTAGTCTTCAAGCCTCCCGGGATGACGGGGTGGAAGGCCAAGCTTCCAAGGTTGGATCTTCCGTATATTTGAGTTCCAGGGCCGGTCCAGACAGAAACCTCAACTTCAAATACATGGGACTCCTTTGGACTAAAACCCATGACGGGTCTACAGCTAGTGGCACAGTTGAAAAATAGAAGGATCAAGATTATAACATTTTCCAGGCCATGTGCCCAGATATCTATTACAGCCTCATCTGTCCGAGGCATCTATATGGCCATGCTCTATCAGACCTGCTCGTACATCTCCATCTTGTTGGGAGCAGGCTGCTTCTTGCCAAATACCTTGTCCCCGACCTTGTCCGTGACCTTAGCCCCGAGGGTATCGACCTTGCCGCTCACTGATAATACATGTTAGTCAACCTGTGACAGAGTCTAAAGTGTTCCATTCTAGATGTATCCAAAGCATCACACAATCGAATCCATGCGGGAGAAAGGACGGTGCTTACTGAATGTCTTCACGAAGCCGTAGGTGCCAGAGACGAGCCAGAGGATAGCGTTGACAAGATCAACCCACACAGCGCTCTTCTCAGTGAGAGTGCTGCTCCCCTTGTACGAGTCATCATTATCCCGGTGGAGGAAGATGCCAGCAAAAATGCCAAAGACGACAATCCACAGCAAGAACAGCGTCAGGTCCCACGAGAACAACCGCGCAGTCTTGAAGCGGTTAGAAACAGCCCCGAACGGCGCGGCAACGGCAAAGGCGACGGCAGTGATGCACGACAGCCCGGCGACGATGAGGCCGAAGACCCACTCGGGCGAGACGTGCATGTCCTCGTCGTCGCTCTGCTTCTGGACGCGGTGGCCGTAGAGCCCGACGATGACGAGCCCCAGCACGAACTGCAGGCCGCGGACGACCCAGCGGGGGATGTTCTCCCAGGCTTTCAGCGGGGCGGTGGCGGCTTTGCGCCCGTAGGCCACGCCGTGGTTTGCGCCGCGCTGGGCGTGGGCGCGAGGGTCGAGCCCGTCCTCCATGAGGGTGTCCTTGTGCTTGAGGAGGACGGGGAGGAGCTTTGTGATGGCCATGATTGTGTTGTTGTGTTGTGTTGTACTGTGTTGAATGTGATATGCTGGCCCGCAGCTGGTATTATGCGAATAGCCGGTTGGGGCTAGTATATAAAACTGGTGGGGACGTTGGTTCGGAAGCTGTCGACCGACCGTCACAGGTGTGGATGAATGCGCGTACAGGAATGAAAGGAAGACAAAGAAAAAAAGGTATACGCTGATGCCGATAGACACGACAGAGGAAGCGAGCAGTGGTTGTGAAGATGTCAAGCGACAGTGAGGAGACGAGAAAGTCTGAGATGATGCGCAACGAGAGACGCTCAAAGTTCTAAATATGCCGGTCGAAGCGCGGGAGCTTGACGCGGGAACAATACGAGAGAGGACAATAGACGCAACGATGGCTTTGTGAGGGCGCCTCAGCCATCGTTGTTGTTTTTTCTTCGCTGGCAGTCAGACAGTAATGCTGCTGCTGCCGCGCGAGAAGAGATCGGTTGGCGCACAAAGCGGCCACACGATCAACTTGGCAGATGCGAGCCGCGTCTGAGAAGCAGATCGTGGTTGCCAGTCAATTGAGGCCTGGGCCGGGACGCCAGTTCATTGTGTGCAGGGTCAGGTTTGAGGTTCCGAGCCAGTGGGCGCGAGTGGACAAAGGAGGGGCCGGAATGGTTGGCCAAGAGCCATTCTCGCGACAATGCAGGGCCCGCTTTAGCGCTGCAACACCCCATGCTTCGTTGCCATCTCGTTTCAGAGCTCCCTTGCCAGTGCCTGCTTTTGTGCCTGCCAGCGCTTGCCTCTGCCATTTTCTGGGCGGGAAAAAGAGTGGAGTGGACTTGCTGTCAGCACTCGATCTACTGCTATTCTGGGGTGCACGGTACCATCGGTCAATATTTGTTTGTGTAGATTGGAAAGCACAGGGAAACTGTTAATGAATATTGAGGCTATAGTAGGGTACCGTCAGCACTGCCCCGGGTCTATCAGCTTGGCCTCGTAAGGCGGCCCAGACAGGAGGTCAAGCGCCTAGAAAGGGACGGCTGCACGGATACATCCGCCTTCAAAAGGAACCAGCCTGCCATCCAACTCCCAGCCTAATATTATTGTCGGCCAACTCGGCACTAAGAAGTAAGAAACACCGCCTCACGCTCATGTTACTACTGAATACTATCTCAAAGGTCAATTTACTAAGTTGGGCTCAACCACAGTGCATCAAGGTCAGAACTGTCGGAAAATCCAGAGTAGCAGCTAGGCACACTGTAACACGTGGGCTGGGGAATCAGCAAGTGGCTAAGATCATCCATGTCAGGGTTGGTCGGCACCGAGTCTCCGGGCCTGACAGAGTAATATCAGCCTCATAATATAACCCAGAGCCTCAGCTAGTCGTACGTGCATCGGCCGACAGGGACGTCAAAGCATGGTTCGAGCTCTCCTACTCTCCTACTCTCTTACTCTCCTACCCTCCTACTCTCTTACTCTCCTACTCTCTTACTCTCTATAGCCCATATAAACAACCCTAATATATCACGTTTCTATCTATGATTTCCCCCCATGTTTGATTCATCCTCACGTGTTTCCACCTTTCGAGTTAAGCACGGGTTTCCACAACTAAAACGTGATATGTGATATGTCCACCGACCGTGACGACGGTTCGTGCACCCACGTATTCCCAATCCAGCCTGGCGTCCAGTCTGCCTAGCAAAAGCACACGCCAAGAGACCCTCTCTCTCTGTGTGCCCACTCTCGCGTACTTGTGAAATGCCCGAAGCCCCGGGCTCGCATCTGCTGAAAATCGCCCTTTTTCCCGCTCGCCTAAGAACCTCCGATAGACACGCGAGGGATGCAGCCCCATCCAGACATCACCGGTGGGGCGATCCAAGCTCACGCGAAGCCGAAAGCGATCCAAATGACTCGGCCACATCATGCAAAGCACGTGGGGGATTAAACTTTTGCCTTTGTCGAAACGAAAAGAAACACTAGTCCAATAACGTGAGGCTCAAACAGTCCTTTCATATATGCTAGACTTCCACTACGGAAAAACTGCCAAGGGGGAAATGGCTTGGGCTTTGTTCGATATTGCTTCATGCAGTGCAATCTAGAGCCGGATCACATGGCACACAAACCACGCCGAATCACATTCACTGGACAATCTGAGAAATCAAGACAAAATTGTGTTTGAACAATGCTAATATTTCACGTCGCTAGGACTGAAAGCCGGGACCTTCTATGAAGGCACACCCGAGAATATATATGTACATAGAGGGTTGGGGGCGGTAATATCTACAGCCAAAATTGACGTGTTCCCTTTATGAGAGAATCTTTCTGCAAAAGAGAAAAGGCACCTGTCATGAGCCCCTTTACATCTTGTAGTAGCGGTAAGCCGCGGCCTTCCTGGAGACACCGCCGGCAGAGGCGGTGGGCTGGGAAGCACCGGTGGTGGCGGCGCCGGTGGCGCTGCCGGAGGAGGAGCCGCTGGCCGAGTCGGAGCCGCTGTACGAGGCCAGGTTCTCGGGGCCGGCGTTGGCGAGGACGTAGGACTTGGCCTCGTCGACGGAGACGGGCGTGATCAGGCTGTCCTTGTACTTGGCCAGGGCGGACAGGGTCGAGGAGCCGCCAAGCGAGGGCCAGTCGCCGGAGCTGGTCAGGGTGTTCTGCAGGCAGGCGCGACCCAGGGAGCTGGAGCAGGCGCTGGCGGCGGAGGCGTCGGCCACGGTGTAGGCGGTGTCGACCTGGGCGCTCTTGGAGAAGGGCTCCTTGACGGACTCGAAGGAGTTACCCTCGATCAGGGCGTTGGCGGAGCCGTAGGCCTCGAAAGCGTGACCCTCCATGTTGGAGAAGACGTTGTTGACGGCGTGGATGTAGCAGGTGGTGCCATCGTCACCGAGCTTGGGGGCACGGCCAGAGCAGTCGTGGATGTAGTTGCGGTCCAGGGTGACCTGGTCACCGTCACCGTAGAACATCATGGTCCAGTAGTGGTTGCCGTTGCAGGTGGCCGAGGTGGTGGTCTCGCCGTCGAACTCGGTGTTGGAGATGGTCACGCGGGATGGGTCGTAGTGGGCGACGATCATCATGCGGCCGATCAGAGAGAACTTGCAGTGGTCGATCCAGACACCATCGTTGCCCTGGAGCTCGAGAGCATCACCACCCCAGACCAGACCGGGGTTCAGGTCGGTGATGGTGACACCCTGGATGATGATGTTCTTGGCTCCGGAGTTGAGGCTGAGACCCTTACCCTTCAGAACACCCTTTCCGTTGGAGGAAATGATACTCTTGTTGCTGCCGACCTTCAGGGCGTCGAGGGCAGCAGTGTCGTACTCCAGGCCGGAGACGGCGGGAGCATCTGGCTGCTCACGGCCACACCAGTCGCTGGCAGCGTCGAGAGCCTGCTGGCAGGTCTTCTCGGTACCCCATGGCGAGCAACCCGAGGCAGTCTTGGTTGTGCCGGTGAAGTCGAAGGTGGTGGTGAGGTCAATCACTCGGGCGGCGTCATCCGATAGCAGGTCGGCGAGCTCGGAGGCAGACTTGGGC
Source organism: Diaporthe longicolla (assembly GCA_000800745.1). Taxonomy (NCBI): domain Eukaryota; kingdom Fungi; phylum Ascomycota; class Sordariomycetes; order Diaporthales; family Diaporthaceae; genus Diaporthe; species Diaporthe longicolla. Next base: position 31,317 of record JUJX01000006.1, read on the forward strand.
GTTGCGACCTCGCCGTCAGCACCTCCTGTGACACCGCTGGCGAAACCGTATGCGGTTCCCTTGACGGACTGAGCCGAAACAGCCGACACTGCGGCAAGCAGAGCCGCGGCGTAGTATTGTGCGACACGCATATTGTCTTGGTCTGGCAAGCAAATGAACGTGTGAGTCTTCGACAAGAGAGTTGAGCAGGACCAAATACACGATACCGGTATCGTGTAGTTCCAGGATCCAATGCAGAAAGACTAGAAAAAGCGAGTGAGGAATGCCACAAGACAAGAAGGAGTGAAAATGCTAAGGAACAACTTGCTGAGGAGACGAGGACGAGGAAGCCGCATCTTTATGAGAAGCCAAGGCGTAAAGATAAACATCCTACCAACACCCCGAGCCGCCGGAGCGGATTCGATGATCATCGGTCCTGGTGCCCGATCCCCCTACTCAGGGACTGCCGCAGGCGAAATATCCGGATGATGCCAAGGCGGCGGATTTCCTAATGTTTCCAATGTTTCAGCTCCACTCCGTTTCGTATTACCGCGGGCGCTGGATCCACCCCTGTGTCAATTACATTCGATCCAGGCACATTCCATGCGTATTTAAATTTCGACGACCGGTGCCGATCCCATCTTGGGAAATTCACAGGCGCTTCTCCCTTCTAGCCCCCACGTGCCTCTGCTATTATTTCTGGCCCGCATATCGAGTCATAGTTAATCAAGCTCGCGCACAAGCTCATCGTGATGCGCACGCAGGGCAAGCATTGATCGTCGCCCCATAGGCCAGGACGCCCCTTTCTGATCTGCAGCCTCGAGCAGGGCCACCGGTTGGCAGCAGTGCTGTACCTGCGAGACCACACCAAGTGCACTAGACAATCTGCCCGGCTGGGTTCGGCCTCTTCCGTCAGCAATCATATTGACCTAGCCATACCCGATTAGATATCGATGAATATGCCTTTGCCATGGTCTTGAAGTCAATTACCTAGCGGCGAAGTATCATCCCCGGTTCCCAGCGTGTGGTTGAAGGCTTCGACTGCCGCTTCGACTGCCGACTCTGACGCGTTGCACTTGTATTCATTTCATGTACTTGCAGCTGATTCAGTTCATATGGGTTCGACTCAGGAGGATTGTCAATAGCTGGAGGCTCCGTCAATTGCAAGATTTCATCCACCGCGCCCCAATAATTGATGTTGGCCATGCAGTGCTTGCAGGTGATGCAATTGTGATAGGCGGTGGCACAGTTGTCCTCGTGGCTGACCCATTTCGAGGAAAAGATGTACGGGCATGACTCTGTCTCCGAGAACATGATGATTTGATGTGTGTCCAGATCCGTGGTCTCCTTTTCGGAAGCTGAGGAACTTCGCTGCTCCCTCTACATTTTGAATGTTGTTGAGTAGTTGGCTGACTTGTCATTGTGAGTTGGCAAGACCTGGCTGTCATCCAACTGCGAGACTCTGTAGGATGTCTGAATGACGGGAACCGACTTGTGGTCGGTCCTCTGATAGTCCCAGTCTCTTTGGGGATCATACAGTGTGCTCTGTTCGACGTCATGTCTGGTGACCGGCTCTATCCTTTCCCATTGGTTCTGCATGAAACGCACACTAATTTAGGCCGGAGTGTCGTCCTTTGTCTGGAGACTAGTGACCAATACTGAATAGCTTCCTGCCAAGTTCAACAAGGCGTTTCTTCCATTTTTTAAGACATCGGATATTCGCACCCGCAAAAGCAGAGGATACACCCGGACTAGGTATCTTATAGGAGGGCATCCTATAGAGTGTTATCCTGTAAGGGGTTGTCCTATAGTGTGTTATCCTGTAAGGGGTTATCCTATAGGAGGTTATCCTATAGGAGATTATCCTATAGGAGGTGGTCTCGTAGGAGGTTGTCTTGTAGGGTTAAGGAGGTTGTCCTATAGGAGGTTATCTCATAGGGCTTAGGTGTGGCCTCCATTTTTGCGAGTGCGAATATCTGATCTCTATTTTAAATTCACTTTATTGTTGGGTGGGCTGAATTTGTATTCCACTTCGCAGACAGGGCTGAGACTCAAAACAGCCTTCGAGACCGCTTCATTGTTCTTGATTTGACAAGAGGGCCAGGATTGAATTGATTCGCTTCATCTTCGCAAGTTGGCATGCAGTATGACTCTGATTGATTGTGCTCGCTGATATCAGATTTCTGACTGACTGAGTCACTGTCACTCGAAGAGCAGATCCAGAGGTCGTTAGGCATCGTGTCATGTTTGATTTGTATTGGACCCCGGTGAACCTAATTGCCAGTCGCTGATTGTTCTTTGAAAAAGATGCGCAAATGAGATAGGATCGTATTTTTCAGTGAACTCATGTCCATGCTCCTGTTCGTCATCGTTCGTCCCTGACTCGGTAAAGGCCCAGAAGCCCACCGCCTGCCCCCCTGCGGCTAGTCACTTGCAGTTGCCTCGAGCTCGATTGCCCCATGGCTGGTCCACACCGAGTGCCGTGACCAGACCGTGCTCGCCTCCTTCTGGCGTGATGTGTATTGCGCCACTCCCAAAATTGGGTGGGGTTGGCGATCTCCGGTTTGTTATATCCGGAACTCTAATTGTAGATTAGGTGTGTCCGTCGTGCAACCTTGCGCTGTTCTGGCGACGTGAAATACTCCGCGCGTTCTACTTTGGAGAGCTGCGCGATGACCTCGTCGTTCTCGGAAGCCTGCAGTACCTCGGGCCCATCCAAGGACGTTGTTGGCACCACGCCACATACTTTGAACTCCCCTTTCATGGCCATGTCTTGAAAATGCTTCGGGCCATCGGGATGTGTGAAATCGACAACGGCGTCTACATCCGTTGACTTGTCCAAGCTAGGTTTGATCACGATATCTGATGTGAGAGCTGTTCTCCGGGAGAGCTTGCCATTGCGGGCGGCGTGGTCGATCGCCAGGACGATGTCTCTTAAAGTTGTCTCTAGCGGAAGCCCGCGAAGTGTAAGGAGGCCACGACGTGGAAAGACGGCTGCTGGCTTCTCTGGCCACAGCTTAGCTGGAAGTCTCCACGGTCGATCGGGGCTTCCGGCCGTTGCTTTCCTAATCAGAGGGAAAGCGGTTTTCGTGATCTTCGACTTCGTCGGGGGCGAACTGTCCACGATCGAGGACGAGTCCTCGGCCTTGCCGCCTTCTGATTGCACCTTTCGGATAAGCCTCGCCCGCACCTTTCTGACCACGCCCGATGACTGCCATGGCGGTACAGACTTGACCTTTCTGACCACATTCCGTGATTTCGCCTTCTTGGCCACATTCGAGGACGATTTCTCGTACTCGCCGTCCCTTGTGCCTAAGCTATCGGTTGTGCCAATAACCTGTTTGACAAAATCGTCCATCGAGGTGCTGTCCGCCGAGGTGCTTTGCGCCGAGATGAGCTCCGTGTTCCCCGCGGGCGTGTTGGATGAGTAGCGCAAGGCGGCTGGTGGTGCTGCCGTGAAAGCCTGGCCCATCCATGGGCGGGGCAGCCTTGACGCAGCGCATATGGCTAGGCGCATCATGTAGTTTGGGCGAGATGTCTGCTATCTGGTGGCCATGGTGAGTTGTAGTGTGAAGTGAGAGGACCGTCTGGGAGGTTGGTGAGATTGGGGTACCGAAATTCGGGGTCGACCTCATCGGCACAAGTGGCTCTCCACACACCGCCTTCCTCTTTGGAGATCCTTGCACCAGCCAATTCCATGTAGCAGGACTGAGACCTCAAGATTCTCGAACCTATGGGATAACATTACTTTATGATGCATCTCTTAGGCCATTTTCCACTGATGGATTTAAATTTCAATAGCAGTGACTTTCGTAATCGGTAAGTGAAATGATCCCGTTGCAGACTTAAGAAGAAGACCTGACTGTAATGATCAAGGCTTCCTAGGTCCTATAAACCAAGAGATCAAAGGGTTTATATCTAAGATACATAACAAGGCGGTATTTAAGCAATATTCTAAATAGTACAATAATCACTAGCTAGTAAGAGCTATTTAAGAAGAATACTTAGATTAACTACTAAAGAGCTATCCTATCCTAATACTATCTATAGATAATAAGTATATTTATATAATAATTAAGGCTTCCTAGGTCCTATAAACTAAGAGATTAAAAGAGGTTTATATTTAAGATATATAATAAAGTAGTAGTTAAGTAATATTCTAAATTATATAATAATTATTAGCTAGTAAAAGCTATTTAAAAGGAATATTTAGATTAACTACTAAAGAGCTATCTTATTCTAATACTATCTACTAGTAATAAGTATATCTATATAGTTTAGTTCTTTAACCTAGCTTACTATTAGCTTACTTAGCTTACTATACTTCTCTAGTAATTTAAAGTAATCTATAATATTAGTTTACTAAGCTTACTACTAAAGCCTAGTAATCCTTAATAATCTAACTTAAGTAAGCTACTTATATAATTATAGCTAGGTTCCTTTATACTACTTAGTTAGCTAGTATACTAGCCTTTAGTAGGGTTTTATTCTAAATAGAACTAACTATTATTCCTATTTCTATTAAAGTTATAATATTATTCCCCTTCTTTATATTTCTTTATTCTTAAAGATTCTTAGTAAGTTTCTTTCCCTACTTTATTTATTTAGCTAGGTTTTCTATTTTCTTTATAGTAATCTTCCTTTATACTAATAATATATTAAAATATATTTCTAAGCTTTATATCTTATATAAAATAGAATAATATTAAGTACTTACTTTATTAATTAATAAGATAGGTTTTAAAGCTATACTATACTCTTTATATAGTAAGTAAGGGTAGTCTTATAAGATAGCTAAGGGTTATTCTTATTTTATAGCTTATATCTATTATAGTTAATCCTATAATAGTTTTAGTTTATCTTTAAACTCTAGTTTATACTTTTTTTATTTTCTTTTAATATTATTTCTAGCTAACTCTAGTAGTATAATACCTTATAGATAAGAAGTATTATATTAAGTAGAAAGAAGAGGCTATAAAGGGTAAGCTAATACTAGCTTAAAAATAGCTATAAGCTATTTAAAACTCTTTATCTTAGTATTAGTAGGAGTTAAATAAGAGGTTAGCTTATTTAGGGTATTTAAGGTAGTAGTATTATAAGGTAGCTTTTTAGGGTTAGGATATAATCTACTAAGGGTTCTAATCTTTAGATAAATTAAAAGCTATAGAGAAGGTAGAAGAGGTTAAAATTAATTATTTTATAGTTAAAGTATCTAAGTTTACTTTATTAACCTATACTAATAGGGCTTTTAAGGTAGTTAACTAAAGTTCTATAGTAAAGAGTACTAATATAGATTTTTCTTTATAGTTACTTACTAGTATTCCTAAAGTACTTATTAGTAGTTTATTAAGTTTTTAAAGGGTTCCTATATATTATTTTTATTATTATAGCCTTTCTATTTAACTAAGTATTTAATATTAGTATTATATATTCTAAAATCTAAAATTCTTTTAATTTCTTATTCTTTTTTATTATTATTAAGTTTAACTTATATTTTAAGTTATATACTAACTAGTATTAGTTTTAAAAGTAATATATAAAAGATTAGGTAGATTTATATCTTTATTAGTAATAAAAGTCTAAAGTTAGTATCTAAGAGTTTTTTTAAAATTTAAAATAGTTTAATCTTTTTATAGTTTAGTTTATTACTAAGTTATTTAGTTTTAATATTTTTATAGAATAGATAAACTTTATCTCTTTTCTTTAAAGTTAATCCTTTTAACCTTTTTTTATTAGTATAGGTTATTATTTATTCCTATATAAAGAGTAGTTCTTATTAAAGCTTCTTTTATAGGTTTTAAATCTTAGTTACTTATTCTATTATTAATTATACTTCCTAACTAAAGATTAGTTCTTTATAAACTTTTAGTTTATAGCTATAGTTTATATAGAAGGGTAATACCTTTATTATTTCTATATCTATACTATTATAGGTAAACTATACTATAGGTAATAGCTATACCTAATTATCCTATTTATAGTTAATATAACTATAAAGATACTATTCTAGAATTTAGTTTAGTCTTTTAGTTTATCTATCTATTTATAGGTAGAAGGCTATTAAGAGCTTTAATTTTAAACTAAGTTATCTTATAAATAATTACTAGAAGTTTAAAGTAAATACTATTCCTTTATTTAAAATAATTTCTTATAGTATTTTATAATTACTAATAATTATCTATAGGAAGATATATATAAGTTTATCTATATTACTTACTTCTTTATAGGGAATAAAGTATATATATTTTATAAATCTATTTATAATAACTAGGATACTATTATATCTTACTTCTATTATAGGTTCTTTTAAGTTTAGTAGTTTAATAATAAAATTAAGGCTAATTAATTACTATAGTTTATTAGATATTAGTAGAAGCTATAGTAAGCTATAGGGTTTATACTTAGTAGTTTTACTTTTATAGTATATATTATAATTTTAAATAACTATTTAAACTTCTTTTTTAATTTTAGGGAAGTAGTAGTATTATTTAATTTATTTTATAGTTACTATAATTCTTTAGTATCTATAGGTTAAAGCTTTATAGATTCTTTATATAAGTTTCTTTTATAGTTCTTTAGGTATAAAAAGCTATTTTCCTTAGTAGTATATACTCTTATTTTTTATTAGTTATTCTTTAAGCTTATTAAGTAGTTTCTAATAAGCTATCTTAAGTTTAGTCTTCTATTTTAAGTTAACTTTAATATAAAATACTATTACTAGTTATTAGTACTTTTAAAGTAGTAGGTCTTCTTTAAGGGTAGTTTAAAAAATACTTTATATCTTTAAAAGTATATTTTATAGGTAGTTTAACTATCTATTAAGAGTATTTACTTTATTATTTTCTAATCTCTATCTATAGGTAATTTAGATATTAAATTATAATAGAAACTCTATTTATCTAATTTAGTATTTATTAAGTTTTTTAGTAATAGTAAAGCTAGCTAGGTTTTTATAGTTAGTAAATACTTATACTTAGTATTTTATACTAATAAGGTAGTATTACTATTCCTTAAATACTTTAATAATTACTATTAGTTCTTTATTAAGTATACTATAGTTAATTTCTAGTCTATTAAACTTCTTTAAAAAGAAGGTAATAGAGTATAGTTTTCTTTAAGTATTATATTATTCTAACTATCCTTTTATTATATAGTTAAAGGTATCTATTTTAACTTTATATTCCTTATTTAAGTCTACTTTAACTAAGATTAGTTCTAAAATAACTCTTTATCTAAGTTCTTTAAAGACTTTCTATACTTTATTATTTTATTAGAAGTAAGTAGTATTCTTAGTAAGGTTAGTTAGAGGAATTATAATTTTTAAATAATCTTTAATAAACTATTAGTAGAAATTAATAAATCTAAGGAATCCTCTAACTTTTTTAATATTAATTAATACTAGCTATTTCTTAATAATAGTAATCTTAGATTACTATATCTTAATTTCTCTAAGTTAGATTATATATTTAAAGTAGTTAACTTCTTTAGTATAGAATATACTTTTCTCTAGTTTAATTAAAAGTTTTATATTCTAGAGTTTTTATAAAACCTTATATATATATTCCTTATAATTATTAAATATTTTTAAATAAATAAGGATATTATCTAAGTATATAATAATAAAGATATTTAAATATTCTTTAAGAATATAATTAATTATAGTTTAAAATATTATTAGTATATTAATTAGTTTAAATAGTATAACTATATATTTAAAGTATTTATAGTATATTTAAAATACTATTTTCTATTTTTTATCTTTCTTTATTTTAATTAAGTTATAGGTTTTTTTAAAGTTTAAAGCTATAAACTATTAGGCTTCTTATAGTTAATCCTTAAGTTTTTATATTAAAAGTAGTAAATAATAGTTTTTAATAGTAATATTATTTAGTTATTAATAATTTATATAAAGTTATAGCTTTCTATTTTTTTAGGTATAAAAAGAATAGGGTACCTAGCTAGTAATATTAAGGGTTAAATATAACCCTTTACTAGGTTCTTATTAAAGTACTCCTTAAGTATCTTTAGTTAAATTTTATTAAGTTTATAAATTTTTATAAATTTTAGTACTATTCCTTCTTTAAAGGGTATTTTATAATTTTAATTATTATATTTAGGTAGTTTAGTATTAAGTATAGCTATAAATAGCTTAATATATTTATAGTATTCCTAAGGTATAAACTTTTAAAGATCCTTCTTTACTATCTTAGCCTTTTATAGATAAGCTATAAATCTTTAAAGGATTAGCTTAACTTATTTAATAAAGCTAATTCTATATACTTTTATTATCTATTATAAGATTTCTATTAATAAGATAACCTAAATTATAAGTATTATCTTCTATATTTATTATACCTATTTAAGTCTTTCTTAGATCTCTTTAATTTACTCTTATATAGCTAGTATAAGTTATTATTTTCTATTATTAGTTTATAGTAAACTATTATTATCTAAATATATTTTAGTATATAAAGGGTTTATAATATTAGTCTATTATAGAGTATTTTTCTACTACCTTATTAACTTATATATAGGTTTTATTAAAACTTACTTAGAGACTAAGTCCTTCTCTCTTTTTTAAAAAGTAGTTACTAGGTTTATTTAAATATATACTTTTTAAGTACTATCCTTAAAAACTAAGCTCTACTTATCTTTATAATATATAATTATTCCTTTTACTAAGCTAATAGGGTTAGTCTAGTAAATCTAGCTAGTAGTCTAATCTATCTAAAGGTTATTCTTTTTTAACTAGAGGATTCTTAAGATTAACTAATATTCTACTATCTTAATAATATCTAAGGTAAGTTACTTAATATAGTTAGATATCTATAGTTAAAAATAATTAGTTTTTATATTAATAATACTTTATCTATAAATAACTTCTATTCTATTAATTATATTAAGTCTATAAAGTTCTACTTTCTTATATTAGAAGATCTAGTATTTATTAACTATTTATAAGGAAATAAAGTTTCCTTAAATACTACTATTAATAAATACCTTATATTTATAAATTCTAACTTCTACTTTTACTTTTAGGTACTAGTAATCCTCCCTATTTATTATATATAAGTACTTTATATTAATAATTCTTACTATCTAAGGTTTTATAGATAATATTATTTATTTTTTAAGTATTTATTTAAAAAGTAGTAAATTTATCTAATATTATCTTTAGTAATATTCTAGGATTACTATAGGTTCTTTATAAGCTTATTAATACTTTTTTATTATATTATAGATTATATTAAACTAAGGATCTATTCTTATTATTATAGTTAATACTATTCTTTAAGTTTATTATCTATATAGACTTAATATAACTTATTAGTATAGGTTCTCTATTCCTTAAGTTATTAAAGATATTTTAGAAGTATTCTTAGATTAAAGTAGAACTTTATATATCCTACTATTTTATATTATTACTCTAGAATCTATTCTTTAAGGTTATCCTTTTTATAAATAGTTTTAATATCTTATCTTTACTACTACTAGGGAAACTAATTATAGGATACTTTCTTTTAAATATAAATCTTATATTTATTATAGATATATAAGGTTTAAAAAATATTTATATATAATAAGTATACTAAGTAGAACCTTCTTATATCTCCTAATATCTTTACCTCCTTTGTAGGAATAAGGGTAAGCAGAAGGGATTGGGTCACGTGGTCACGTGACTGCACATAGCGTATATAGCGAGGTTGCAGCCTACAGCCGCAGGCAAGCAACCAACCAGACAGACAACAACAACAGACCAGACCAATACAACCCATTTACCCTACACCATTCGTATACGTATACGAGAAGCTGACCAACATCCTTCTTTAGGTACTATATAGTTAGTATAAAGGTCCTTCCTACTATAGCTACTATAGTAATATTAGTTTATAGAGCTAATAGAAGGGTATAGTCTAGGTAAGCTTATAGTTCCTTTTACTAGGTTTAAAGTATAAGTATATCTTTTAGGTTATTTTCTATTAGCTTAGGTTTTAGTAGTAAAAGTACTTCTTACTCTCCTACTACTAATATATATAACTTCTATAGTTTTTAAAGAAACTAATAAGCTCTTTTTTTATTTAATAGATATATAAGGTAATAGTTATTAAAGTAGTTTATTTAGCTAGTCTATATATATAACTTCCTAAGGATACTATAAGCTATATTTATTAGTATAAGCTACTAATTCTACTTATTACCTTTATATATTTTATAGCTCTCTTTCTTATATTAAGTAAAGTATAGTTTATTATAACTAGGTTCTTTTAAAACCTTAGTATAGGCTTATATTATATAATTTTAGTTTACCTTAAATAGGATTTATCTATCTATTAAATATCTATTTAGATTTTATTTATAGCCTATCTATTAGTTATTAGAATCTTATTTTAAATAAACCTAATACTAGTTATATATTACTATATTATAAATATAGTAAAGAGTTCTAATTTCTTATTATTTCTTAGATTAGATAGGATTATTCTTAAGGTATATAGTAATATTAGTTTATCTAAAGCTATTAGGTATAGGTTTCTAATCCTTTTTCTTTTTACTTTAATATTCTTAGGTATAGTATCCCTTTTTACTATAGTTAAAATATTTAATATCTTTTTTATCTTTCTTATTTTATTATTAGGTAGTATTAAGCTCTATAGGGTTTACTTATTATCTCTACTAGGTTAAGTTATTATAGTTATATCTTTTTCTAATATTAAGTTTATTCTATTAATTATTATATTAGAACTACTTAAAGGTTTTTTTATATTTTTTTTAATATCTTTTAAAGAGCTTATTATTAAGTTTAATAGCTAGTTTAATATATTATAGGAAGTTATTAGGTTTATTATATTTAGTTAACTTATCTTTTACTTTTTTCTTTAGTCCTCTATAGAATATAAAGATTTTAATATTATCTATAGAGTTAATATATATATAGAATCTTTAAAACTCTACTATATAGGCTAAAGCTAAGCTTTTTTATTTTTAATATAAAAGTTCTTTTTTAGCTTATTATTCCTTATCTAGATCTTAAAATAAAGTCTTTAAAGCTTTTTTATAGTTTTTATACTTACTAAAGATCTTCTAAGTTTTATCTTTATATTTTTTAAATACTTTTAAGGTAATAAAGTTTATAAAGTAAGGTTTAAACTATATTAGGGCTCTTTCTTTAAAGAATAAAGTTATATATATAACTTATTTTCTATTTAGCTAGGTATCTATATAGTTAAACTATTAGTAAGCCTATACCTATATTAGGTATATTTAGAGCTAACTTAAAGTTCTATTATATAGGGTTAGGTTATTTAGCTTAATATTTTCCTTAGTTATAATAAGGGTATTAATAATAGCTATAATAGCTCTAAGAGTAGTAACTTTCTATTTAAGTTATTCTATTTCTTTATTTTATTATACTTATTTATTAACTATAATATAAAGTTATTAGACTTTAGTAACTAACTTCTATAGTTATTTAAAGGTTAATTTTTAAATATTATTATTATAGCTACTACTTAGAGTATTTCTCTTATTATTATTACTTATAATAGTATCTATTTCTTATATAAGGTTATATTAAAGGGGGCTATTATTAAATCTAGATATTATATAAGTTATAAAGGGATTTATATATAATATTACTTAAAGTTTATATAGTAATATATAAATAAGAGTAGTTAAAATATAATAATTAAAGCTTTCTAGGTCTTATAAATTAAAAGATTAAAAGGGGTTTATATTTAAGATATATAATAAGGTAGTAGTTAAGTAATATTCTAAATTATATAATAATTACTAGCTAGTAAGAGCTATTTAAGAGGAATACTTAGATTAACTATTAAAAAGCTATCTTATCTTAATACTATCTATTAGTAATAAGTATATTTATATAGTCTAGTTCTTTAACTTAGCTTACTACTAGCTTACTTAGCTTTAGTAGGGTTCTATTCTAGATAGAACTAACCGTTATTCCTATTTCTATTAGGGTTATAATAATCTATATAGTCTAGTTCTTTAGCTTAGCTTACTACTAGCTTACTTAGCTTACTATACTCCTCTAGTAATCTAGAGTAATTAATAATATTAGCTTACTAGGCTTACTACTAAGGCATGGTAATCCTTAGTAATCTAACTTAGGTAAGCTGCTTATATAACTATAGCTAGGTTCCTTATACCGCTCGGCTGGCCAGTGTGCTGGCCTTTAGTAGGGTTCTGTTCCAGACAGAACCAACCGTTGTTCCTATTTCTATCAGGGTCGTGACACTGACGGTAGCTTGTAATGGTATTCTTCATCCTAGATCCTGCTTTAAGAGGATGGGAATGTCCAATGACACATTGGCGAGCGCAGTGGGGAACTCTCAACAGTTCAGTTCTGTTCTCTGACATGGTCGCGGTTATCACAGTAGGTAAAATACATGGACTTGTCTACAACTCAGCCAATTACAATTCATCCGACTGTTCCCAGATAAGGTAATTCCCAAGAGAGCAGTAATGATTAAATAATCGGCTTCTGGTTCAGACCTTCTCATCATGAGCAGTATTCGCTTCCTCCTTCGCTGCTGAGTGAGCAGAAGGCGCCTCCTCATGGGTCGTCTCCGCACCATCTTGCTTGCGCTCAACCTCATGAAGGCGGTCCTGGAACGTGCCCAACTGGTCGGTCCGCCAGGCGGGAGTCTTGCTCTCAAATACGGCATCGATCTCTTCGAGGGACTTGCCGGCAGTCTCGGGGTAGAAGAAGAAGACGTGGATGGTCATGACAGCGCAGAAGGTTCCGAAGATCATGTAGGTTTGCCATTCTACAGGGTGTCAGCAGTGGAAATCAAAATTGAATGGCGTGGCTAGGGACAAGAATTCTTGGAAATAGGTGGGAGCATTTTGACTCGGGCTTCGGTTTTACTCACGGATATTAGTGAAGGCCGGCGGGACGAAAAAGGCGAGGGCCAGGTTGAAAATCCAGTTGCCTGCAGCAGACACGCCCACACCCTTGGCCCGGTATCTCAAAGGGAAGACTTCAGATGCGTAAATCCATGCGACGGGTGCCTACCCTTGAGGTTAGCAGTGAAATATTGACCAATTCTTCTAACGCATGCGGGGCTTACCCAGGTGATGCCATATACACCCACAAAGATGTAGCAGCATGCAATGACTCCTTTGGCCGCGGCCGTGCTCTCAATTTCCCACGTCAAAATCGAATTACCATCGATGGAATCGACCTTGTGTCCATACGAAGCCATCAGGGCACCGACGATGAAATGCAGTATGCAAGCAATTATGGCTCCATAGACTGTTGTAAGAAAAAGTCAGCAAGTAAGATCAACACATTGTACAATCAGAAACATGATAGCAGCGTCTTCTGGGACGGCCAGCCTCACGCGAGTGGCAAGGCAAGAAAGTACTTACTCAGAAGCGTGCGACGCCCGAAACGATCAATGACTGGAAGCACAGCGCCGGTCGTCACCAAGAAGATAACATATTGGATAATGGCACTCGTGAGTCCCGCATTGCCACCCTGGCCAGCCATCTGGAAGATGTAAACAATGTAGTAAAGCATCACGTTACCGCCCAAAAGCTGTTGCCAGACTTGAGCGCTGACTCCAGTCAGGGTTCGGAACCACATGTTCGGTGCGACGAGTCCCAAGTAGCCAAGATCCTTGGACTCGGCCGCGAGGGCTGCGGCCTCTCTGACCTCGTCGAGCTCGGCTAGCACGACGGGTGACTCCCTGTCACCACGAGCATGCAAGCCGGCGAGGACATCGATGCATTCGTCCCAGCGGTCCTTGCTGGCAAGCCAGCGAGGGGATTCTGGAAAGAAGAAAAGGGAAACTCCGAGGACGATGCCCGGTATGCCTTGTACGCCCCACGCGATGCGGAAGGACGAAGAGTCTTTGATCGAGACGGCGCAGCCATATGAGATCAGATACATGATTAAAATGCCCCAGTCGATAGCCCATTGCTGCACGCCGACGATACGGCCTCGGATGTTGGCTGGGGCGAGCTCGGCGAGGTAGACACAGACTTGGGACGAGGTGATACCGACTGACGGATAGTGTCAGTGAAGCGTTTAAGGACGAGAGTAATATGAACGGAGGAGAGCTTACTAGCAAAGCCACTGACGATTCTTCCCACGATGAGATGAGCGATGTTCTGGGCACTACACTGGAGGACTGCTCCGACAACCCAAATAACACTAGCGACCTGAAGGATTCCACGACGGCCCATGTGATCACATAGCCAGCCTGCGAGAAGGGAGCCGATGAAGCTGCCCGCAGACATTGAGGCCGTAATTCCACCTTGTGTGTTGGAGTCCGGATGTCCAAAGTATTCGAGATATTGATCGCTGCCGATCCAAGCAGACATGCTGCTCACATCGAAGCCGAACAGTGCGCCGCCGATGGTGCCGCTAGACAGGATGTCAGTGAATACTGTAGGCACATAAGGAAGCGGAGCGGTTTGTGTGGTGGGTATGGGAGGAACCTACAAGCCGGCGAGCACATAGATATTCCAGATTCGATACATGGCTGCAGTTGTCCGGTGGATTCAGAACAAAGAGGCAGTTCTGATCTGTGCAGAGGCAGATCGGTTGGAGAACAACTCAGAAATCGATACGAAGCCCAGACGAGGGGATGTCCCTAGTATTTATTATCGGCTACAAGTTGACCATGCTGCTCAGTAACCTGGGAAGGTCGTAAAAGCAACGCTATGCTCGGATCATGCTCGTCCTGCGGCTCCATCTGCGGCCATGTCTGTCAATGTGGATGGGCAGGGATGGTCCTCCCAAAGCCCAATCACACCTGCCTCCAGCCGACCCAATCTTTCAACAGCTACCATAGGCAGGGCCGGATGTTTGTGACTGCACAACGGGGCCGTCAGACCACGCAGTGTCATGGCTAGCCGAAACAGATATTTCCCCTCGGGGAAGTGGGAGTGTAGATCTTGGTCACGGTTGGGGTAGAGATTCTGGAGAAACGGGGGAGGCTCTCTCGACGCTGAGAAAAGGACCGATGTTGCCCGACATCAAGATCCACAGCCGACGTCATTTCGTAGTGGGACTAAAAGGGCGGGATTGAGACCTTGCTCGTGAACACACTTCGGCCCATGGTTTGTGAGCGAAACGGCAAAGTCTTGAGGTCAAACACTCCGTTTGGAACGTCGCTCCTCTGGCGTAGCTGCCGAATTGCTCAGCTTGCATCCAGTGCGCCGCGTTCTTGGGCCTCTCCGAATATCAAAATTGAGAGGGGACCGATCCCAGCAGGAGAAACTCAAGGCACTCGGGAGACGTCGTCGGGAGGGAAGACAGTCGGGTGGGTGGCTCTTCTGATTGGAGCGGTTGTACAATCAAGGAAAGGCCCACCCCGGCAGCACCCGGTCCTACCCCAAGCAGCCTCCATCCACTCCCGCATTTCTCTCCAGTCTCCACTTCTCAGCACCTCCACGTCCTTGCACCTCTGCGGCGGCGTACAGTTAAGGATCGTGATGGCATGGGAGCTACGCAATAGTCAGCCGTGTTCACAAGACTACAATCCTTATCATGAATGCAGGCTGTTTCGATGAACTAACTGCAGTGTCAAATGCAAGGAGTGCAGGCTCTTCGTGCTTTGGCTTGCATGCGCGGTTCCTCTCGATCACACACGACACGAAGACGTCAATTCTCCTCGATAACCCTTGCCTCTCTGTGTTTATCGCGCCAAGTGTGATCAGTCAGAGCAAAGCCAGCCTGGTGGAAGAGACTGTGTCCAACAGAAACCGGTGCCTGAGTCCAATGGCCAGTGATGAGCTCTAACGTCGCACCCACATCCTGGGGATCATCAATCTTGCATTGCGGGCACGTGTGCGGCTCTTCGGCTCAAGGCTTATTCATGCGTGGGTTGCGCTTGTGGCGTTGATGGGCGGGCGCACTACCGGGACGGATCTGCAGCCAAGTACGGTAGAGGCGTCCCAATCGGCTGGCTGGGGCAGGAAACAGGGAGGCACTGTTTTTGGCAGAAACAGTACTTCTCTGTGTGTTTATGCTGGCATCATAGGCTTACAAAGTGACAATGAATCAGCATGCCTGATAATAATTGCAGTACAGGCCGTTGGGCTGCAAATCTTTGCCAAGCTGTGCACCTGGCTGGTGTCTAAGTGTTGCTCTTGTGTTATCATCCTCCAGTCACGTAATTCTGCTGTCTCCGTTGCGGAAACAGACACAGAAAATGCAGCCACGGGGTTCAGTCCACGCAAATCATTGCCAAACCTCGGGTGGCCAGCTGTCGTCAGCGGGCATGAAAGCTTGGAATTCCACGAAGAGGGTCTCAACATCTCTTGTGCCGACGCAAGACAGCAGATTTCAGACTCATGTGTACCTTCAAAGATTGTTACTTGAAATGAAAGACACCGCTAATCTTCAAGTGTAAGGGGCACTTATGGGTATGAGTTTATATGTGACTTAAATTGGATGCCCATTCATTCTGGATTTTGGAAGTTTGGCTCATAGTAGTGGGGGAAGGACCTGACGTAAGCCGGCAGAAACTCTCACCGTCCGGCAGGCCCGATGCAGCCTGCCGGAGCAAGTTCCCACTAGTCAAAGTTCGTCGTCACTTACTGGCCTCTTTGTCAAGACGTTTTCTGCAACCACCCGTCAACCTTTGCCCCATCGCATTGAGCGTGTATCACCTTGCAACTCACCACACCTGGACATACGTCAATCACGTCTCGCATCGAGACCTTTCGAAGCAGAGAGATTGCTTGGAAGTGCCATGTCACAATACTACCCCCCTCCCCCGGGGGTGGACCGACGCCAGAACGCGTCGCGCAACTTTCCCCCGCCGCCTGCCAGCGATGGATATGGCTTCGGCGACAATTATCGACCTCCTCCTCCCCCAT
Organism: Diaporthe longicolla; assembly: GCA_000800745.1. Classification (NCBI taxonomy): domain Eukaryota; kingdom Fungi; phylum Ascomycota; class Sordariomycetes; order Diaporthales; family Diaporthaceae; genus Diaporthe; species Diaporthe longicolla. The sequence goes on from JUJX01000006.1 coordinate 48,153, forward strand.
CCTACAACGCCCCACCCCCTCCCCCACCAAACTACGATTCCTACGCCCCTTCCAGTCATCGCAGCGACCAAGGAGGCCGTTATTCCCGCAGTGATCGCAATGATCGCTACGAGCCCTCGCGCCGTACTGATGACCACCCGCTCCCTCCGAGACCCTCAGGCGACTCGTATCAACCCTCCTTCCGCGGCTCTGACTCATTCCGTGTCCCCCAGGGTGGCTTCGACTTTCGCTCGGAGAAACCCAGAGGTATAGGTGATTCGTACACCAGCTACCGCCCGGACGACGCCAGATCCCGAGCAGACCCCCCTCGCGGTCCCCCACGAGGTCCTCGGGGCGATCGGCAATCACACCGATCATACCGTCCAAACGGCAACTCAGGGCGCGGCGGTTTTGGGCTACGGAGACCTTGGAAGCCTTTCGTAGCAGCTGAACGTGCCATCCTGCACACGACAGACAACCACAAGCCCACAGAAGACTTCGCAGATACGCAGAATGGTGTAACATACAGGGCCCTTGATCAACTCTCGGATAGTGACGAGGCTGATATGGATATCTCTGACGACGAGAACGACTCTGCGCAGCCGACTGCGAAGCGGGCACGCACGTCTGCCAACTCGGCATCGGCTGATGAAGCCCCGAAGTGGTCCAACCCAGACCCTTATACTGCTCTACCTCCTGAGCAGGACCAAGACAAGAAGAAGAAGGACGTGGTTCAATTGATCCGCAAGGCTCGTGTTGAACCTGCCAAGAGCACTAGGACCTCGCTTCTTGCGGATGACGAGGATTTCATTCGGTGTGATTCTGGGAGTGAGGACGACGGGGACGAAGAGGAGTTTATCGATCCCCTGACTTACAGCCGTCAGCGTCCAAACAATCAAGAAGCACCACAGTCCACGGCCGCCGCGCAGGCTGCACCAGCCTCTAGCTCAGTATCAGGCAAAGCCTCCACGGTTCCGGCTGTCAGCAAGACACTGAAACGGGTTGACTTTGACATGGACGTGCCCAAGTCGTCAGATCTGGGTTCTCGCAAGCGCACGCATGATGACGTGTTGAAATTGCCAGCCCATTCACAGCTCAAATCGGCGCCGAAGAGACCAAGTGGGGGCTCTATCGTTTCCGATTGGCGACTGAAAAAAGGCGAGAATCACTCGCCATGGGTCACGTCGGCAACCTCAGGAGCTCAGGTTAATGTCAGGTATGTAATAGACAACTGGCAATTCGGCAAGCCAGGCTGACTTAAACTACGCAGGTTTCACATGGAAATCAGCGACTTCTATGATCTGGTGAGACCACGAGAGTTCGAAGACCGTCTTCGTGGCAACCTCGTCGACGAGCTGAATCGCATCATCGAGAAGAACGGAAGTTGGCGAGGCCGCAAGCTGCATGCCTTTGGGTCATTTATGTCTGGTCTGTACTTGCCAACTGGTGACATGGACCTTGTCTTGTGCTCCGACACACTTCTCTCTGGAGGCCATAGCCTACCCATGGGCGTGAACGCTCTGAAGCAGTTCAGGAACTTTCTTCGTAGCAACCGTGTGGCAGTCCACAACAACTTCGAGATGATCCTGAAAGCAAGGGTTCCCTTGGTCAAGTATGTGGACAATACCACTGGGCTGAAGGTCGACATCTCCTTTGAAAACCCCAGCGGTGTCGTTGCTATCCAGACGTTCAAGGCGTGGAGAGAGCAGTACCCCGCCATGCCCATTCTTGTGACTATCATCAAGCAGTTCTTGTTGATGCGTGGCCTCAACGAGCCGGTGAATGGTGGTATTGGAGGCTTTTCTATTATTTGCATGGTCGTCAGCATGCTTCAGATGATGCCCCAGATCCAGAGTGGTGATATGGTGCCTGAACGCAATCTTGGTTCTTTGCTCATGCATTTCTTCGACCTCTACGGCAATAGGTTCAACTACAAGATCACGGCTCTCAGGCTCAATCCACCTGGCTATGTAAACAAGGCAGGTTCATCTCATTCCCATCGTTCTTCAACCGCTAACAAAATACACTTGGCTCAGAATCAAGTCACTGCATTTACCTACAAGAATCCCGACCGCTTGTCCATCATCGACCCCAACAACCCAGCAAATGATATTTCTGGTGGTTCACAGAACTACCCTCAGATCAAGGCCTGCTTCGCTGAAGCACACAAGCTCTTGCAAGAGAGGATCGAGCGGATCGCACGAGGCCAAAAGCATGACAGCATCCTTGAGACCATCCTCGGCGGTAACTACGCTCAATTTCGGGAGCAACGAAATTACTTGCGCAAAGTGCACCTCAAGGTCTTCGGCTACTGCGACGAGTAAGCATATTCAGAAACGCCGGTGACGGATGGCGCTGCCGGCTAAGCGTCCGGTTCGACCCAGTCGGCCGCTTAGGTCCAGCCGGATCGGCACAAGATTGGGAACGATAGAGTGGCGTTTACGGAATTCGGCGTTGGAGAGGCATTGCGGTCCTTTGAAAACTTCTCGGACGAGATCCCCGCGTCTCCTATGGTCTTTAGTCGCGGCGTTTACGGTCACGGCGGCAAAAAACGCTTACGGGATACCCTGCAGCAGCTAGAATGCTGTCTGCCAATATTCAGCAGCCAAGGTGCTGCTGGTTAGCAGTTTTGTCTCCGGTTCTTATCCCTTTCCCAAAAAGATCCTGCGTCTTGAGCTTAACTCCAGCAGATACAATGTACTATAGACTTGTGGTCTTCGGCCCGGCATGTCCACGCGCCCTTTTTGGCCAATCTTGTTGCCCAGGCGGCTTACGTTTGTAGGCTGCAGGACGGGTCGACAGAGTCGGTGCGCCACATTTGTGTGCAGCGGGCATGTTCGGATGGGCCCTAATGGACACCTCAATCTTTCAGACTTCTCGTTCTCTTTTCAATTCTTTTCGTTATAATTGATCGGGGAGTCACCGCATTCTCACTGATGCGCCTCCCGCATGAAACCACTGATTATTCTCCAGGTAATCACTCAAGAGGGTCTTCGATTATGCGACACTGAATACCCTCGACGTGAAAACGAGCTGGCCGGAGTCAGACACATACCCATCGTGTGTGGCGGCATCAGTCACTCGGATTCGCCAAACATCGCCAACCTTACGGTGGTGGGTCACTCCTGAGAATCAGGAATGATCTGCTGTCACTTTTCTCACTGCAGACAGTACTTTACGTCTGGCTGTGGAGAGGAATTTAGAGGTTTGTCTTGCAAGTGGCAGTCCCTGCTTGCAGCACCGCGCGAGGTAGTCCGTCGGATTCTCTCCGAACGCTCCCCTCGATCCCCGCGGCCGGCCCAGATTGCAATGCAGAAGGACAAACCAATACCATAAGGATCTCGAATTCTGAATATAGGGGGCAACGGGGCATACTTATATCCCGTTCATGGCACAGCCGGCCCCACGTTCTGGTTGAAGAACTCCCACACAGCCGACTACAGCGTCAGGCAGCCAGGCAGTACCTGGTGGCGATGCCATCTAGTAACAGGAGGCATGGGAAATGACATCGCTCATAATTCCTTTCGAAGTCCGGGCAGGGTGAACTTCCACGACGTTGGCCTAGGTCCCGCTCGGCTGATAGCTTGTCTCTTTCGGTTGTGGCCTTGTCCCGACGACTACTGCAGCTTTTCCACATGAGGCCAGACGAGCCAATTTGACTACCGATGCTAGGGCAGATTCTACAGTTCATGTGACCAATAGAGGACGCCTGTCAGCTCGTGCCGACCTATTGGGTTTTACCCCTGAGACCAAGTGGCATGAAGTTGGGTTCGCCAACGACGCTCCATGGAGACCGTACCCTGCAGATGTCACCTAAGAAAGCTCGTGGAAGCTATAGCAGCGCAGACCACGAGCTTGAGCAATGACCTCATGGAAGACGCCATCAGATGGCGCCCGGTACTGATTTGCAAAATCTGCCAAGCCCACTGCATCGTGGAGGCAATTGGGCTTCCTCCTTGAAACGAAACAAACCATTGTACCAAGCCAACTTATATGAGAGCAGTCGGCAATCCCTCTCCGCATGGCTGCTCCTCCAGCGCCTGGCCCAATAAAAAATACTGCTATACGAGTAAAACCAACTCGGTCTCGGATTGGGCCAGGGGAAGGACCACACCACTTGCTTCTTGGCGTTTCGTGAGCCGCAAGATGACGAACAGGGCCAATTCCACTGATGGGCCGGTAGATCCCCATAAGTGTGGAGAAACTTTTGAGGTTCTACCAAAGAGGTAAACAACCGCTCGCAGTGATTGCTCCGGCCGGCAGTCGATTGGCCAGTATTTGTGGACCGCCTTCGTTCAGCGAGATTCGCCTGGCAGGAGAACAGCCGGCGTGGATTCCAGAACAGTAATACTCCACGCCATGGTCCAAGGTAATATTACCTAGATTCGGTAACTAACCTGTTAGTTAACCATCGATCCACGATCTCTGGGATAGACCTGGCCCGCCAGGCCCATCCTGCCGCCTCGGCTGGGTCATCAACGGTCGTAGTGGCTGCACCTTCTCACCAACATCGAGTTGCTCACGTGGGGAGGTTCCGGAACAGACCTATGAGAAGCAAGCGGGATGGATGTTTTGCCTCCATTCTTGCCCCTGATGTCGTGCCTCCCGAGATCCTCAACTTGTTCTTGTGTCCCCTGTCAGAACAAAAAATGGAATGATCGGAGCGGGAGAAGTTGCCCCATTGAGCCCATCTGTAAATACCATCCGCCTCTGGAGATTAGCAGAATATGTGATAGGTGACGAGGCTGGTCTTGGCATCCCTTAGTATTGCCCAGGTGTATAAGTACGAAGTGAGAGCCTCGCATGTACCTCCAGTCTTGGGACCAGAACAACCAGTCTTAGCTGTTCACAAATTCATTCTTTATAATGAGCTAGTTCTCAGGTATCCTTCGTTCAAGTCCTTCTTTTTTGAGCTAGATCTCAATCATCTCAGCACTTCCTTCATACTACGGAACATACATCTCGCCGGCAATCACATAGCCAACTGGAATCATGAAGACTGTCACAGTGCTCTCCCTGCTCGCGGCCTTGGCCCAGGCCCACCCAACCCAGGAGCTTGCTTCCGAGAAGGCCGTCCGCGCTCCTCACCCCGGCACCGCTCATCAGCTCGACAGGGCCGGTGGTTTCGGCCGCGCCGTCGCGGAGAAGAAGCGGGCTCCCCAGGGCTGGGGCCAGGGCGGTGGCTACGGCGGCTGGTGGGGAAACTACCCCGGCGCCCAGCAATCGTCGGCTGCTGCTCCCACTGCTGCTGTCACACCTGTGACCGCTCCTACTGCTACATCCAACGGTGGACGTGTCGCCGCTGCCAGCTCCACATCGGCTGCGACCTCCACATGTATGTTCATGACATTCAAGATTCTAGTATAACACGGTTGCTGACCTGCTGTAGGGGACGCTCCCTCGGATCTGGTCCAGGGCCACACTGAGGTTTGGGACAAGTACACCACGGACAACACCGAGTTCAAGAACCTGGGCTACGACCACATCATGGCCACCAAGGGCAAGATCCAGTACTGCGTCCGCTGGGACGCCAGCAGCAGCACCATCACCGCGGCTCAGCGCAAGAAGCTCGAGACCGTTCTGAGCACTCAGTACAACAAGTGGGTGTCCAAGGCGCTGGCCGGCTTCGACGGTTTCCCGTACGACAGTGTCGACGTGTCCATCTCCGGGTGGGCGACCAACAACACGGCGCTGCTCGAGGGCGACACGTCGGACCTGACGCTGCACACCGAGACGGCTGACGTCGACGGCATCCCCGAGTGCGACCCCAAGTGCGGCCGCGCGATGCACTACACGGACAACGACTTCAGCGGGTGTCCCCAGGGCGATGCGGGCCGCTACGATGTCTCGCTGTGGCTGTCCGAGAGCATGAACGGGCAGATGGGCGGCTTCGGCGGCGACTGGGGCCAGCAGATCCCCGTCGACTACATGCTTGAGAACCTCGACTCCGAGAACATCCACATCCTGCTGCACGAGATGGGCCACACGTACGGCCTGGATGACTTCTACGACTGGCAGCCCACCGGCCAGACCTCGTTCATCATGATGGCTGGTTCTGCGACAGAGATCACCGACTTCGACGCCTGGATGGCTCGTGACTGGTGGAGGCACATCAAGAGCAGGTACAGCCTGTAAGTGGGTGGAAGTGAGCGAGTGAGGGTGTCGGGATTTGAACTGTATATATATATACACAACACTATAAGAGTCTAGCTCTTGATTCTTGTCTATAGTTCTACTAGCTGGTGTACGGAGTCGTCAATGGGAATCCAATCATGTGTTCCTGAGCGTTGACTGTTCAAGTAAAAGTGGATCTGATGTGTGATGGGTAGTTGTGGTTGCGCATTGCCATGCATTAGCGACAGATAGGAATATCACAGCAGTCAGCCTTATAAGGTCTGATCACAGGTCATTATTACTGTTGCATCGTGAGTGGTCTCATCGCATCTCATGGCATATTGCTTGTCTGCCTTTTGGCCCGCTCGGACATGTGGTAGCATGCATATGTCTCTTGTTAATTACACAGACTAACACAGCTTATACTCCCACAGCAGTTCGAACGCGCTTTCTGGACGGTAGCCTCGCTTGCAAATGTAAGACATAGTCATGTGGCGGCGCCACATTCTTCGAAACTCTATCGGGAGACCGGTGTCAACATAATAAGTTTGCGTTGGAAGCCTCTCCCATCCTTGCAGGATGGATGGACGCCACCGGGACTCTGGGCTGCTGGGGTACCAATTGCAACCCCCCAGATGGCATCCAACGCCAGTTTGCTGCGTCAACGTTATTAGCTGTTGCGAACCTGCGGAAGTCGACGTGCCGCCATTGGCCGCCCCCAGCTGTCGTGCCCCCGTCAAGAAGGAAAGGATCGCGCCCAGACCTTCCCCCGCAATGGGACGTCTTGGCCCCGGGGAACACCCAGCGTGACCTGCACTATCGGGCCCCAGGCCACTAACGAGATGAACTGCCCCGAGGTCCCCAGGGTTCCAAGGTTGCAAGGAGGAGTGTGTCGAATGAGGACGCGATCCTTCGTCTGGATATCAGCCGTCGGGGATCGTCGTGATTGGTGCCCCATTGCCCTGGCCAGAGGAACTTTCTTGGGGGTGGTGCAACGTGACGACTGCGGCGGGCCAACCACACCTTGGCGATGACTGCAGCCCAGGAATTTTTGCAACGTTCAGCTTCTGCATGTTTGTGTTGCGTACCGACGGCGTGGTGTGTTTTGCTTTCCAAGGCTTTCTATTCGGTCCGTCCTTGTGGCATGACCCCCTTGGCGGGTTGGGCTTTCTCGGATCTCAGAAGCCATGTTTCCTTCAGGGATGCGAGGAGGCCTTCAAATAGCTTGTCTCCCCACATTCACTTGCAGTAGTGAATCACATTTCTCTTGACCTTTAGTCTTGCAGGCCCTGCGGAGCTACCATCCATAGCCGGATGGGTATTTGATCTTCCTGGTTACTGTTTGCATCTCACCACAGTTCCGACATCTCAAGCGACCTCTTACAATTGCCCAGGATCGCGAGTCTTCTATAAACAACAAATCAGCTTTTTATAAAGCTTGAGGGGCTTCTTCTTCTGCAAGATGTATCAAGTCAGCAATGTCTACTTCATTTGCGCGTTTGCCGCTATAGGTATGTCCCACCAAGTGAGCCGTTTGCGCAACAATACGGCCCGTTTCTCTTTATTTGCCGACACACAAACGGATATATGGCTTACACGTTTGATCAAAACACACAGGCGGCATGCTGTTTGGTTTTGACATATCGTCAATGAGTGGTGTTCTCGGAACCCAGGCCTACACCCGCTACTTCGACAACCCACAGGCCGGCGGTTACACCCAGGGAGCAATCACGGCCTCGATGCCCGCTGGCAGTCTCGTCGGAGCACTCAGCAGCGGAATCATTGCCGACCGCTTCTCTCGCAAGCTCGCCCTCCAGGTCTCTTGTATACTGTGGATCATCGGCGCCATCATCCAATGCGCCGCCATTGACCGCGGCATGCTATGTGCCGGGCGTGTTATCGGAGGTATGTCTCTCTTATTTGTGATTCACTAGTCTGCCATACTTGTCTAGGGCGCCACCCGGGACCGGCCCGTAGACGGCAGCACTACTGTCCGGAAGGATTGCTAACTATCTCCAGGCCTGGCCATCGGTATTGCATCTAGCGTTGTGCCCGTCTACCAGAGTGAGATCGCACCCAGGGAGATTCGTGGTCGTGTGGTCTCGCTGCAGCAGTGGGCCATTACTTGGGGTATCCTGATTCAATACTTCATCCAATATGGTGCCTCGAACGTGAGTATTCTCGCTTGCTCCGCAAATGAGCCATTGTGCCTCCTGAATAAAAGCTGACTGAGTACTGCGCATAGGTTGGAGGCGGTCCCAACAACCCGGACCAGCCAACATCTGCCTTCCGAATCCCCTGGGGGGTGCAAATGGTCCCTGGCGTCGTCTTGTTCATCGGCCTCTTCTTCTTCCCTTACAGCCCGCGTTGGCTCGCCTCCAAGGACCGCTGGGACGAGGCACTTGAGGTCCTGGCCCGCACCCTCGGCAACGGCGACCGCAACCACCCCAAGGTGCTCGCGCAGTACCAGGAGATTGAGGACGCGCTCAGATTCGACCGGGAGCAGGCAATCAGCAGTTACAAGGCCCTGGTCGCCAAGGGAATGTTCAAGCGTGTCTTCTTGGGCATGAGTGTCCAGGCTTGGTCGCAGCTTTGCGGCATGAACATCAGTCCGTACTCCCCGACGTCTCGCAGTTTTGGTCAATGATGCTGACCTCTTCTAGTGATGTACTATATTGTCTATATCATGCAGGGAGCTGGAATAGGATCTCCTGTACGTTTTATCCATGTGCTAGCTAACTCTCAATCTATATGCGCATGTACTAACATCCGGCCTCGCAGCTCCTCACCGCGTCTATTCAGTATATCATCAACGTGGTCATGACCCTCCCAGCCATCGTCTACCTCGACAAGTTCGGTCGCCGCCCAGCCCTGATCATCGGCTCCTTCCTGATGATGACGTGGCTGTTCATCAGCGGCGCGCTTCAGCAGTACTACGGCCAGCCCAACACGGACGAGACGAAGACCGTCGAGAACGAGAACATCACCTGGATCATCCTCAACAACCGGCCCGTCTCGAGCGCCGTCATCTCATGCTCGTACCTCTTCGTCGCCAGCTTCGCCACCACCTGGGGCCCCGTGTCGTGGACGTACCCGGCCGAGATATTCCCGTCCAAGATCCGCGCCAAGGCCGTCAGCCTGACGACCGCCACCAACTGGTTCTTCAACATGGTGCTCGCCTTCGCCGTCCCGCCCCTGCTGTGGAACATCTCCTACAACATGTACTACATCTTTGGCGCCTTTAACGCCGCTGCGTTCGTCCACATGTTCCTGATGGCGCCCGAGACCAAGGGCTTCACCCTCGAGGAGATGGATGACGTCTTTAACTCTGGTATCCCGGCCTGGAGGACGAGCGGCAAGCGCAGCAGGCTTGACCAGCTTGAGAAGGAGATCGAGGAGGGCAAGCTCAAGGTTGGCACGTCTCATGCCCACGAGGAGGACCATGTCGAGCCGACTGGGAAGGTCTAGTGACTTTTGGAGCTTGCTCCGCAATCATGTCATGTGAGCCTATTGTGGGTGTTTTTCTGAGTGAGTGAGTTATACGAGATGAGAATTTGGGATTGCCCTGTTCCCGGCTTCTTTTGGCATATGTGTGCATATCCCAGTTTAGTGATAGTAGATACCCGGTGACGAATCCATTCTGTCCGCTTTCAACTCCTTTGCGGAATCAAAGGCTACTGATGAGCATCATGTGTGAGAATGCTGCGTCTTTGCTGTTCTAGTGTGCCTGGCATCTGAATATTCTCAGGTCTCAGAAGTGGTTGTCTCATTTGCCAAATTCGTATCGTATGTTTGCGCAAGAACCGCCTTCACATCAATGACGGGCTCGATCCATCCCCTGTGTCCAATAAGGCGTGTATGGTTGCATCACCTCTTGACGTGATATAAGTCAAGCGGGCATTATAATTGAGGATTCCCATCCTAGACACCGGAATGCCTTCCAACACCATCAGCGTCTCTACCACCGAGTTTGTTGGTAGTCGTCTGGCTCGTTGGGTTTGAAGCCCGGAGACCAATCTCCATCCCCGCCGCAATTGCCACATGGTCGCGTGAGACCATATGAGCACTGATTGCAATTTAAGCAGTGCCACTCCTTCCACTGCCTACATCCGCCACAATTTTGGCAGTGCCATTCATGGTCAGTCTCCACCCACCCGTTCCTGCGGCAGAACGAGTAGTACACGGACTGGGGATTTCGGCACGTAAGACCCCAGCGAAGCAGCTCCTGCTTGTGGGCAAGGCCGGCGTCACTGCTATCCCGTTCTGAGATGGTGAGGCTGTCCCACTTCGTCCTCCACTCGAGGTAGGGCTCGGTCGCGTTGCTTTTGTACTCATCGAGCATTACAATAGCCTCGAATACGATATCGAAGAGGGACTGCATGCTTGTGCATTCCAGCTTGGCTTTGGGTTGCCTTATGATCCACGTCGTGAAACATGGGTGGAGTTCGACACCATCCTGGCCGAAGAGGGCGACGAGGTCAAGGTTTTTAAGGGGGTTGCTGCAGAATGATGCGCCCTGGCAGCTGCAAGTGGAAGCACTGCATTGTTTGCCTAACCTACTGCAGGAACAGCCAGAGCAGCCCTCGACCTTCGTGTTTGTTGAGCCACGTCCAGATTCCTTTCGAATGTCAGCGGCCTTGGAAATTGGCACGAATCTTTCTCCATGTGAGTTTGACCATCGGAAATTACCTCTGTATCCCATGAGTGTTCATGAGATCTATGTTTACCATGACTTGATGCATTTTTGCCACTTGGGCTGTGCGGTTGGCAGATTTTGTCCTCGCCCCCATCTACACTCATATCTGACCAAGAGTCTGTGTCGTCGGCGCTCCATTGGTCCTCGGGGAATGAGTCCGAGTCCTCGTCATCATAATAATCGTATTGTGTCCGAGACCTCTTTGTTGATGCGGCGGCCTTGGTTGGTGAGGCGAGCGGCGTTCCGGGCTTGCGTTTCGATCCTGCAAGAGCTCCCATCGCTGCTTTATGAAAGGTTTGGAAATTAAAGACAGCAGCGGACTAAGAATCGGTTGGTGGATGGATCTGAGAATATTGATGATGAGAGTGTGAGGTTTGGAACAGATGAGCCGCACGTGAATAATGCGTTGTTTGGCACCCAAGAGTCTACCGCGTCGCGCCGCGTCTTATGCTGACAGGGGTCTACGCATATGTGGAAACCCTGACCCTCAATCCATCTTAGGGGGAACGAACACCGGCATGTGGCCATATATTCCAAACACTTGAATTTTATGACCTGCATTTTGGTCAGCTGTATTCACCTACGAGCGGGCCGGAACTATAAAATCATCACATGAATTGAGAATGATGAGCCAGGATAAGAAGGAAGACGGTATCATTTCATAAGGGAAAAACATGGCCAAGTCTAGCTGATCGAATACAAGTCTAATATGTAGTAATGGTTCAAACCCGGCTCCCCAAATTCTCCTCAGTGCATCATGGTTAATCATTTCCCCAACTCTGATTCTATTACAAGTCGGACTTCAGTCACCGACTGTCTAAGCCCCAAACGCCGGTAGCACATGATGCCAACACTGCCCTGAATGTTCAACAGGCAGCTGATGGGTTACACACCCGTCTCACTGTCATGTTCCAGTTTACAGAATCATGACACCACCAAGGAAGGCGGCCAGGACAGAGCCAACCAGAGCCAGAGCCTGGAAGTCAGCACCGACGAAGGGGCTGACGCTGTTGCCGGCGCTGGAGCTGCTGCTGCTGCTCTTGGCAGAGGTGCCGGTGGAGGTGGCGTAGGAGCAGGTCTGCTCGCCCCCGCTGTAGGTGGCGGCGAGGCCGGGCGCGTTGCTGTCGGCGCATCCGAGCTGAACGAGGGCCAGGCCGGTAACCTCGGCGCCGGTGTAGTTGTGCACGGTGGCCGGCATGTCGGTGGCAGTCTGATGGATACAGTCAGCTTGAAATGTTCAGAGTTTGGGCAGGGCCGGTTATCATCATGGTTCTACTCACCACGCTGGTAATAGCACCGCTGGGGGCGGAGGTGATTCCAGAAGTCACGAGGTCATCACCACCGCTGGGGCGCTTGGGAAGATCCCAGTTGGACAGGAAGGTAGACTCGGTGATGAGAGAAGAGGCACAGGCGGTGGTCTCCTGCTTCTCTGCGGTCTCGTTGACGGAGGTCAGAGCGCTCATGTCGATCTTGGCGTACTGCTCCTTCAGGTATTGGTCTGTAATATGTTAGCAATTTGTCCATTCTGCAGCGCAGACTAGTGCTCCTTGGGCTTGAAGCAAGCCTATAGAGGATTACGGATGACAACGTACAGTCCTGCATGAGAGTGACCTCCTTGGAGCTGTTGATGGCGACCAGACCGTACTCGTCGGACTCCTGGGTGTACTCGTAGACCAGACCGCCGGAGAGGACGGACATTTGGTCGCCGTACAGGACAGGAACGTTGGTGAAAGTGCGAGGCTTGACGTTGTTGCATCCGTACTCAGAGAAGAAGACGGGGATGTTTGTGTCGGCGAACTCCTCAACGAGGGAGCTGTAACCTGACTTCTCGAACGAGGAGTCTCCGCACCATTCCTGTTGCCCTGTCAGTATTCTACCTCATACTTGGAGATAAAAAAGAGCCAAGAAACCCTTTTAAGCTGATCCCGAGGCACAGGTGCGGATGTTGAGGATTAACTTACGTAGTCGTTCAGACCAAAAAAGTCCATCCTCGAGTAAGGCGAGTCGTCGAGCGAGCATCCCAGGTATGCCCAGGTGTCCTTGAGCATTGTTGCAACATCTGCAGCAGAGTAACCGACGGGAATGTCCCGAGGGGCGTGCAGGGAGATGTACTCCTTGAGATCACGGACCACAGCGCGGATGTAAGCGGGGGCGTTCTTGCCGCTGTCCTCGTTCAGGATCTCGTTGCCGGCGAAGAAGCCCAGCAGGTTGGGGTAGCCCCAGAAGGCCTCGGTCATCTTGAAAATATGCTCCATGTAGTCCTTGGTGTACGTGGACGACGGGTCTGAGCGGTCAATGTACTCGCCGGACTGGCCGCTGTTGACATCGATGATCATGTACATGCCGGCGGCGTTGAAGATGGAAACACATTCATCGTGGTTCAGGTCGGGTGACAGGTTGTAGACTCGGATGGTGTTCACACCGAGCTGCTGCATAAGAATTGCATCTCGGAGACAGGCATCAGCATCGCTGAGAGGGTCAGCCTTACCGGTGAAACCTGCGGATCCACCCGGCTGGTATCTATTTTGGTTGTTAGCTGGCTTATCCGGGCATCTTGGAAGGAAACACGGCAGGGTTCAGCTAACGTGACACCAATGATATCGAATCTGTCACCGGTGGAGTTTGAGACAAAGTTGGCGCCGGAGATGCTGAGGTTCTCAACAGCCGAGGCCAGGGAGGTGAACAGCGTAGCCGCCGCCAAGGAGGTATGTGCTGCCTTCATCTTGGTGAAATGTCCACACCCAAGAAAAGCCAAGCTCGGGATCTAGATGGATAAGCCTAATCGGGGATCGCGCGCGGGTCGGCAGGTCTTGGCACAGATTCAATCCGATCTGTCGGGTTCTGGTATTCAAAAAAAAAGCACGGTTGTGTAAAATTCAAAAAAGAGAGACGATGGTTTGGTCAAAAAGGAGCGACTGGGATGAGGACGATGGTCTTTGTCGACAGGAAAATGTAAACAACAGAGAATGTCAGCCTACAGAACCAGCCACCTCGAAAAAAAGAAGAGGAGAGACGACGCGGGCATTTCAAGGAAGCAGAGGGAGCCAACCCTGCAAACTGTGGGTTGCTGTGAGCTGGATGGGCATCTCAGGGGGTGGACCCTGGTGGAGCACGCGAATTGATTACGACGCCCGTTTCTTTTCTAAGCTTTCTTGCTGTTGCTTGTTTACGCAAAGCGACTCTTGGTTGGCAGACATTGCCCCGTACAGTCATCAGAGATCTGCAATAAAAGATCCACACTCCACTAACCCGCGTATCTCCTTGTCGGCCCGCGCACAAGACTGACATCATCTGGAGAATCGAGAACGCCTTTAATTTGCGCTCGCTGCACCCAGACATGACGGTCAGTCGATCCAAGTTCTGCCGGCCCTGCCAGCTACGGTCCAGACCATGAGCTCACTGGGCAAACACTGGACAGACCCAGAAGTCAAGCTCAATACAGTCGCCCTGTTCCCTGGCGATTCCTCCCACATTCGACTCAGTCTTGAATTTGGATGTCCGTTGTAGCCCCTTGAACAAGAAGATCGGAATCCTGTCGACTCCACGCCTTGTCTGGCCAACCTTGTCGTCTGGCCGCGTATCACTTCCGCTCCCGTGTCGGACACAGCCTCAGCCCGGCTTGTCGAGCAGCCTCAGGAATAAATGCCTCCGAAGTAGCCCCCTTTCTAGAGATTGCGCAACTGCTTTTCGCTCCCACACTGCCACACTCAACCCAGTAATTCGAATGTCCCAATCGTGGGTCTGTATTTAAGATCCTGGTGGGTGCTTGGTGCTGAGCAGTCAAGTCTAAGCTGCTCCAACCCTGAAGAATGCGCAGATTCCATCAACTTCAGCGATTTCAACTCACAAGACAAAATCACTCTCAGAGCTCACATAAACACAGAAGGACAACTGACTCGGAGTGATATGTTTGTCCTTTGTTGCTTCTCACTGGCTGAGAATGCACAGCATCTGTGCCCATCCGAGATGGTTGAAAGCTCTCAGCGCATATCCTCCTTCTACGGTCGACACCACAGTTTCGAAGATCGGACGTTGCTCCAGAAAATTTCACATCCAGGCAGTCTTGAAAGTACTGTATATTTCCACGATCCACGACTTCTTAAGGAGCACCCACCGACAACGAGCTCAGGACCAACGGCTCTGGGAAGCACCTACCAGCCATGGTGGGGCTTGACTCCAGGCCACACTAATTCCTGTGGCCCATTTTCAGCCCTACCGAATCACTAGTCTCGAGATACGGATTAGACAAGGTCTATGACACAGGGCGGTTCTGAACTTTGCTTTGACCTTTACGGGAGAATTAGTAATTAGCCCCGTATACCTGACTTGCGCTATTACAGGACCTACAGTGATATTAAAGAGACTCTGCGACTCCCATCGTCAACACTATACTGCTAACTTTCCGAGCATGCTCATTGGATAGATCAGAGCTGTGTCTTTCTGCACTTTCTAATTTGGGCGCCCAAAGGCCTCTCTTGTTAGCATGTTGGGTCGTCGATTCGTGCAGTCCTGCTACTAAGGGAGGCCTGCCCAGGTGGTGAATAAACCAGGTGCATTCGATTTGGTCCTCGACAAAGGGCCTTGGAAAGCTTGTGTTCGTTTATTGCGATACTGCGCTTGCTCGATCAGATTGTTTCAGTGGATCGGACTCATCACGTTCACACAAGCCGGGCTTCGGCCACACTGTATTTTCTTCTCAACTGTGTATCTGTCTATCTACTATCTGCTTAGCCGTCAGACTCTTCCCCCTAGAGCCTATATATAAACTCTTTAAGTTCTTAGTACTTCTACTTATACTAATCTCCTATAGGCTCCTTAAATTTCCCCTTTCCTTTACTTTTTAAGTATCTTATAATTATTTTAAAGAGATCCTTATCTTTAATAATAAAGGTATAGATATAAAATAGTATAAAGTTACTATAATTTTCCTTTATATTCTTATAGATATCCTCTATTATTTTCCCTAAAGCTTTTTAAATATCCTTATAAATATCTTCTATATAGTTATTCTTAAAATAGTTTATTTTAGCTTCTAATCTTAGTTAGCTATATTTTTAAATAAGTATTCTAATACTTATTTAGTAAGGGTTTTCTTATAATATATATATATATATATATAAGTAGTAGAAGATTATATTTTTAGCTAAGATTTCCTTTATAAGACTACTTATATAAAGACTATTCTAAGAGACTATTCCTAGTCTTACTATATAACTACTTTACTATCTACTAGCTACTAAGCTATATATTAATAAATCTAGTCTATAGTACTATTAAGAGTAATACTTCTTAGCCTTATATATATAGTATAAGGCTAAGGCTATATACCTAGACTTCTATACTATTATTAATATTGTGTTTTTTTTAATGCTAGGTCTTTAAGTGTTTATTACTATATAAAGGGACCGTATAACTTTAGGATATATACGGATTAAGAGCAAAGCCTCCTCACACAAGCCGAGGCTGCGATATGGGTGTCACGATATTATATGTGGACAGTAGGGACTCTGTGACAGCAACTACCTGCCCACTCATCTCCGCGTGCCGTGAGTATGGTATCTAGTTGCAGAACACTGAAGCGACACGTTTATCAAAGGAATCAAGAATGGACGGCACGCTGCCTGTCACTTGTGAGTCAACCCCAGTGCAACCTCGTTCACTGCAATCTTCTGATTAGAAATCTATTTTCTTCTACTGAAATGCTGGGCTTCATAGTTTCGCCAGTCTCGAGAAGGGGTGTGTACGTACGTGTATATGGAACAGGGACTCGAAACCGCGAGCGATTCGATGTAGGCAACGGTGGCAAGGTCGACTGCGCATGTCAGGTCGTGTCAGCCAATGGTGCTAGGTATTGTGAGAAATGCTAGGTGCTGTGGTACTTACCACAACCTCCAGTGTTGACGTTGTAAGTAGCGCAGTTCCCGAAGCTGGGCTCTGAGCACAGTATCACCTCAACAGCGGCCTGGGCTGTCGCAGCAATGCCAAGCAGGCCCAGAATGGCGGTGGAAGCGTTGTACACATTCATTGTTCAAGAAACTTGGTCGTAGTGATACAGAGAGGTCAGGAATCCGGTAACCTGGAGATATCCTCGGGGAGCGACTTGACTCAAATAGTCAAAAGCAAAGACAGAGCCGTTGGCCCGATCCAAGGAATCGTCAACGATGAGGCATATCCTGCCTCGGTCTTTAAAAAAAAACCTTCCTGATGGGCGCGACGGGTTCCTCATAAGGCGGCATCAGCGTCGCATTAGGCCAGCATCTTCTCAGATTCCGTTCTCAGCCCTCCGAGATGCCCACCTTCACAGCAATCCTCCAACACCATCGGACCGATGCCATTGGCCTCCCGGCCGGAGGAATACCTTGCTAACAACCGTCTGTCAGCAACCAAAGCAGGTTTACAAGGGAATCTTATCGGGAAAATTGTTGACTTCCCTCCCGCGTGATCACCTCAGCTGCGACCGGACGGACTCCAAACCGCGAGGAGAACCCTTGGATTTCAATTAATCCCGACCCTGGTTTCTCGTACGAGATAATCTTGATCAGATCGCAGATCATCAGTTCCTGCGGTGTTGCAAGGCGGGATGGGAACGCTGCAGCCCTGGCAGGGTGATTTCGTTCCAAGGCGCGAAGATTAGAGTTTGGCCCGGGGCCAGGGACACCCCGCGTGGGAACTCCGAGGCTTTGCCGCTACGGTCGGAGGGCGGGCAGCCCTAGAATATTTCGAAACAGGTTTGAAGGGCCGCCGAAGAGATTGCCCCACGATACCGATACTATCCGATGCGTGTTAATGTTGTCTCGCTGCAATGGTGCCGGGCGCCTTGGCTGTTGGATTTCGCCACCCGGGCCTTCTTTGGGACTCAGGGTCCAACGCATAATTATAATCCTGTGACCGCTCTGTAGTCACCAATTCCAGGAATGTTTTGATGCGCCAAGAGTTGAGTACTGGATCTTGTATACAGGCCCCTGCCGCCCTGTGCTCACCAGGCCATATGAAATGCTCCGTTGCTCCATTTCGAACGCTACTCAAATATACAGAGCATCAGGGTATCTCGGTCTCGTGTCCGTCCCCGCGGTGTTTATCCTTCCTGCGAGACACCTTCACAGCGCTCATTATTTGGAAGACGCGCTCAGAGGGGGCACTGGCGCATGCACACGATTAAATATTGCCGACGGTGACTTTCAGTCGTTTAAGACATGCCACGAGGTCAGTTTGGCAAGGTTATATAGGCCTCACGTTGCACAAGTCCCGATGCCCCCTCCCCCGAGTTTTACTCGCCTTGAAGGGTATCGGACGTCATCCGTGTAGACGGATTTGCGACAAACAAGACTTGCACTTGTAAGTGAATTCTGTATAGCTTTTTAAAAGTTTCAGTACGTTTATAGTCGTCTTCTAAGCCTGACTTTTTTCATTTCTATATAAAAGTCGTCATTCTGAAGCGCAAGTCGCGTGGCTGTTCAGTGACCGAAGTTCGAGGCAGGCCGATGGTCTTCAGCCAAATTGGCTCTGTTGGGGTTCAGAGGCGAGTTCAACAACAGTGTGTGCTCAAGTTGAAGTTTTAAAACTAATACAGCAACTGGACGAGTAGCTGCATAGTCAACTACAGAGGCAAGCTCCCATCTGGGCAGCCACTATTCCGCTTCAGCCACATGGCTATCACATATAGTGAGTTGATATTGACTCCCTTCCGCCATTTTGCCTACTACTCAGCGATGTGGACAGCATCAGTTCTCGGTCCTCTTATACAAGTAGATGTGACTCGATCCACACTGCAGCTTTCACATTTAATTACTTCTACTGCGCCGCACTGGCAGACTTCTAGTACATAAGCAGTAGCTGGTCGCCGAGTCAAGCGCTGCCTTTGCCAACAATAATCAGGCAGTTCTGCGTACTGCAACCCCTGGCTGAGGGAGCAGCGGCACAGTGGCTAGCTGGGAGCCTTTGTGCATGTTAGGACCAAGTCACCCTATAGCATCCCTTAGCCTTACCACAGCCAGCAGTCACTAGCTGCCTGGATTTCTCATGCCTAATTTGGTTCATGCTACTATACTGAGTTTGTATTTAGCTCTGGCACCATTGTTTCCCGCCAGTAAACTGATACCTGATACAGCCACGACTCTGGAATACTGGTGAGGAGGCGGCTAGTGCGGCCACAAGCTGTCTGACAACTGGTCACGGTGTACATAGATTCTACTGGTTTGCCTGGGCCAGAGGTTCGGCCTATTGCTGGTCACAGTACCCTAGGGTAAACTCAGCTGTGTGTATTGACTAATCCCTCTTTTCACTCTCATACTGTGCAGCTCTACAGTAGGCCAACCTTGGAATGCAAGGTTAGCTCGTCGATAGAGAGGATGCCCTAGGCCACCAACCGCCCCCCGAAAAAAGCTCTCGCTTGGTCTGCTGGATCCATTCGGGCTATCAAGCGCATTGTATAACGCTCAGAGCCTACCTCATGGTCCCGAAACTGAGTGAAAACTTGTACTATGACACAATGCGGTAGCAATCAGCCCCGTGGTGATGATCACGCGCCGTTACGGGATCTAATGAGGCGTTATTCTCAGGGATCTACAGATTCTATTAACAAGCTGTGTAGAGAAGGCTCGCAGCTCATCACATGTATAGAGACTTGGAACTTCAGAGTGGTGGCGGATCTAGGAAGATCAGCTACAGCCCGACGTATTTTGCCTGAACGAAGGAGGTATGATAACAGCAGATGCAGGTCCTGGTCGTAAGATATGCAGCTTGGCTGAGGTGGCCGGTCAAGGAATGTGCCACCCTCCACTTCCTATCGAGGCTCTATATGCTGTCCAGGAGTGGAAGCGTACCGGGGAAGCCAATCTATCGAAGTAAGCATTACTCTGTGAGCTCCGAGAAGGTGAGTAAGGCTCTGTGAGTTAAGGCATTTCTGTCCTCTTGGAACTACATACTATTACAATTTACACCCACCCCAGGGCAGTACGGGCCCAACTGAGGATCACGAACTTCAAGATCCATGTTTCTCTTGAGACACCAGGTGACCCAGGAAGAGAATAACGAGGAAATGATACAGCCCAATTCGTTAGATTTAGACAAGCATCCAATAATGAGTGAACCCTCCATGGAAAGGAACACTACATGGCAAGATCAACCTGGGATAGAACGGCGGGGACAGATTGCAGGTCTCAAGATGTTTGGAATGCAGCCATACTAGCAGTCGAAGTGCGCACATCAATAAGCACAATCTGCGAATGAGCTTGCTAGTCGGCGTAAATTTAGTGCGGATTAAAGTTCATTTGCATTCCTCTTCTTTAAGCTGAAATCCAGTGGAAAGGAGGGGGGGTAGCTGTTCTTGAAGCAAAGGCTTATTAACTCCCCATCCTCCAAAGACCTCAACGCTTTGCATTCAAGGTACGGTAACAGAATATGTAGTCACTGTCGAGTTACGAGAGTGGAGTTCAAGTACCTAGGTACGCCGCCCATTGAGAGCATCCCGTTCACACAAATCACCACTGTCCGCAAAATTTTTCCCATTCCTCAAATTCGTTTCTTACTAGGTTGGCGTTCTATTAC
The DNA here is from genome assembly GCA_000800745.1 of Diaporthe longicolla. NCBI lineage: Eukaryota > Fungi > Ascomycota > Sordariomycetes > Diaporthales > Diaporthaceae > Diaporthe > Diaporthe longicolla. The sequence continues at coordinate 68,488 of JUJX01000006.1, forward strand.
AACGGAGAGCGTTAGTGGCATGGCATATGCACCAAGGACTGCAAGCTACGCACCCAGACTATCAATACCCTGTTCGGAACCGAGATTATTTCTTATAGGGGGCTCCAGCGCAGCTCTCACTGCCCTTGTAGCAAGAACGTTCAGCCTTATACTAAGTATAAAAGCTATCTTGCCTTCATGCTGTGTAATGACAAGCATAAGCTTTGAACATCTAGTCAGGTGCTCTGCATATGCTGCACGGTTGCTGTCGCCAACTACCGGCATGCTGCAGTGAGAGTCAGATCATCTCTTAGTCGTTCGCATAAGGGAGCTGGAGCTAGGTTCACGGCATTTCTTGCCCTCAAGATTGTGTCTTCGACGCTTTGTTGTTCCAGTCAGAGGCTATGTCGACAAAAATATGAGACTAATAAAAGCATCGAAGTCCCTGTAGGAAATGATATAAGTTCCAGCTTACGACACCATGATTGTAGGAAAATGAATGTTGTAACTAGCACAATAACCCGTGTGTGACCTGTGTATGGTGTTATCTCATTAATTATGTGTCATCCTGTTTCCTGGCAGCAGGCCGTGCGTTCCTAGTCATTGCAATGAATCGGGCGGTATCCGTGGGCGCGCCCATGTTCAGGGAATAGCTCGCCAATCATGCAAATCCTGCTGTCAAAAAAGCTATACCACTCTCGTACCCTGGTACGACGCAGCTATGACAAGCACCTTCATACCACCAGCACCAGTTTCGGTGTTTGAGGTGGTAGCGCTGATGCGACTCAGCTGCTCGATAAGACCGTCGATAGGAGCGCATCACTGCCCTCGCGTACGGGATCCCCACCCAGCCCCTCCGCCCAAGTAGACATCACGCGGTAGGACGGTGCATGGCACCCAAGGGTCTGTGAATAAACAGATGTCGAAACACGACTCCAGGAGAAATATGTGCAGGTAGGTCCGATCCCTCGTGATCATTGATCACAGATTCTGCACGACGCGTCGTCAAAAGACGACATAAGATTCTACGTTGACATCGGCAATAGTGTGCATTACCATCGGCAGTAACGGCGAGGCTCTCTTGTCTGTTTCGAGGTAGTGTTTGTTTGGGCAGCACATGAAACATGAAACAATGTTTGGACCTCTGTGGCCAGCCCCGATGTGCAGTTCATAGAATGTCTGCTATGGTCCGAACCATCCGTGGTTCCGCTCGCTCATTGCCGAAGTGTGTTCCTCCACGCCGAGCGTCTAAGTCGAATCAGACGCAGCTGACTCAGGGCAAGAGCTGCAATCAAGAGGCAAGGGAACGTGCTAGGAGATGCATATGGTCACAAATACGGATTCGCCGAGCCAGAGGAGACCACTGGCTAGTTGGATCCTTACCAGCATCGCCACAGCAGCATTGCTCGTGTGGGCAGAGCCAAGCACGCCAGGAACTCGGCAGCTGGGGAGACGCTCTCTGGCACTGTGCCCTAGCATCCGGGGTTCCCAACGGCCCAAACGGTAGTTGCACTTACACGCGATGAACATGTTAGCATGAGCCAATGAGATTCACGATCACGATATGAAAACACTTGTTCTGTGCATTAGTCGAAGAAGGGGCAGAATTACAGGCTCTTTGAATGTTTGAGTTTGGGTTCATGTCCGTATTTACACGTGCAATCCAATTTCTTCGATTTGGGATGGCTATGCAGGTCGTACACGATGCGACCGAGCCTCAGCCCTCAAAGTTTTATTAAATCTGTCCCTCTCGTGCTTGGCCTGCCAATGGAATTCCTGCCCAGCGGGCGGATTGTATCTCACAAGCCTTCCGAATCCAGTTTCATTGGCGGGGGATCTGGCGTCTCAAGCGCTCGAAAAGGGCAGCCCTTTGGAACTCGCAGCGAACTTTGCTGATCTTGTCTCATCGGCACCCGCACTGATGCGGCAGTGGCTGCTGGTTCAGGGACGCCCTGCGGCGGCGGTGAGGTTTCCTGGGGTTGCATTCCCGGGGGCGGGCTTTTAAGGTTAATACAGTGTAAACCTAAATTGCGGCCCCTGGGCTGTCTTCTCACCCCCATATAGAGATGACGCTCTCCTCTAACACTGCCGTCCGAACTCCCTCTAGGCCCGTTGCAGTATCTTGTGTGTTTCAGAATTCCTCGGTGGAGGATTACGCTCATTAATCAATTTTCGTCGGCTCTCCTCCTTCTCCACCAGCGCAACAATCGCCGTCCTTACAACAAAGGACCCGCAACTCGGCATATGACAAGTTCAATATGTCGAACGCGTCCACAGTATTCGACTTGCTGGGTCAAGTCGACAACCTTGGCGAGCCGGTCCCAGCGTTGAACCAGCGGCCCGTTGCCTTTGGGTTGCTGATATCATTTCTTGTAAGTTGCCAACGACGGGACCGCCGCTTTCGAATCGAATCTCACCATTTGATAGATCGTATCATACATCTGCGCGACGGCAAGAATATACGTCCGATTTCGAGTCTCCAAATGTCCAGGCTGGGATGATTTGCTGGTCTTCCTATCGATGGTATGGATCAATACCCATGTGAATCCGGACAAGAACCTGATGCTGATGTCATGTTCAGATAGCAAGCTTCGCGCTGACTTTGTCTGTTTTACTTTGTGCGTTGTCTTCGGTCCTCTCTCATCCAGGCTCTGCCTCTGAGGAGATTGACGAGGGCTGACATTTCTTCTCGTCTAGGTTTTGATAGAGGGTTAGGCAAGCATTTCGTCACATTCGTCTCTGACCAGACTCGACTGGTCAACTTCACGAAGGTAGGCATTGCACTGTTTCCAGGCATCCCCTGTTGCGCAAACTTCTGGTCTTGTCAAGGTCCTGACTATCCGGCAGAACTCATACGTCATGCACGCATGTTACCCGACGGCGACAGCGCTCATCAAGCTCGCCATCCTGTTCCAATACCTCCGGCTATTCGATGAGAACAAGGCCATCCTGAGACAGACAACACTCATCATGATCGGCATCGTGTCGCTTTGGGGGCTCGCCTTCTCCTTCATCGCTTGGTTCCCCGCGTTCCCGATCTCAGCGCAGTGGGACTTCAACGACAAGTCGTCCGGCATCAGGTACGGGTTTGGGAGCCTGGACCCGAGTAGCATCGTGGCCGCCTCCCTGGCGCAGACGTCGACGAATATGGTGCTCGACTTGATTGTCTTGGCTATCCCCGTCTCGTACTATTTGCAGCCGAAGCTCGACTGGAAGTCTCAAGCTAGCCTGATGGGGTTGTTTTCTCTCGGTTCAGTGTGAGTTGCGATATGGGTCCTACGCGGCTATCTATGTTCGTCTGCAATGTTGATACTGATAATTCCGAACTAGTGTCAATGTCCTCTCTCTTTTCCGACTCATCAGCATCGTCGATACTAGAGCAGGCATATTCCCGACATACGATCCGAGCTGGTACGGATGCGGCGCGATCGTGCTAGCCGCCATGGAGGTCAGCCTGGCCACAGTCTGCGCCTCTCTCCCGGTTTTCTGGCCCGTCATGAAGTTTAACTGGGGAACAATATTCGTCACATACGAAGTGTCGGTAACGCGCGAGGAGAATTACGTCGAGCTCGAAGAGGCCCAGGCACCACGGGATAGGATCGACCCGTGGAATGCACACCTAAAGAGACCATACGTGCATGACATTGAGCTGGGAGACGTTGGACGTCGGAAAGATACCGATTTGAGTGAGGGATCCTCAGTAGCGGAATCAGGTCTATCAAAGGCGAAACCGTGAGAAGGTGCCTTCTTACTTCTGCGGCATTTGTATAGTACACAGAAGAGCTTATTTAACAGTCACCTGTAATTGTACACTTAATGAATTAATCTGCGTTAATTATTGGGACTCGGGGAAGAAGATGGTCCATAATTGATCCAAAACCATCGCATGAACGTCGCTGAGCATCCAATGGCAACATTCACACCCTCTCACTGATTTCAAGCGCAAGAACCATTGCTGAAAACATTATGCAACGGTATCAAAGCAGACAGCTTCCTTTCCACATCTTATATGCCGTAACAGACTCATCGATTTTGCTACTATACTTAGCTTTGCTGCCCGTAATACAACCATAGCGGCGGAAATGAAACGACGATTCACATACGACTGTGCGGCAGTTGAAGAGATCGAGAGTCTTGAGCTCATGAAATTCAACTTGCTGTAATAGCAGCACTTGGTTTTATATCTTGGGGCTATGATATTTTTCGAGTAGGTGAAATTTTTGGCTACCAACGCCTCCTCCTACTTCGTTCATTTTCTGGATTTGTGCAGTCTGTGCAAACCTTCGTTGCCTCGACATTAAAGGTATCCAACTACGATTAAGTTGCTTGCTTGTAATGTAATACTTGGGATTAGATCTACAATAGCGAAACACGGAGTGAATATACTGCCTATAGGGAGAGGAATGCTAATTTGTCAAAGTCTGCCATGGTCTCTTATTCTCAAAAACGCAGCTATAATACAAACGTCTTGCTAATCAAAGGTTGTGCAAGGGCTACTTGACGGTTTCGAGGTTAATGATTTTCCGTCTCCTTGAATCAGGGTCCCATGGATGGGATTACCAGACAATGAAGTTCGAACTTGAACCACGCACATATTTTATGCTCACACAACTCTATGGACGGCTCACGACGCTGCTAGACAATCGGTATAGTAGCAAGCCATCATTATCGACCTTGGCAGCTAAACAAACATACCTCTTCTTACTGTGTATCCGCAAAAGATCACAAGAGCGAGGCGATACAACCACGTGATCTGGCTTGATCAGAAGACACTGTCACTAGATTCGATCCTCAACAGTCCGTGCTACAGATCGATGTCGGAGAACAGCCTCCGCTCGATAAGTGGTTTCTTTCTTAATTCCTACACTTCCCGGCGGCGCATGCGGCTCCTTCATACAGTGGTAAATGCTCATTGGCCCTCCGCCAGGTAAATTCGAGGCATTGGCAACACGAGGCATTTCTGATGAGCCTAAACAGGTCAGCAATAGCTTCAACTTGAAGATGGTTCCAGCGAAGTCGAACATGATTCTCGCCCTCTTTGACTGAAAACCACTTGGGCATACAATGTAAGCAAGCAGACGAAACAGACGCCCCACGCGGCGGCTAATGGACATTCATTCCCTTGATATGACCAACAGTCGCAAATACATTGATGGAGGATATTGGTTTGGCAGTATCTATGGTATAAAGTACAGAGCGTGGGCATGGGGTTTGAATCGCTAAGCGAAAAGACCTGTGGCAGGGCATCTGCCATAGACCTGCAATCTATTATGCAGTATCACCCCAAGCATCTGCCTTGATATTTGACAGATGAATTAAGCGTTACAGATTAAAAGCTGGAATCAGCGCCTTGTCCTGCGCCACACTTGAGCAGAATATTGACAGAGCTCCATATGCTTTGCGTCACCCAGCTGACCCTGGAAGACATTGATGACGAACGCGAAAGAGGCGATTGATTTCAAGATTACGACATAGAAAAAACCTTGTCACGATGCTCGTATCTGTTGCGCGCGGGATGCAATGTGTTCTCCCTGCACACCATTACACAATAGCGCGGGTTCAACCCAACAATCCTTTTCATCTATGTATGACTCGCTCATTCTATTCGATACTGGGACTATCCCATGATGATAAGCGTGCAGCGAAAACTTTGACACTATCCACACTGACTTGAACACTTGATCCGTCTGGACACAGGCGGCTTCCTAAGGTATCACGAGATCCGGGGTCGACGCCCACCCTCCCATTCGCGTCGCGCTTGCACAAGCCCCTCAGATTCTCGTCCAAACATTTCCAACAAAGAGGGGTAAGCCGTTGCCAGAACAACATACAAGCCCAAAGCAGCCAAGCCAGGACACGAGGGTCGTGGCGGTGGCACGCGAAACACAGGGCAAGAAGATGCGTCGTCAAATAGACGCGCAGGAAACCCGGAACGCGTATGTCTTAGTCGCGTTCGTGGCCGCATGCCAGCACGCCGCAACCCAAACCACCCACACTACTGGCGTCCTCGCGGGTGTGTGTATCTGTGCACCCGGGAACGACGATCCGCCACTCGTAGTCGGCGCTGCCGTTGGGGGAGCGGGCGGGCGGGGGGAGGGCCGGATTTCGAGCTGCTGTTCTTGGATGGGCTCCTGAACGAACGCCATGGTCGCACGACCTTGGCGGCAACCGAGCACATGCCCGTGTGCGACGGTCCGCTCGTGGGACGCCAGCAAGTCCAGGCCCCCGCCGAGGTCGACGTTGGACTTTTGGCGTGGAGACTAGCCCAGGTGGTTCGAAACCGCCGGAACGTGCAGTAGGGCCGAGTAGTTGAATCCAGCGTGCTGGAAACAAGCTCGATGTGCCGATGCCGTGGAAAGTATAACGTCGAGATTTATAAGTTAGTTTGGATGAGGACTAGAGCGGTAGTAGCGCCTACTTCGCGGGCAGCGTGCAACCCAGATTCCCATCCGCGTCTGTCTCCATCAAATTTGAGTGACCCGCCCCTAGGCACGCTACGTTCGCGAATCGAAGGCGGGCAGATTAAGGTTAATGGCGCGCCCATAGTGGGCACGCGTCGTGGTTCGTCCGAAAATTGGAGTCGCGATGAGACCAAGGCGGTATAATATATTGTCACACCGATATTGTCTTTGCAAATCATATGTGGACATGTCAAGTCAGAAGTATCATGTTCGTGGACTCACATTTTTCCAGGCCAGTTTGGTGAAGTTGACGTTAAACTTTCCTAACCGGCAGTTCCTTCGAAACACCGGCGTGTGCCTCTTCGACCTCGCCCACCCGAGAACCGGCAAGCAACAGCGCGGACAAGCTGTCGTCCATCACTTGGTGCCCCGCGTTCTCAAATCATGAACTCGTCACCGTGAACTGTGATCTGCGTCATCGAATATGATAGAAGGTTTTGCGGAGCACGCGGAAATTGCTTCATTCGGCCTGTCTCAAGCGAGATTTTTGTCGCAACTTGTGATAGTATCTTGAATTAATCCCAGGGCGGGTCTTGTACAGGGTTGTATCCTGCCGCCGAGGGGGCCCAACTAATTGACATGTGGGGCGATCGAATTTATCCGTCTGACATCAGGGAGAATCCCGCGATTTCATGGGATTCACAATTCAAGCTGCTCCAGTGTGCTTGTTGCAGGCAAGCCTAGACCGTCCGTCACACGGGTGGCGACAGCGGAGTGGTCTGTAGATGGACAGGGAATATGTTTTGCAGCATGATCACAAGCGGTTTGTGTACTCCTGTAATCACAATGAGAAAATCTTTCAGAGCTTGACGACAATCGAATCAAACCTGATAGACCGTGGCCCAAGCGTTTCCCGAATCCTTCGTCGGGGCATTTCCACGTGTTGATTCGGAGCAAATGAGTTGAAGCCTCCACCGGGGCCGAACCACAATCAAACCGTAGCAATGAGTGATTAGATACTGCTTTCCTGTTTTCGAAACCGAGCACTGTGCATGGGCACGCCTTGGATGGGTTGCACGTGCCGGATCGTCCAGCCTGACACAAGCAAGCGCTCGTCGAAATTGGACATTGTGCTGGCGATATTTCGTCTGATATCTGGCCAGCTTGTCCGATGAACCTTGTCGGCACCCACTTAGACTGGACAGTGGTTCACTGGCGTACGGGGATCCCCAGCCCGGTGTGCCGTGACGGCTCCCAGCCGTCCGGAAGCAAACAACCTTCAACCCGTTGGGGTCATCTTCGACAGTGACTGCTCGTGAACGTTGATGCATTCCAGGACCGCAAGCATAGATGTAGAATACAGCAAGCCGGTTGACCTGCCAGCCCACCGCGCTTCTCTATTCCCGTCATTTGTGAGCTTGATGAAAGGGGCAGGAGATCCTGCAATAGTATGGGTCCCCATGAAAGCGCTGGGTGAATGAGCCCAAGTGCACTACGGGGTCGGAGTCGGCCGATCCAGTCGAACGGAGACCTCACAGCCGATTGACAGTGCTCCAGGTGAAAAATGACGGGTCCGCCGAGACTGTGAAGACTGTGACGGCCTAGACTCCTTAACCTGTCTTTTATTTTCTCAGAATTCTTAGCCGCAGTTTCCCACAGGCCAAGACGTACACGATCGATTCCCTGGGCTGTTTGAGCCACAGCCAGTCTTGGTCTGGTCGGCTTTGGTGACAGGATAGAAAGGGGTGCAAGAGATGCAGACGTGGTGTACAAGGTGTGGTGCAGGGTATGCCCACAGGCCTCCCCCAAGGCTGCTCCGCGTACCGAAAGCGTACGGTTGGCCCGCGTTGTTTGCCTAGGCGTAGCGCTTGTCTGAGTTTGGCAAGAGGATGGGCTCAGGCACAGGCCCATCATTGGCTCGCGGGCCAGACCAATGCAACCCGACCTTGGGACCCCCTTGCAGATGCACAGATGCAGATCTCAGGGGTTTGCATTCTGTTTGAGGCAAGCAGAAGCAGCGAGCGCTTGTCAATGATTGTACACGTGTAGCAACCGCCGTCGGCTCGGCGAACCTAATCAGAGCCCATCCGCTGCGCCAGTGCCTGCGTTTGTTCTGGTGGAAGAGTCATCGCACTCGCACGGCATCCGTATAAGCCGTCCGGTGGTGCCGTGCCATAAAGACTCTCTCAAAGGGGATCCGAGGACGCAGTGCTGCAAGGGGGACAGGACGGCAGTGGACACGGTTGGCCCCGAGACAGACAATCTCCCAGGCAGCGACTTTGAAATATGCTACTCTGGTGAAGACCCATGGTGAAGTGGTGCCGGATTGCTTTGACTCGCCTGAGTTGTGAGACGATGCACAAGGTGGATCAGCTCACGGTTCAGCGACTATGGTGGTGCGAAGCAGTTCGCCGTTCATCACCGGCTGCTGCGCCTGGCCAGCCAGCCCTGCTGCAGAGACCGTCGGTGGGGGTGGGGCCAGCGCGGGGCCAAGACAGTCAAGACCCAGTGCGCCGTGACGCTCTCGGCGACAGTCGTCTGAAGCTTAAAGAAATGCAGCAGACAAGTACAGACCGACAGTCGAATCCGACAGGGCGGCCGAGCTCATCATAGGGGCAGATTGGCAGTCACATCTCGCAGCGGCAGCATGATGTCGATCACGCTCGATTTCTGTAGGTACAGCAAGCAGGCACTGTACTGCAGTGGTCGGTAGGTGGCAAAGGACAGACGGCAGGATCTTGACTGCTCTAGTGCACCACTACTGCATATGCCGAAGTGTGCATGCAAGTCTGTCCTGCAGGAACGCGGGTGTTCTTGTCAGCTTGTCGGCATGTCCAGCTGAAGGGTTCGTCGGAGGCCCTGAGGCCCTGAGGCCCTGCGGCTGCTTGCTTGGTCCAACGTCATCAGCCCGTTCTCATCCCATGTTTCAGGTATGGTGTGGGCGTTCTTCTGGAAAGAGGCGATGCAGATGTGCAGATGCGAGCCCTCTCGTCTTGGGACGAAACGAGATGGTGAATGAGAGCCAGAGGCGACATGGAGGGCCCGAGTTAGCAGGGACCAATGCAACGCCAGATCCACACGAGCCGAGGACCATACTGGAACAAACAAGGTTATGCTACGTGTGGATCTAGCAGAGACGATAAGTTTCATCCAGAGTTTATGATAGTGGTGTCTGTGACATGGCCATCTTGACTGAAATGAAGATGGGTGAGTTGGACTGACCGGTTTGGCAGTGACAATGTGCTCTGGTGGGTTATGTGGGTACGTCAAAGTGTACCGAGTACAGCAGAACACACTGCAGAAAGTTTAAGCCCACCAAGCTATGCCAGGATCGATCCCACTGCCGGGCGCCCTGCAAGTTCGCCCTTCGCACCCTCCCCCCGGTGCTCGCGTACCTGCGCTACTCCTGTGGGGAGCTGCAGGGTGGGTGGCATGGTACTTACCGGAGCACTATCGTGTATACCTTGTTGATACTATGATAGTCTGTTATAGCACCCGTGTGCCAGTGTGCTGCCTCCAACCGTGGCTGGCTGGCTGCACGGCTTTAACCCCCTGGCCCCTGCCGCTCTGACATCCAAGTGGCCCTTCCCCTCGCAGTTAAGTGCAGGCCCCCTGTTCAGCCCCACAGCGTTCCCCGAGCCACTCACGTCGACGTCTTGCTAAGTGGCAATCCAATGTCCGGTCGCGCCTGCATCTACTCATTTTTCGATTGTCAATCTCTCCGTCTCTCTCAATCTCCCCCGGCCGGCGTCTTGTACTTGTCTCTTGTTCCCCTTCGTCCCTTTTTGTCAATGGGAAATCCCCTGACCTCGTCCCTCTTTTTGTCCTTGTTCGTGCTGCCTTCGTGACACCCGTGCGTGTTCGTTGTCCACTCTCGAATCCCAGCCTTTCGTTTTCGTCCGTGCGACTTGTCGGTCCAGGTTACTGCTTGCCGCTGCCATTCCTCTCCTCCCTCCTTCCAAGCGCCCACACGACCGCCCCAACTGCCACCGCGACCAAGACCACATCTGAAGACAGACTTTCTTGGTATCTCCTCGCCTGTCAACTCGAATCCACGTCGACCTCGACCTGGCCCAGTCGCATTCACTCTGCTCGCTCTCTTGACAAATCACAGTCCCTCGTTTCTCACTCTTCTTGCGGACCGCCGACTCCAGACGAAATTCCCCTTCCGAATCAGAGCATCGGATCCGATCTTGTCACTGCACGGCAGCCGAGACAATCTTTCTCATGCCCCACGCCAGACCGACCAACGACAACCCGCCCTGACGCCTCTCTGGCATGTGAGCGTTCCAGCTTGTGAACTCACCAATCTCCATTCTTCGCGGCCGCGCATTCACTGGCGTACGACAACACGTCTCTTCTTGTCGCCAGTCTGGTTCGTCGACGACCACCGGCCCCTTCTTGCGTCTCAAGCGCGTGCAGAAAATCACCAACCTCGTCACCTCTTCCACCAATCACCAGCACAACCAGACAATTTCCATTCGGGAATCAGCCCTACTGGATTGCATAGGGCCACCGATCCTGCCAACTTATTATCATCGTGTCCATATTTCTACCGCTGGTTGTTGCAAGGGTCCGCACTCTGACGCCAGTTGCTTCTGTGCGCACCGTCCTGTCAAACCAGGTTCCCTCCTGTTCTTTTGAAACGCATCCGACACCGGCTACGCACAAGGTAAGCAAACACCCACAACGCACAATATCCCCACGTTTTAGCCTTGGCCCCAGGCATTTGTCCTGTGGTGGCAGGAAGGATGGTGCTTGCTGGCCTTCCCGTGCCCAGTGAAAAGATGTGCGCGGAATTGGGCAGTTCCTGCTAGGCTTCGGTCAGCTCGTACGGACAGCTACAGTTCCAGCTCGATTATTTTGCCACTCTTTTACTTTAATTTCAAGATAATAACTCCGCCGGTTTGCTGATGCTCAGTCTTTGCAGCTGGCCATTTCGCACGGTCGCAGTTCGTCGGATTACCTGTCTAGACTTTATCTTCATCTGAAATCCAGTTCCAGTACCGCTCCCCGAGAAGCTAACCGGCGCATTCCTTGCTACCACCCTGCGATGCAAAGCTCGCATTGATGGAAGGCACATTGTGAAGACGACAGTCTTTGTCCATCGTTAGCCCATAAGGCATCAAAAACCTCAACCACTGCCGTTGACCGAGCAAGACACCACCACATCCACGATGAATCGATTCAAGACCAAGAAGAGAGCCAAGGATGACGCGGCGTCCGCTCGTCCGTCTCTCGAGTCCGAGTCCTCTTTCTCCCTCTTTGGGCGGAAAAAGAAATCGCACGAGCAGGAGGAAAAGAAGGAGATTGACCTGGCAACCGCACTGCCTTCGAGTGACGATTTCCGTACGAGTCTACTGATGTCAGGGCTCTCCGCTCGCTTTTCGATGCTCCGCGAACAAGATGATCCAAGCACCAAGATAGGCAAGGCTAGCGACGATAGCGTCTTGCTACCCAAGCGACACTCAAGGATGAATGATTTCAACTTTGGCAATGGAGCAGGCCTCGGTGATATTGCTGAGGTCGAATCTATCAAGGCACCACCGTTCCTACGGACTGATAGTACCGCTTCTGAGGAGTCCGGCTCAGTGCTGAGTAGGGCACGACCAACAGAGGGCAATGTCATGTTCGGTGGCAGACAGAAGGTTTACAAGATTGCAGTCGGCTCTTCGTCGTCTAGGAATCTCGCAGACGGCATGAGTGGCCGTGCCCTGTACGACAATGATGTGTCCATGTCTGCGTTCCAGAAATGGAGACAGGCTACAAAAGACCAGGGACAAGACAACGAGCCCCATGGCGAGGCAGAGAGCGAGGAGTTGAGGCCAGCAGAGGACTCCTCATTCGCGACGAGGGCAGAATCTCCGCTGCCCCAGGGCTATAACAAGAAGCGTGAGACATCATCGACGACTTCTTCCACTCCTTCCGTTGGGCGCAACTCGACAGCCGCCACTTCCATAATCTCCCAGCCTACTACAACCCAATCCCAACAAACAACCGCTGCATCCTCAACTACCTCCACGCCTGCTCTAGAGCGACATGTGACTCGGACAAGGAGGCTTTACGAACAGGGCCTGACCCAGGATCTCCAAGAACAGCAACACTCGGTCCTGTCGAGGGTCGACACCCTCACTCGCCGGCCGGCAGGAGGGCGAACTCCTGACTTGGGACAAAACTCACCCTCTCCAACCATGCATTCGTTTTCTGACCGCTTTGGTGAGCGTCGGACCGTCCTGTCCAAGGCTAGTGCCCCGAACTTGAGGTCCATGAGCCCACCGACTACCGGATCCTCAATTGGCACGTTAGATCTCAACACAAAAGCGACCAATGCCATCGACACAAAGACCTCCTTCCTGGCGTCACCGCCCCTAAGCCCCCCGATCAGCGATCACAGCGCAAGTGATCAAACAAATCTGTCCATCCAACCTAAGGATGTTGGCAAGGCAACTGCCATGGGCGTCTTCCAGAGACCGGCCCAGCCATATGACGACTCCCGGTATGCGGAAAGACAGCTTCAGTTGAAGCAAGGCCGGGAAACTCCGACTCAGCGTTCCCGAAAGGACTCAAGTACATCATTTACCTACTCTCGGTCTCAGTCCGTAGCGTCCAACCGACAGCCGGAGTCAGAATCCAAGGCAATGGCTCTGTCAACCCAAGAGGAGGGTTTGACCGAGAGCTCACCACGGAATGATCCGATCGAGTCGCCTATCTTGAATGATCTCGTTCACCAACCCTCGTACTCGCCACAAGTCAGGGTACAACGACCAGCCGATCAAGATCACCCAGCTCTGCGAGGCTCCGCCACCCCAACGCCACTCTCCGTCCCACAGCCATCCAACGACTTGCAATCACCTCCACCTAGCAGCACCGATCTGCTAAGCGTGAAACCCAAGCCAGTCTTATTGGGTGACTCGCCGACGTTGGGCCCGAACTCGGGACTCGGCGGCTTGGTTCGACAGCACCTGCGGACCGAAAGTGACGTGTCCTCCATTTTCGGAGCACAGGACAACAGGGAGTCTGTCGCTGTTCCACTAAAGAACCCGTGGGAGGACCAAGACTGGACGACATCTGCCAGCAAGGAAGGCGAGCGCAACCTCAATGTGCAGCCCAATCTCCCAGCGCATAGCGAGGAACAGTCCAAGGCCACCGATCATACGAAGCCAGACAGTCTCTCTGGATCACCACGCTCACCAGATGAGGAAGACGAATTCGCGAACCAGCTCGCGAATGCACGACGCCGTGTGAGGGAAAAGTTAACCTCTTTTGTTGAGACTGATAACACTCTGTCCTTGTCACCACAATCACCATCGGAACCAGCTAGGGATCTGCCCCCGCCAACGTCCCGCTCTAACCCACTGGGAATTCTTCGGGGCAAGGGCAGTCGGGGCTCATTGATTGATAGAGGACGTGATGCAACATCCAGGTCGAACAAAATGAACGGGCCAGGCCCCGTGACCATGCCAACCCCTCCGAGCTCAGTCAAACAAGAGTTCGACGAACACGACCGCAGGACGCCAATCGAAATCAAGGAACACCCCGATGAAGAATCCGAGACCGCGGAGTTCAAGGAGGAAGCCAACGCTCACCCTGGCCTCCGTGCCTTCAGGCAGGCTCGAAGAGAACTGCAGAAGCGCAAGGAACTGGAGGCCTTGGCGAGACACCCGGCTCAAAGCCGACAAGGAACAAGCTCACCTGCATCAGAGAAGGGCACCCGTGAATTGAGACGTACGCCGAGTAGAGAGCTTCAGCCAGCTTGGTCTAGTCAGCAGCGCAAGGTCAGTGATGAGTCAAATGGAGCAGCACCGCAAGCACCTCCTCGGTCACAGTCAAGAACTGCAAGAGATCGAAGCGGCTCTGAAGACAGCGCTGGCCAGAGTCGATCGAGAAGCCGGCCGACGCAGCGGTCCAGACAAAACACCGTGTCGAACGAAGACCAGAAGCTCAATGCTGCGGCAACTGGGAGACCCAAGCTTCGTTCACCTGGTCTGCCAGGTACTGATATCAGACGCTCGCCTCACATGCCCCCGCTGAGGGCCGCTACAGGCGGTCCGCAGTCGGTTGTGCCAGGGCCATTCCTTGACAGGACAAACTCTGGAACTAATCTGAGAGCCCTCCCCCTCCGGACGGGCAATGAGCCCTTGTCTGCAGGTGCTTCGCCGCTGTCGCCACGGGGTGCGCCGTTCGAGCAATCTCGTGGCGCGTTCACGTCTAGCGAGGCCAACGGATCAGCACCAGCGACTCCGACATACCCGCCCCCTCGAAGGCCCTCGATTGCACATCCGAGCACAACAACGAGCACACTCACTGATTCGATGAAGAGAGTCATCAACAAGAGCGACATCTCTGAGCCAACATTCATCATGTCAACCAGTCGGGTTCCAACCATGTCTGTCACAGACGCTCGTGAGGCCGAGGCGCGGTCTAGAAGCCAATCTAGGTCGAGATCGGATAGCAATGCCGGGGGTGGCTCGCCACCACCACTGCCACCTGTCAACCCCCGGCGCAAGCGCGAGAGCTCTCGGACACGGACAATCATAAACGGGTTGATGGGTCGCAATAATGCTGAAGGGGATGACGCTGCTCTCAGCATGAGTACGCCTCATTTACCATTGGCGAGACCGCCCATGGCCCCCTTCGCGGACTCGTCTGCTGAAGATAGGAAGAGTGCTTTCTCGGTCAGCGACGATGAGAAGCCAGCGCCTCGAAAGTTACTGAGAAAGGCCAGCTCCGAGATCAAGCTGGATGCACGCGCCAGCGTCGCCCCGCCTCAGGTTGCGATTGGGCCACCAGCCGGAAGGGCCGTGATCACCTCCACTATGCGGGGACCGTCACCGAACATGCCCGGTGGAATGTTTTAAGCTGCGGCCTGTCCACACAGCTACGTCCCCTAATCCAATAACAGAAGAAAAAAACCCGAGTGCGAGTGAGAAAAAACGAGTGAGGCAGGGTCGCAACTCGCGATTCATAAATGGAAAAAAATAACCGATTTCTTCGGCAGGGCATGGGTTGGCGTCGATCTTTGCTTTACATAAAGGGGGGCCTTCGGGGCTGAGATACCTATTTGTATACTGCGTTATGGCAATTTGGGCCTTGATATTCCATTTCCTTACTTTCATTCAGGACACTCGGCGTGTCATAATGGACCGGTTGGTATGGGCCTCGAGAACGACTTAGTCGGACACGTATGAGGAGCGACGATGATATTTGTATCTGATCGGTTCCAGACCATCTCATCAGCTGAAGGTAGTGAGCGTCACAGCCTTACAGGTGAGGCGAGACGCACACGAGGAAGTGCATGTCGAAAGCACCATGTTCTTTATCCTCATTGCTTCGGACAGGCGGCCCAGAGCCCGTCAAGCCATGGACTTGGGTCAAGGCGAACATGGAGATAATACTTAGTTAGTAGTTGCTCGGCACATGAATCCAGGGACTTTGTGCAAATCGAGGTCGCTAAGGCGTCTGATCTTGCTCTGATCTCAATGGTGATCAACCATTAGCTTCCAGTCAATACCTATACGGACTGTGAGAAGAATAGTGTGACCTATTTCTTTGCTAAGATCAGGCTTGTGAATTAGTCTTGTGGCCCCGGGCTGCGCGAACACCGGGCCGACCGGTCGCTGACCATTTTGCCGAATAGGAATCTTAGCCCATGTAATACGGGCAGTCATTGCGAATCACTCCTCTCATTCAGAGCGACTAGCTTCTAGTCCCAAGCTCAACCAAATTTCATGTGCGCAAAGTGTCTCACGTCTCGCATATTACGGGTCAGCGACTTGAGGAAACGAGATAGATCGTGTGAGCGTACAGTGCTTTTCTGAGGCTGTATCAATCACGGCTTGACGAGCCTCGCTCTCTATAATGGCCGCAACGGCTTTCATACGCCCCTATAAGCCTTCAGATTTCGCCGCAACCGCGCACATCGTGAGTAACCGCCAGCCTCTCAGCTTCTTCAGCTTCCCGCCCACCCAAGCCTACGTGCCTGCCTAACGCGCGTCTTGTTACAATCCGTCTCCTCTCCCATTCCCGCATCCCCGCCCCATGATGTCACGCACACAAGCATACAAACGCACACACTCCCCCCCTCCCTCCCTCAAGTCCCACAGCTGACCGTCCAAAACCCAAACAAAAGTGTCGAGCAACGCTACCCCCAAGCCTGGCCGAGTCTGAGGCAGCCGTGCGCCTCGCGCCGTACATCTGGACGCACCAGTACACACTCCTCTCACCCAAGACCTGCTTCGTGCTCGACGACGGGTCCGGCACCGCGGTGGGGTATGTGATTGGGTGTCCGGACGTGTTTGCGTTTGCCCTGGGGTACGGGCGGTACGTGGACGGGGTGCTACTCCAGCCACCACCACCCGCCGACGCGGCCCTCCATCCCTCTCACTCGGGAGGTGGTCCTGCGGTCCCCGCCCCCAGGCAGCTCGACCGCCTGGTCCCGTGGCTTACGACTACTGGGGATGTGCAAGAAGGTGGGAGGGGGGCTGAGTTGGTCGTCAACGAGGAGTGCCTCGCGCAGCTGGCGCATAGCCCGCAGTTCTTGCTGTTTGAGGGCGGGGAGGCTAAGGATGCGCTTGTGAGGGGGTTTCGGGCTACGATGCATATTGATTTGTTGGAGGGGTGGCAGGGCCAGGGGTGGGGAAGGAAGATGATCGGGGAGTTTGTGGCGAGCGTGAAGAAGGCTGCTGCCCGGGAGGCCCAGGATGGGAACGGCTTGCCGGATTGTGGGAAGGGGGTGCACATTGGTGTTGGGTGGGAGAATAAGAAGGTTGTGCCGTTTTATGAGAGAGTTGGGTTTAGGGTGTATGATGAGTGTTATAAGGAGGGCGAGACTATCTGGATGGTTTCTGAGTTTTGAGTGGGGAGTGTATTGAAGGTTGATGGATGTTATCATTTCCCTTATTAGTATTCTCAAATTCGTATGTCAACCTTGGAAGATATCGCCCACAAGCTATACATGCATGACCAGAGTCAGGACCAACGAGTGAAGCTTCCCTCAGGCAACCCCCCTCTGAGGCTGTTGATTAAAACGTCGTCTTGTGGGTGAAATACATTAGTTTCGCAAATCACAACGACCTTACCATACAAGTTGCTTGAATAGCTTCATTTGCTGGAAATTCAACATGACAATCTCGGGAGACTCTACTGGCCTTCATCTGAGTGTCTCTCTCTGAACCAGCCATTTAGAGTAGATGTACAACAACATGGTCCTGACACCAGCTACCTCGAGGCCCACGAACAAAGCCCGAGGGCCAAAAGTCGCTTTTGGCGTCCACGGGTTCCACGCCAGTTCGCTGACGGCTGCTGTCAAGCAGCCCTATTTTGGGCTTTCGCAGCACGAGGTGTTCCATCTCGTTCCGACCTGATCCTGAAAGCCAGTGACACACCACAGACACGTATGCTGCTTCTACACG
The DNA here is from genome assembly GCA_000800745.1 of Diaporthe longicolla. Lineage (NCBI taxonomy): Eukaryota > Fungi > Ascomycota > Sordariomycetes > Diaporthales > Diaporthaceae > Diaporthe > Diaporthe longicolla. The sequence continues at coordinate 86,279 of JUJX01000006.1, forward strand.
TCGCCGCGTGTTGTTGTTGTACTCGTGGGCCTCCTACGGGAAATTACGAGGCTGATTCTGACGGGAGAGCTCGCCCATGTGTTACTGGCCAGTGATGGTGGCAATGCACATCCGACCGTAACAAGAAACTGTTTGCCAGACACAGTGACACGCTTTTCATTTTCAGTCACACTGAATCCCTCATTGTCCGTTGCTGGCATATAGTCCAACCATGTCGGTAATACAGTTTGTCTTCGATCGCAACACCAGCGTGTTTGTCCCAAAGGGCGGGCTGTTGTCCAGATTCAGTGACAGCAGATGCCCCTACATATATATATTGGCTGCTTCTTCTGTCTCATATAGGGCTGTTGACCCTCCGGATAATCTCATTAGCCTCCTCCAGGTTGGAACAATCACAACTTTGAACATACGCACAAAACACCGACCACTTGCCAAAAATGAGCGGCCCAACACAGATCTGCCCAGACTGCGGACTTGTACACAACGGTGAACACGTCTTTTGTCCCTTCTTCAAGGGCCAGGTCGTGCCGCACACATATACACCCTTGTCGCCGAGGCCACAACAGCCCAACCAGGGGAGGAGACAGGGCCCATATGGTGAAAGGACGACTCAGGACCAGCGCCAGAAGCGGCCGAAGGAGTGGGATTGTGCAAGGTGAGAGGAGGAGACCTAAGGTCAAGGACTTCATGAAAGTAGGAGATATTGTGCCATGTGCAGAGATGGACCACTGTAGTCGATAGTCAGGAACGTTTGGAAAACGAATAAGCTCAAGTGTGAACGAATCGCAACCAGCCCCAGTCCCGCTGTGACATTTGCCTTTGCCCTACATAGTATCTGGCCCTAATCGAGGCGTATACTTGTCATCGGTTTCAGCCGCTGTATTATAACGCAGACATCTAGACGAACCTTTAAATCTGATTCGTACTAGCAGAAATAAGCCTACAAAGACATGGCGTTCAAAATCACATGAATCGAGGCGAGCCGAAGCACAGGCGCAATATGGAAGCTTAGGGACGCTTTCCTCCGAGACCCAATCGGCAGCGCCGTTGCGCGCAAGGTACACACGGGCGACTGCAGCCCGGGCGGGACCAACGTCGCGCCGGAGCCAAGCCGGTGCCTAGACGGGCTTGGGACGAAGGAAAAGCCGGGCCCTGGCCGGAAGGGCACGCCCCGAGGGTCTACAGATGCTCCCATCAACATACTCGCGCCGACCCGGGGAGGCAACTCTTAATGGGAACTTTACGGAACGGATCGTCCCGTCCTGGTTGATGGGCCCTCGGGACTGATTCTGAGGGTGGCGAGCATGGTTTGCTCATTCGGTGGCCAAGGGCTTTATCCAGAGTCGACGGGAAGAGACAAAAAGCCCGTAGACGAATGCAGAAATTGCGTGACGAGTGTAATTCATGCCAGCAGCCGAACGACACGACATATTCGGGTCTTCTCGCCGCACAGGCGGCACGAAAGGTTTAACTTCCGGATGCCATTTTTCTCGCCCGGGCGGCCTGCTCACTCTCGACCAGAATTGAAACTTGGCGAGTCGAATGTGAACTTTATCGTGCCGCGCCCTGATGCAGGTACTCTGCAGGCAGGAAAGTTTGCTCAGGCTCGCGCGGGTGTCATGATTTCTGGAGTCGTTGGAGGTTCGGGATGGTACGTAGTGTTAGATCTGATATCGGCTGAAGTCGGGGGCGAGTGCATGTTTCAGTGATAATCCTACAGAAGAAGGGGAGCCGACTCGTTCTGCCGGGGTGCCGGGTGAGCGGAGTGAAGAATGGCGAGCAAGGGGCAGAGGCTGGATCTTGGCATCCTGGGGTTGTGGGCGGCGTGGCGCCTAGAGCCGGGGAAAGATGATCGACATATGGGGCAGTTTGTCAAGGAGGACTGGAATCGTGATGTCAGATAGGGAATATCTCGGGCTGGGAGGTGGATGACCTGGCTCGCCAGCCAGCCAGCAGCCAGCTTTGGCTCTGGATGAGAAGCGGCCGCGACCTCAAGACGAGACGAAACTTGGCAATGCAGCTGTGACAAGTTGGGACTGGGTCAGGGCGAGGTGAGTGGCCATTGCAGCTTGCAGGATGCGTCCCGGTTCTCTGGCTCAGCTCTGGGCAGCTTGGCGGTGGTTCGCGTGGTCCAGACAGACAGCACGAGACACAGCCTCTCCTATTACCTATTATTACCTATTCCTTACCCTACAACTTGCCCTGCGCTCGCTCGTTCAGGTACTCAGTTGTCCGCAGGCAGTCAGGCAGTCAGGCAGTCCAGTCACGGGTCCGTCCCCATGCGAGCACTTCTGGATCGTGGAGAGGGCGACCCCAGGCCGTGAAACCGTGCAGCCGTGCTCACATGCCGTTCTCATCTCGTAAAAGTCAAGATCTATTACGGAACTCATTACTATAGTGCGGCCGTCCAGATACGGTAGGGGCCCCTTTCTCATTTTGGGAGCGACGATAATTCCTCGGGATGCGGCTGCCTTGGGGGACGGAGGGTGGGGTGGGGCCGCCGTCACCCCCCGTCACCCCCCTGGTCTCTGCGGGGTTAGCATGTGTAAGTGACAATGCAGTGGGGCGGTGCACCCGACATCTGCTCGTGTTATCCCGATTCATTATCGTTGGCGAGTTCCCGGCCGCACGAGCATGTTGCCTGTGACAAGGTCAAACAGTGTCCAACTTTTTGCATCGAAATCGGGCCATCAGATGGTGGAAAACCAGAAAAGAAAGCAGCTCGAAATACAGAGAAGTCGTCGTGGGGAGTGTGACGGAGTGACGGAGTCAGCCAGCCAGTGTGGGTGTGTCTAAAAATGCTGGACTGCCCTGTGGGGGGAGGGGAGCAAAGGCTTAGCCTTGGCCCTTTGAGATTTCTGGGGTAGAGCCAGGGCAAGGGGCTAGCCGCCTAGCGGGTCCTCTGCTCGTGGGAGCGGGTGTCGTTCTTACACACAACCTGGCCCAGCATGTACTTCCTCCACGATGGCCCTTCCAGGCTGCGACCCCCAGAATTATGTCCGGGAACGGCAAGGCTCGGAAAGTCTTTCTGTGCAATCATGGGCCGTCCAAAGTCACGGAATTTAGAATCCCATCCTATGCAACTCGTGGGCTTCCGAGACGACCCGCGTAGGTCGGCTAAGTTCCGTTTTTGGTATCATCGCATTCCGCTGCACCTCAGCCCTGTCCAGGTTGTGCAAAGCACAGCCAGCGGCGGCCGTGGTTGTGGCACCGTTACACCGTTACAGGTTCAGGTCCCTCCGTCTGCCTGTCTTGTCCGCCTGTTTCTCTGGGCCGTCTTTGTCTAGAAATGACGGTGGCCATGACCGTCCCGTCTCTGAATTCTGCCGGCTGGTGAGGTGTGGTCGGCAGACAGTTACAGACAGGCAACTGCGAGACTCTCCTTATTACTCTGCTCAGAAAGCCAGCAAGGGGGCCTGGGTGGGATGAAGGCCGTTCCTACCCGGCCGATTACATCTGCTGTACTACCCTGTGCATGTCATTTACCACATATTGGCCATGTGTGCTGGGAATTTACAAGGCAAGTGCGGCTCACAGCCCCTGGTATTTGAGCGGCGGGCCGCCAATGACAGCCGCTGAATTTGATTTGCTGCAGATCCATCGATCAGGCCTGCATCGTCATGTCCCGATCGAAAACAACGTCGGCCCAGCAGTCGACCCTGGCGCCTGCCTCCTCCGCATGTCTCCGTCTCTGCATCTGCAGTTTATTAGCATATACCGTTTTGTGACCACATGCAGTCAGTCAGGCAGTTAGCACTTGCAATGTGAGAGCCGTTCCGGGGGGCCAAGGCTACTTACTGCCCGTATTGTGCCCGCCCGCCGCCTGTGCCTGTTCTGGGCAAGGCCCATTTCCCCATTTCCCCCATTCCCTCGACCCGGCCAGACCGTTTTCTCCCCAAGCCTCAGCACAAGCACACGACAAGACAAGACAGCCGAAGCCCAACACTAGGCCGTCTAGAATTCCATTGCTCCCTTCCCTGTCTGGTCCTATCCGCCCCTGGCCCGTAACCAACGCCCGGGGCGGCTAGACATGACGACGCAAGTCCGTCACGCCCCTCCCGAAGCTTGCAGGGGTGGCTGATTGTCTGCTCCGGCTGGTTTTCGTCAGACGGCAACCCAAACAACCACAATCACCACCCTTCAGGTCCATTCTGGCCAGTCGAATGCTGTCGTCAAGCTCTAAAGGCTCCACTGGGCCAAATCCTATATATCCTCGGCTTCAGGCGCTATCCCATCGTGGACCCCCAGCTGGAAGAACTCGGCCCCAGTTTCAACCCGCACCCGTGCTCGAATCGTCCAAGCCTGGATCCATACCGTACCCGCACCGATTGTGGACTCGTCACTTTCACAAGCGTCTGAACTTACACACAACCCTGTCATACCCAGAGCCTAGCATCCCCTACTCGAAATCACCCCTCTGCCCAATCCATACAAGTACCATGGCTCCCGCCCGCGATCCTGTTGCTAGAACTGCTTCTCCCTACACCGATCCCAAAGTTCAAGGCCCTCGTGCTCAGATTCTCTCTTCCGGTACTCAGTTAGATCTTCGCAAAAGTACGTTATACACACTATGTTGTGCTCCATTAGCCTTCTCATGTCTCGACGATGCTGACATCTGTCTGTAGTGCTTGTCAACACCGTCAACAAAACCGGCCTCCACCCCAGTGGTGTGCAGTAAGTCTAAAATCTGCTGCCTGGTGCTTAGAATCGAACAGTCGAGTTAACCCAGTCTTCTTCTAGGCCACACCGCGAACACACCGAGCTTGGTACGACGCCAGAAACCTCGCCACTATGCTCAAGGAGCGACATGCCCACAAACCGTGGACAGACAGGCTAACATTGGTACAGAGGAGGAACTGCACGAGAAGGCACACATTGACTACGACCGTGTTGCAATTGTACGTTGGGAAAATCCCCGGGCCCAGATCTAGTCTGAGCCAGACGCTAACCAGCGTCACAGATTCCCAACCCTTCAGTTGCTGCTCTCTACGAAGATGCTCTCGTCTACGAGCCTGGCTCTGCCATTTCATCTTCCGGCGCCCTGACTGCCTACTCTGGCAAGAAGACCGGTCGCTCACCACTGGACAAGCGAATTGTCCAGGAGCCCAGCTCAGAAAAGGACATTTGGTGGGGCCCAGTCAACAAGCCCATGGGCACAGACGTACGTTTTTCCTCTTGCGGAATGTTTTGCCCTGTCTTCCTTTGTTTTGGCACCAAATCCACCGCTCTGGCAGTTTTCCTGCTTGGTCACACGACCGAGCTGCCGCTCATGACAAATGGCTGCACCGGTCACGAGTCTTGTGCAAATCATGACTACTGCGCAAAACCAGTAGAATTGGCCCTCCATTGGTTGCACAAAAACATTCGACGTCATTGGCGATCGCAGACTCCCCACAACGTACCCTCTTTTTCCCGTTGAGCGCTCATATCTGGTTGCTGGAGGCAAATGTTGCTGAATGCGACCTTGGAATTGCGGCTCGTACCCCACATGCCCCTCGTCACTGAGATCATCGGTGCAACCCCTCGGCCCAGTTCATGCACCCCGCTTATTCCACAGCCGAAATCCGTCTCCACTTCTGCATGGCGCCTCCTGCGTTTCCCGCTCTCATACCCGGACAGCCGGGAATATGGCAACACAAGTTGAGGCTAACACGTGATTCACCCAATAGGTCTGGAAGATCAACCGCGAGCGTGCTGTCGACTACCTCAACACCAGGACTCGCATTTACGTTGTAGATGGCTACGCAGGATGGGATGAGAAGTACAGGATCAAGGTGCGGGTTGTTTGCGCCCGCGCCTACCACGCACTCTTCATGCGAAACATGCTCATCCGTCCCTCGCGTGAGGAGCTTGAGAACTTCCACCCCGACTACACAATCTACAATGCCGGATCCTTCCCAGCCAACCGATACACTGAGGGCATGACCTCGGGAACCTCTGTCGCCATCAACTTCGCCGAGAAGGAGATGGTCATCCTCGGCACTGAGTACGCCGGTGAGATGAAGAAGGGTATCTTCACTGTTCTCTTCTACGAGATGCCCATCAAGCACAACGTCCTGACGCTGCACTCATCCGCCAACGAGGGCAAGGACGGCGATGTCACCCTCTTCTTCGGTCTGTCCGGTACTGGCAAGACCACGCTCTCTGCCGATCCCAACCGTGCTCTGATTGGTGACGATGAGCACTGCTGGAGTGACCATGGTGTCTTCAACATCGAGGGTGGCTGCTACGCCAAGTGCATTGGTCTGTCGGCTGAGAAGGAGCCTGACATCTTCGGTGCCATCAAGTTCGGCTCCGTCCTCGAGAATGTTGTCTTCGACCCGGACACCAGACTGGTCGACTACGATGACTCCACCCTGACAGAGAATACCCGATGTGCTTACCCCATCGAGTACATCGAGAACGCCAAGATCCCCTGCCTGTCGCCAAGCCACCCCAGCAACATCATCCTCCTCACCTGCGACGCCCGCGGTGTACTGCCACCAATCTCCAAGTTGACCAGGGATCAGATCATGTTCCACTTCATCTCTGGTTACACTTCCAAAATGGCTGGTACTGAGGACGGTGTGACTGAGCCCCAAGCCACCTTCTCGTCTTGCTTTGCTCAGCCTTTCCTGGCTCTGCACCCCATGCGCTATGCCCAGATGCTGGCGGACAAGATTGAGCAACACAGTGCCAACGCCTGGCTCCTCAACACCGGCTGGGTTGGTGCCGGTGCCCTCCAGGGTGGCAAGCGTTGCCCTCTGAAGTACACCCGCGCCATCCTGGACGCCATCCACTCTGGCGAGCTCGCCAAGGTTGAGTACGAGAACTACGAGATCTTCAACCTTCAGGTCCCCAAGACCTGCCCCAACGTCCCGTCTGAGCTGCTCAACCCGGCCAAAGCCTGGACCGCTGGTGGCGACAGCTTCAAAGAGGAGGTTACCAAGCTCGGCAAGCTCTTCAACGAGAACTTCAAGAAGTACGAGTCTGAGGCCACCCCAGAGGTCAAGAAGGCCGGACCCGTTGTCTAAGGCACATCGCTTTCATTGCTTCTCTTGAACTTCGACCTGTTCATATTTCTTGCTTCCCATTTTCAGTGCGGGAATGAAGTTTCGAGCACGCGAATCCACCACTGCATATGGCTTTGGCTTTTTTTTTGTTAGACCGAGCGAACACCTATCAGAGACCCGCGAAGAGCACACGCGCTCCGAGCGATAGGTCCAATGATACCACCACCGGGTTAAATATGGGATAAGTTACTCCGAGGCCCAGCAACGAGCACACGCGCTCCGCGCTATGCGGCTGCACTACCGGCAGACAAGAATGCCATTATGGTTTTGAGGATTGATAGCACTCAAGGGGATCGAGGGTCGACTCCTCAATAAGTAGCTGAGAATGAACATGAGATTTGGAACGATTTGCTTGTGCCAAATATGCCTGCTGTGATACGTTTGTCTTGTCCACAGCTGAGTTGTTAACTTTCAACACCTTGTACAATCCACGGTGCTTTGTTGTGATCTATACTTCTCGATCAACGTCAAGGATGAGCTTGTGATACTTGCATAGTCGCCTGCACGGGTGCGGATGCAGTGTAACATTGTCGAATGCTTCATTGGATGTGTTAGCGCATCCACAGCAATTCGATGGCAACTGATTCAGTGACACAGACTTCTTGCGATGAGCAGTTGATAATGACATCGGATATTCGCACCCGCAAAAACCGAGGGTACTCCCATACCAGGCAACTCAGAAATCAAAATAGTCAGGTTCCCACTAAAGCAGTCATCTCATGGGAGGTTACCCTATAGGAGGTTGCCCTGTTGGAGGCTATCCTGTAGGAGGTTGTCCTGTAGGAGGTTGTTCTATAGGAGATTATCTATGGGAATTAGGGGCGATGTGTATGTGAAACTGTACTTGTACAGGTGTACCCTCTGTTTTTGCGGGTGTGAATATCCGATGCCTTGATGATTATGGGATCTGATACCATGAGATGGCATCTGACTTGCTGGTTCAGAAATGAACATGATCGCAGTATATTCCCCTAGCAGTAACTACCATCCCTCCTTCTCAGCGGCCCTCAGATTTCGATTATGACCACTCATTCTCCAATTTCACGATTTTTGCTAAACCCGTCCCCCAGCTCAACCACCTCAGCGGCTTGTCTTCTTGGTACATATGATCCAGTTCAAATCCGCCACAGGAGGCAGGTGACACTCCCTGCCACTCCGCAGCTCCCACTGATTGACCTCCTTCTCATCAACCCCACAAGTCCGCATCAGCGCCTCGACCTCGCCCGGCGTCCGCGTGCGCAAGGACGAGACCCACCCGTCATATACCAGCACGAAGGGGAGCACGGGGATCACCCAGCACCAGAACAGAGTCCCCAAGCTGCGCCAGCGCCACGCGAAATAGGGCGCCGCGAACATCACGCCGATTCCCAAGAGGCAGCACGACAGGAAAGCCCGCAGCGAGCGGTCCTGCAGCTCGAAGATGGCGAAGCCGTCGGAGGTCTCGAGGGTGTTGGCCAGGATGCGCCTTGCCAGGGGGTCGTCGAAGTGGTGGAAGGCGAGGTTGAAGAGGCGGAACTGCTTCTTGGCCACTTTGCCCTCCGAGTTGCCCAGGGGGTTGTTGGCCTCGAGGTGCTTGGTCAGCAGGTCGGGCGGCGCGGCGGAGGCGTCGATCGGGTACGGGGAGAAGTGGATGTTGGGGGAGCGGGAGGCGGCCCTGGTCCAGTTCTCGATGTGAGGGTGCAGGTCTGTCAGGACGAACTGGGCGGGTGGCGGTGGGCTGCGGCGGCTCTTGAGGGCCTTGTTGATGGACCGCTCGATGCTGGGCGTGGGCCCGCCGCCGCCTGCGCAGAAGTCGATGAAGACGTGGTCTGAGATCTTGTCCTTCAGGTGGGTTTGCAGCAGGCGCGAGACTATGCGTGCCGGCGAGACGGGCTGGAGGAAGGGGACCTGGGAGTTCCAGGTCTGGGTGAGGGCGGCTTGGACCTTGCCGCGGAACCAGGAAGGGAACCTGAGTTGTTGTTAGCTGGCTGGTTCTGATGCGGTGCGAGGGTGTGAGTCGGAGTGAGGATATTTACCATGGTTGGTCATCGATCTCAAAGAGATGCATCCGAGGGACCAAGGGCGCCATGTTGGTGAGAATGCGTAATATCCTTTAGACGTCTGGTTTTGTCTCACTTTCTTGATCTCACTCTGGTTATGATCAAGCGATTGACTTGTGATTGGATTTATCTCGATATTGTGGGATGAGCTGGGAAGATATGTCTCTCTGAAGAGTGCTCATCAGTGAGAAGTGTCGAGCGTGTTTTGTTGTGAGTGGCCTCAAGTGCTCGGAAGGAAGCTGAATACGTAACCGCTGCATCTCATTTGCATCTGATCTGCTAGCTCTCAGATGGTGCTGTCTGTGCAAGCTTGTCTCAAGATTTGCAGGGGTCCAGGCAAGGAGAGTTACAGCTGCGCAGGGGCCGTCCAATCGGCACCGTTCCAAAACGCCGCACGAGAAGCGAGCTGGGCTGGCCCTGCCCCCACGCCTGGCAAGGTCCCAGCCAGCACTCAATGGCAAGCTGTGCAACATCACTCCATACCCACACATGCAATCGCAGCCCAGTTTGTGTGTGTTACATACATACACATCATGACGTTTCGCTTCTCCTCGAGCTGAGCCGTATCAATCTGCACTCGTACTTGCACTCACTTTACTGGAACCTGAGATGGGCTCATACTTACCCAACACTGCATCGCAACAATGGCTTTCTTAACCGGCTGGGCCACGACTTGGGTCGTCGGAGTCGCCCTGGTTGCTCTGATCCTGCGGTTGGCTCTCAACAAAAGTGGCATCACCAGACGTGGGGTTCCCTTGAGGTTAGACGGGCTGACTCCTTCTCTTCTCCTTCATTTAGCCTCTCTGTAAAGTCCGCCCTCGCTGACAACCCCAACCAAAGGAAACCTCCCAACACGTTGCCCCTTGTCGGCAACGGCATATTATTCCTGCAGGCCCGGCAGAAGCTCTTCTCGTGGTTCGTAAAGTGTGAGCGCATCTTTGCCCACGAGACCTTCGAGCTGTATGTCCCCAGCCTGCCGCCGGGCGTCGTCATCAATGATCCTGTCAACCTGGACTATGTCTTCAAGAACGAAGCCATATTCTCCAAAGGGGATTTTGTCAAGAAACCCTTGTGGGACCTTTTCGGTTAGTCTATTACTTGCTGACGGCCCGGCGTCTTCGGGCTCTGCAGCCCCGGCCTCGGCGCCGGAATTATGAGACGGGGTCCTTCCCGTCCCCGGCTCCGTTCCCGTACTCACTCCGTCTCCGTCGGCCTCTCTGATGCTCGAACAACCGCTGACAGCTTATGCACCCAACCCCAACAGGCCACGGCATCATCAACTCAGATGGCGAGTTATGGAAGGTCCAGCGCAAGGCCGGCCTGGCCTTCCTCAACACCAAGAACCTGCAGGTCCTCACCGATATCGCCCTGCCGCAGTACCTGGCCCAGAGCGTCGAGTTCCTCAAGTCGAGGTCTCGGGACGTGCGGGAGGCCGACCTGCAGTCGGTGTTCCATGAGATCACCACCCAGCTGATGGGCAAGCTGGCCTATAACGTATGCTGCTTGCAACTCCAATTTTGCCACGGCCGAGGCTGATTACAAATCCGGGCAGATGGAGATGCACGCTGACGATGACTTCACCCTCGCCTTTGACTACGCCTCCGGCGCCGCTGCAGAAAGAGTGCAGAACCCCCTCTGGCGGGTCACGGAGCTTTTCTTCGGTGCGAAATTGCGCAATTCGATTGCCATTGTGAAGACGTACTGCAAGCAGATCGTAGACACTGCCATACAGAACCGTGAACGTAGCGCAAAGGACACCGCCTCCGGCTCTCCCAGCGCCCCAGAGAGCGTCGAGAAGCTCGACAAGATCTCTGGGAGCCTGATCCAGTCGTTGCTCGACAGCATTGGGGACCGTGGGATAGTCGCAGATTCTGCTCTTAATTATTTATCCGCAGGTATTCTTGGCTCCCCTCCTGCCGGGCTCCGAGCAAGAACCCGATACTGACATCTGTCTCCTCTCAGGCCGGGACACCACCGCGCAAGCATTGACGTGGACATTCCACCTGCTCATGCACCACCGCTACACCCTAGCCAAAATCCGCCAGGAGGTCCAGCAGGCCCTCGCGACTTCGCGTGGCGACGCCTCCTCCTCGGCGGCCACTACGCCCACCCTCCCCCTCCCCATGGACCCGACCCTCTTCACGCCGGCCTCGATGCCCTACACCCTCGCCATCTTCAACGAGTCCCTGCGCCTGTACCCGCCCATCCCCTTCGAGATCAAGCAGACCATGGCGCCCACCACCTTACCGGACGGGACCTTCCTCCCCCAGGGCTCCGTGGTGGTCTGGTGCCCCTGGGCCATGAACCGCTCCAGGCTGACCTGGGGCGAGGACGCTGACGAGTTCAGGCCGGAGAGGTGGCTGGTGGCTGGGGACGGCAGCAAGGCAGCGGGAGTGATGCAGAAGAGCGCGAGCGAGTTTCCTGTCTTTAATGGCGGGGCGCGACTGTGTCTGGGTAAGAAGATGGCGGAGCTCATCGCCGTGCAGGTCATCGCCACCGTGGCGTGGACGTTTGAGTTCGTGCCTGCGTACGAGGGCCGTGAGAGGAAGAGCAAGAGTAGTCTCACGCTGCCGATGGAGGGGGGCTTGCCTGTGTTTGTTAAGGTGAGGTCCCGTGGCGGGCGGGACGAAGACGGCCTTGTGTCATGATGCCCTCATCGTGTTGGTCCCCAGTAATCTGCTTGGTCTTCCTTCCGGTGATGATGGATCCAGGATGGCCTGAAGAAGAATGGTATCAAGGAATGAATTAACGTGTGATCATTCTGACTGCCTACGTAGGCAAAATAGTTACATCTTTCTATATTCCCATATACAGACATGGACGACCACTTTTCCTCCTGTGCGTCCCTTCCTTTCTTCCTTCCTGCCTACTCATGATCATGCAAAAAGACTTTTTTTTGCTTTGCTATGCAGACGTGAACCGCATGATGCATCAATCAATCAAAATTCTATCAGTGGACATCAACCGTAGTCCGTGCAAATTCCAACCCACAGTTTGCCAACACCAACAACACATTAGCTTATGTATATGTACCAACCATATCGAGTCTCGGCCCAGGAAGAGACACGGCACCGAGCCCATCCGGCACTAGTAGAAGAAAAAAGAGGAAGAAAACAGGTTATGATGATGAATATGATGGAATAAGGACCCGCGTAAAAAGGGGGCCCCAGGGGAGGGTGTGCGATTATCGCTTGTTGTAGTTGAGGAAACGACCCTAGAGGGAAAAAATGTCAGCCAATCAGATGTTCTCCACTCAAAAATACCGGGTCTCAGGCCCGGGGAGTTCGGGGTGTAGCAACATACCGCCAAGAAGAGGATGATCAGGTTGGATCCGACAAACGCGATATAAATGCCGAGCTCCCTCCAGCGGGTGTCAAAGGACATTCCCAGGCCCTCATAGAACTGGTCGCCGACCTTGTACGCGCAGTAGCCGCAGTCGCTGGTGTCGTTGCTGACGATGTAGCCCGGCCCGCCGTTGGCAAAGTACGGCTCCATGTACTGCCCGCAGGTCTGGCCCTCTGGCGCGGTGAACCTGTTGAGCTCCGCGTCGGTGCAGCTCACCGGCAGCTCGTGCAGGGCGCTCGTCACCATGCCGCTGATGAGGCGGGTGAAGGGGTCGAGCTCGTACAGCCAGGCGCGCCAGAAACCTGGCATCTGGGGCTTGGGGATGGTCACGCCGCAGAAGAGGGCAAAGGTGATGATGATGAAGGGGTCGAACTGCGACGAGATGAACATGGAGGGCGTCAGGGCCGCGAGGCTCTGGCCCAGGGTGACGGCGAAGAGCTCCGTGATGAGGACCATGAAGAACTGGTATCCCGCGCGCGACGAGTCGGTCGGCATGCCCGGCATGTAGTACAGCGGGAGGAAGAAGGCGACGGCGCAGAGGATGGAGTAGGGCATCTCGGCCAGCACAATGGACGAGGTGAAGGTGAAGGACGAGTACATCTTGGACGACTGCTCGCGGAAGAAGATGGCCCGCTGGAAGTGGTACATGCCCTCGACCTGCGACATGATAAGGGCAGGCAGCACGGTCACCTGGAACATGACGAAGACCTTGTTCTGCAGCGAGGAGCGCGACGCGTCGAGGTTCAGGAAGGTCAGGCCCGTCAGCAGGCCGATGATGACGTGGTTGAAGAGACGCGTGAACAGGTAGTTGGGCGACCGCCAGTACGACATGCTGGTGCGCTTGATGACGATCTTGAGCTGGTGCGACACCGACGAGGCGTACTCGCGCTGCAGGGTCGGGTCAGACTGCTCGCCGTCCGCCTTGCGCGCCTCCTTGAGCTGCGAGATGTGGTCCTTGACGTTGGCCAGCTCGCCGCTGTCCTCCCAGACGTCGGCCCAGTCGCGGTCGCCCATCCGAGGTGCCGAACCGGCTCCTATCGCCTCGAGCATGAACTCAGCAACGTTGTCGGTCTCTCCAGCAACGGCACCGTGGCGCGCAAGGTAGTCGCGAAGGACGTGGGCGTCCTCGCCGATGTCTCCAAAGTATACACAGCGACCACCGGACTTGAGGAGGAGCAGACGGTCGAAGTTCTCGAACAAGGCGGCGTTGGGCTGGTGAATGGTGCAGAGAATGGCCTGACCAGCACGGGCGAGCTTCTGGAGGAAACGAACGATGTTGTACGCGCTCTGGCTGTCCAGACCGGAGGTGGGCTCGTCGAGGAAGAGAAGAAGTTGGGGCTTGGCCGCGAGCTCGACTCCGATCGTCACACGCTTGCGCTGCTCGACCGTCAGGCCGGCTTCAGGGGAACCGATGATGGCGTCCGCGATGCTCTCCATTTCCAGCAAGGCAATAACCTCCTCGACATACTGGTACTTCTCCTCCTGGGGCACCTCCATAGGTTGCCGCAGGTTAGCTGAGAAGCGGAGTGCCTCTCGGACGGTCTGGGACGGGTCGTGCATATCGAGCTGTTCGGCATAACTGGTTGATCGCTGGAATTCCTTGCCGGGCTTGATGCCGTCGACCAGAATGTCACCGCCAATAACGCCAATGTTCTTGCGCCCAGCGAGCACATCCAGCAGGGTTGTCTTTCCGGCACCAGAAGCTCCCATCAATGCGGTCAGCTCACCAGGCTTGACATACCCGAACACGTTGTTAAGGAGTCGACGGGTGCCGCCAGGAACGGGGACATCATAGACGAGGTTCTCCCAGGTAAGCACACTCTTGGAGTCGATCTTCATGTCGTTGCCACCTGCATCAACCTCGGCCTTGTTCCTCTGGCGCTCCTCAAGCTTCTTGGTCAGGGCCTCGTTGAGGGCCTTCCTCTCGGCGTTGGGCTTCTGGAAGATCCTGAAGGTGTTGCCGCCCATTCCGAACCTGACGAGCTCACCCAAAAGAACGTTCAGGATGAGGAAAGCGACGATCAGGGCGATGATGATACCAAAGTTCCTCCACAGGTCCTCTGGGTGGTACGAGAAACCCTCAATGATGTAGTCGTCTCCAGAGACCCGATCAGTGCCGGGCCGGGACCCAGCCAGGGTGCAGACCTGGTGGTCGATGTCTCCGTACCCTGGGCCATTGGGGATGAGCTGCGGGCCCGAGCATGTCATCTCGATCCGGCTGAACTCGTTCTCCATCATGGCGCTGAAGGCCAGACCCAGTGCGTTGACCCAGTAGATCCATCGGAGCCAGACCTTCTCAAACTGGTATTGGATCATATAACCTGAAGTCGTCACAAAGAATGTGATGATGACGACGGCGAACTTGATGGCATAGTCGAAGTCGGGACTAATACAGCCGAGAGTACGGAAAAACAGCGTCATGGCGATGTTGCCGACCAGGATCATGAGATAGAAGATAAAGAAGGCACCGGCGCTTCGGTATAGATTCGTCATGAAGTAGACGATGATCGAGAAGACGAGAATCTGCGAGGCGGCAAAGGCTTGGTCCACGATGATCTGTGCGATCCACAGAGCTGAGGGCCGGTGGAAAGCATATGCCTTGTGCTTGTTGACGATTGCTCGGCCAGTCATGACACCGCCGAGTTCTGAGAAGGCTTGGAAGGCGTTGAACAGGAGAGCGACGAACATCAGACCACCCTTGCTGAAGGCGCTTGCTGACGTTTCGCCCAGGTTCAGGTACAGGGTTCCGAGGACGATTGCAATGATAATACTCCTCAGCCATCCGAGGATAAGTGCCAGCCGGTCCTGCATCTTCAGGACGAATTGTCGCTTCATCAGAGCCCAGACCTGCAGGTGGAAACCAACCGCGTACACAGAGCCCTTTGCACCGGCACGCTTGCTCTCCTTGACCGCAATCTTGAAGTCATCGTGCTGCTGCTGAGCCTCCTTGAGGCTCTCCTTGTAATCCGCCATCTCCTTGGCCAGGTCTTTCGACAGCTGAGAGGCCTTGAACGCCTCGGCAAGAGACTCGGGGTCGTGCGGTGCCTTTTTCTCGGAGTAACCCGGTGCGTATTGGCGTTCAAACTCATCCGTGCAGCCCGTAACGTAATCCGGAGTCGTTTGTCGTGGGCGAGGGGCGAACCCGAGGCCTTCGAAGTAGGCTCTCGCCTTGGTGGCAGGTCCGAAGTAAACTTGCTTTCCGCCGTCGATGACGAGAACCTTGTCGAACTCCTTGTAGATGTTCTCGGAGGCCTGGTACAGTGAGACGAAAGTGGTTGTCCGGTACAGGTCTGTCTGGATTCGGAGAGACTTGACGAAGTCCAGTGCTGTCGAGGCATCCAGACCACGGGTCGAATTGTCCCAAGATAGAATGCAGGCGTTTGTGATCAGCATCTCGGCGATGGAGACACGCTTGCGTTCGCCTCCAGATACACCACGGATGAAGTGCCCACCAACGATGGTATTGCGCGTGTGCTCGATGTTGAACATCTTGAGCAGCATGTCGATGACTGACTTCTTGTACTGGTTTTTCGTCAAACCGGCCGGGAGCTTCTTGGGAGCCTTGGTGTCCAGTGCGAAGCCGAGGGTCTGCTCCACGGTGAGAGTTTCGTGGTGCAAATCGTCCTCGGCGTTGTAGACGGCCTCGCCACGGTACAGGTTGAACTCCTTGGCCTCGTATGGTCCATATTTGACTTCGCCAGTGATGCTCGTGTAACCATATCGCTGGTTCGCAATTGTCTTCAGGAAGGTTGTGCATCCAGAGCCAGGTCTACCCAGAACCAGGATCATCTCTCCAGGTTGGCAGACACCGCGGAAGTTGTCCAGGAGGGTGGCCTCGGTGCCCTTCTTTCCGAGTCCAAGGAGGTTTATGACAGGAGAGATGACGTCGAAGAAGTCAACGAATGCGTCCGGGAAGGTCTTGACGTAGTTGGAAAACCCGCCCATTCCCTTGACGGTGAACTGGTCCCAGTAGACACCGATGTGCTTCGGCCGGATACCGGCCCGCTGCTCGGCGTCCAGGCCCGTCCGCAGGGCTCCCTCCAGGTCGAACTGCTCATCGTCGGAGAGTGTTGTTGATGTTCCGCCGGACTCTGCAATGTCGACGGCCTCGTGGGACTTCTCCTGCTTGATGTCGGCCTTGCTGCCCTTGCGGCTGCGACTGGCCTCACGGCTCTGCCTGGACGCCCTCGACAGGCTGGAGATCTCTCGACGCAGCTGTTGGAAGTCATCGCGGGCCTGCTCGACTGAGACGCCAGACTTGGTCCTGGTGAGGCCTAGGGGGTTGTTGCGACGGGCCTGCTCGCGCTCCTCTTCAGGATCGCGGGTGGTGTCGCTGTCGGTGGAAGTCCTTCGTGGTGGCTCCTCGACCTCGTGATGGGCCAGGAACTCGGAGTGCTCCTGGTCCCGAGCTTCGAGCGCGGCCTTCTCCACATCTGGATCCATGCTTTCGGTTTTAATTCAGGCGAAGGATCAAAAAATAAAAATAAACACAAGTGCTCCTGCCAAGCGATCTGGGCGCGATAGTGAGAATGGCGCTCAGAATGTTTCGCGGGGCAGGGCCAAGGTTGAAGCCTGGAGATCCCGATGCAACGCGAGTTGCTGGGTGCGAAGACGGGTGGGAGACCAGACAGATATTTTGAGGTTTTGAAGTTCTGATATCAAGACTGATATCGTATTACAAATGGCCAGGGAGGGATGGTCTAAGCCTGGAATGGGTCTGGGTCTGGGTCTGGGGCTTGGGTCAAAAGTAGGTGTAGTGTGCGGGCCCTTTTGAAATTAGAGACTGAAAACGGGGCCGTCCAGTCTCTTGAAGGAATGATGGGAGAGGGCACGCAGGCAAGAAAAAGGGGGGGGCATCGAAGGCCAAAGAGGCAAATGTTTGTAAAACTATAAAACACAGCTTTTTCTCTTTCCCACAGAGAGAGAGAGAGAGAGAGAGAGAGGCAAGGCGAATTGCCAGGGCTTCGAGTTATGACGAAAGTGACTCTGATGCCCACCCCGGTAGCAAAGAATTAGGGAGGCGCAACAACAAAGTTTATCATGTAGCAACCCCGGAGGGCACGCGGCTCAAATAGATAGATGGGCTGGATAGATACAGACAGATGTGTGTCTGGGGGGTCGGCAGTCCGAGGATCGGCTCGGTAGCTGGGCCGGGCCAACACCGCCCTAGAATTATAAATCAGCTTTTCTGGAACCAGACCCAGGCGAGCATTTTGACTTTCTGTTTCCTCCCGCGGGCATGCCCACCGGCCTGGATTAGTCGTTTCAACGGTCACAAGTGCCCCCAAGCCAAAGGGCCCAAGGGCGACTCGGTGCGCGGGAGCTGGGGGGAGGACTAGGGAAAGGGAGGGCCAGAGGGCAGGGAAGGGTGCCATTGGGCCATGGGGCGACTGGGACTGGGGACACGGCACTAAGGGGCGCATGGGGTCGAGCCGGACCACAACCACCTGGGCCGCACGCCGCATCCCATGTGCTAGGCTGCTAGCCTGCTCAACGTGCAGGAGGGACGTACACAGTACCCCATTCACGCCCCCACATTCGGCCCTGCTCTCGATCTGGCAGTCTGAGTGCCCGAATTGACTTCTCCCCTTGTTTCCCCTACTGTGTACCGCAGTACATACATACATACCTTGTGTGTCCTGAACCGTATCACGGCAGACACCGCTTTCGTAGTCAGATACAGGCAGCCACATCAATTATTGTTTCCTTTTCCTCACGCAGGCCACCAATGTTTGCGCTGCTTTATCAACAAGGGACAACGCCAAGAGCTGACTGAGATTGCGGGTATACGGAATTACACCGTGCTCGAAACTCGACCTTTACGTACTCGCGCAAAACGTGGACGTGGGCGTGGACGTGGGCGTGGGCGTGGACGGGAACAATGGACAAGGACTCGGACTAGGAAGATGCCAAGGAGCACCCCGGCATGACTCACAGGACTCCTAATAAGAACGCGCACACTGTTGCAATGTATGTCGTGTGAGCCATCATGAGCCACCTTGACCGAAAGACGAAAAGCATATCCACATTGACATGGCCGTGGTCTACACCTATAGATTCCACAACCAACTCTGTGCTACAGAAACTAGCGTGCTTAAAAGATAGCCTGGGTGGCAGCGGCCGAAAGCTTCTACACAGTGCTGTGGCATACACATAGAACTGCATCTGGTTCCCCATCCCAGGAGATGGCCGGTGGGTCTGTCAGAGATCGACAGAAGTTTCGCGCGTCTCGGTGAGTAATCCTGCCGGCCCAGCGACTCCAGCCGGTAAGTTGATACTCCCCGAGACTGCTTCCCCTGCCGACCTGCCAATCGGGGCCGCTCCTGAGGGTCCTGCCGCCATCCACCACAGCATTGATGAAGCTTCTGAAGCTTGCACGGCACTAGGACGGGCTGGACGGCCAGCTGGACGTGTCAGTGAAACTCTAAACCAGACAAGATGGCAGGGCTTAACAATCGACTTGTTCATGTTTCGAGGTGGTGATGCGCTGCTGCATTGCCAGCTCAGACGGCATTGAATATTCTCAATGTTATCAACCAAGAGGATACGCCCGTAGGCCCAGGCGAGGGGAGCATGCACCGCATAGGCGTGCCTCGTCCTACCTGCCGGTATCCTATCAAGCTTCAGGCCCGGACTTAGGGTTTTTGTTCGGACGTAAAGCCACATGCATGCCAGTCGCCAGCAGGACAGGCAGGCTGGCAGGGCAGGGCTCGAGCTTAGTTCGTCCTGTAAGTCAAGATCGACGGCAGGCTCCAGAATATCTGATCGTGTTGTCGCTTCGAAGAGAATGGGACCCTCTGACACAGTGCTGCCTCTCCCCAATGAATTGCCCAACTAGTAGCTGCCTGCATCGTGTGTGCGCCCCCAGGGTTGCCCGTCCCTGCGGTGTCCTGCGGTGTCCTGTCCTGCCTGTCACACACCCTATCTAGGGTAGGCTCTCCTCGGCACGGCCGTTGGTCGCTCCACTCGCCACCAACGACATTCTGGACGACCCGGGTTCAACAGCGGCCCCACCCTGACCCTGACACAATCGTCCCGTCGGCGGAACGTCCTCCTGACTCAGGTGGCAGCTCACTGAGACAGTGAGACGGATGTTGCCTCCCATCCGATCAGCCCGATGATTACCCGCGGGGCCTTTCAGGCTGACTGCGGCACAGACAGCTTTGTACAACATGCTAGGCCATGTTCGTGCGTGTGTGGCAGGACTTTTAGTCTCTCGTCTAATAAGGGCCTGATCACATTCGGTTTTCAGTATAGTATAGTAATTAAACAAGTTATATTCTAGTATAGATATTATCTTAGTAAGGCCCCTATTCCTATTTTAGTAGTAGTTCTTACCTATAGGTAGAATTCTCTACTTATATACTACTATACTAAGCCTTAATAAATACCTCTTACCCTACTATAATCTCCCTATTAAGTATAACTTCTTTAAAAGAAGATCTATATATATTTTACTATTAAACTAAAGTTTTAGTTAAAAGCTAAACTAACTAATAATAGCTAGTATAACCTACTAAACTAATTTTATTAAATAAAATAACTATTTAATAAATATACTTCTTAATAACTATTTATATAACTATATATACTATTAAATATAAAAACTAATATAAAAGCTAAATATTATTAATTTTTACTAATAAAAGAAATATAGATAACTTAATAGCTATAAATAAAGCTATAAATAAGTTTTTATATAAAAATAAAAGATATTTTTATAATTTATTTTAAATACCTAAAGCTACTTTTAAAAGTCTTCTTACTTAGCTAGTTAAATATATACTATTTATAGTTATAAAGAAAAAGTTAATAATAATATATTAGTTAATAGTATTTATCTAAATCTATATATATAATAAAGTATAATAGAATTATACTTATTATTTCTAACTATATTAGGTAACTATTAGTAAGATTATAAGGAATTATTTAAAGTACTTTTAGGTTTTATATAAAAAGTTTATATACTTAAAGTTATTAAAGTACTTTAATAAAAAATATAAGCTTTAAAAGTAAAATACTTACTTTAATAAGTATATTAGTATAATTAATAATATATATATTATAACTTATATACTTAAAAGTATATAGATAAAATAAAGAGATTAGAAGAGGATAGTATTATAAAATATTTTTATTATAATTAAAAGTAATAAATTATTTATATTTATATTAATAGATACTAAAAGCTTAATAAATAACTAAACTTTTATTAATATAACTTTTAAAAAAAGCTTTATAATCTTTTAAAATAAATTTTATCTAATAGATACTAGATTTAAATAATAAAAAAAAGTTTTAATACTATTTCTATTAGTTAAATATTACTTATAAAACTAATAGGAGAGAGATAAGGTATTATTTAATATAAAAGAGTTATATAACTTTTATTATATTTAGCTTTATACTATAATTAAATAAATATTTAGTTTATTAAAGAAAAAATAGAAGATAATATAAGTTTCTACTTTTAAATATAATATTAAAGAGTAGAAAGTATTTATTTATACCTATATAATACTTTAAAACTTTTTAATTAAATTTAGTATATTAAAGAAGGAGGAGATTAAGAAGAATAGCTAGGAGAGCTCTAAATAACTATATCTATATATCTATTACTATAAAGTAAGGTAAATAGTTAGTAAAATAAATCTACTAACTTTAAGAAAGGTAATTATTATAAATATATAGTTAAATTATTATAGAATCTAATATAATAGTAATAGTTAAAGAAATAAAGAAGAATATAGTAGTATAGTCTATAGAAAATATAAGTAATATATTAGTTAAATATAAATAGATAGTTAATTAAAGGCTTAGAGCTTAACTTTAAAGTATATTATTAGTAAAGGTACTAATACTTAATATTTCTTAGCTAAAGTAAGGTTTTTTAACTTTAGAAAAGTTTTAAAACTATTAATTAAATCTTTTTATATATAGAAATAAAGTTAAAATTAAATTTTATTAATATATTAAAGAGATATATAAGTTTTAATACTTAAGGTTTAAATATATTTTAAAGTTTATAAAGCTTTATTAGTTATAATAAAAAATATTAAAATTTCTTAAATACTAAATAATACTCTTATATTTCTTAATATAAGAAAAAAGTAAGAATAAAATAATTATATATTAAATAAAGTAGATTATAAGCTATAAAATATATATTTTAAAATTCTAATAAAATATATTTTAGGTAAAATATATATAAATATTAAATATAACCTTTAAACTAATAGATAACCTTTAACTATATCCCTTCTATTAACTCTTTACTAACCTTTTTACTAACCTTTTTACTATAATTAATAATACTTTTTCCTTTAATAACTACTAAATTTTCTTACTTATTAAACTATTTTAAAGTCTTTTATACTATTTAATAACTAATTCTATACTATAGTATTTAATTTAAACTATTTAAATATCTTTAAATATATATTTATAATTACTTTATTATATAAGCTTAACTAACTATTTTTTTTAATAATATAGTATTATATTATATCTACTATAACTACTACTACTATATTATTTTTAAATAATTACTTAATTTTTATTTATTTAACTATCTCTTTAATAATATTTATTATACTTTTAAATATACTCTTTTAAATACTTACTTTAACTAATTAATAAATTAAAAAAGAAAGAGTTTTAAAGTTAATAAAAAATAATAGTATACTACTAGTCTATAAAGTTATATTTAAATTACTAAAGTTACTTATAAGTAATTAATAATATCTACTTATTTATTATATATCCTTATCCTCCCCCTTCTCCTTCTCTAATATATTAATATTCTTATTATTAGAAATAAACTTTAGTATAACTACTTTAACTTCTAACCTAAATACTATCTTCTATTAAAAAATATTCTTATATACCTTTTTATTCTTTAGTAATATAGTTTTAAGCTAGTTTAAAAAACTTAAATATTATACTTTAATTACTTTAAAAACCTAATTTAACCTTTTAACTAACCTTATTTCCTTATTATATAATATACTAAAATAGTTTAAAAAATAAAGAATTATTTATATTACTTCTTTTTACTATTATATTTACTTTTAAATACCTTAACTAACTATAATAACCTAAGCTACTTTTCTTTTAACTTATAAATTAACTTCTTTTATATAAATCCCTACTACTTTAAATTTAATAAGTTAAGTAATCCCTTTACTCTATACTCCTTTAATACCTCTATAAAATAATTTATTTACTTTTATAATATCTTTAGCTATAGCTTCTAGGTTATTAGGAAAGAAGATATTATCCTTTATAATAAAGTAGGTTATTATTTAATTAAAAATACTACTATTATTAGTAATATAACTTTCTACTTTCTAATACTTATTTAGCTTAATAACTTAGTTAATACTACTTTTAACTATAAATATACTTAACTAATAAACTTAAAGATAGGTTTAAAAAGATCTCTACTATAAAGCTACTCTAATAATACCTTATCTTCTAAAAGAATTTTAATAAATATCTTAAGTATAAGAATACTATCTTTAATAAGTTTATTATTAGTAAGGTTAATAAAGGAATTAGAATCTATTATAGTAGCTTATAAGTAATATTATAGTTAACTTATTTATAGTATAAGTAAGGATTCTTCTTTAGTAGCTATAAAGGCTATATCTATAACTTTTTCTTATAGGCTAGCTATACTAAAATAGAAAGATAGTAATAGAATCTAAGCCTAACTAGTAACTTCTTCTTCTCTTCCTAAAGGGGGATAGTTATATATATAAGCCACTTGGTAAGAAAGTCACTAGTCAGGGGTTTAGACTATACTGAAAACCGAATGTGATCAGGCCCTAAAGGAACGTTCGAAACCGCCTTCCGCGAAGGGCAGGGAAAAAACAAACAAGCGGCATCAAAATCTATCCGTCCCCAGGCTGCCACCGCAGTTTAAAATGAACAAGACAACCCAGACCCAAGCAAAAAATGTCTCCGAATGCCGCGCACTGGTCGCCGCGGATCGCACGGTGACCGGGGGAGCGAAGAGCGGTCATCGTAGGAATTTGATTGGAAATGTCGTCCCCTTCCGCCGAGGACCCAACGGCGCACAACGGGATAGGCATTTACCCCTCGTATTCTCGCGGCTTCCCGTCAGCAGGCATATAAAATTTGCCTGCCCACGCCTGCCTGCCTGCCTGCCTTACTGTAAGCAAGCAGGCAAGGCACACACAAGTATCTTCCATTATCTCTCCGGGTTCCACTTTGAAACGAGGCAGATGGCGCCGAATGGAGCGCCGAGCCGGATGCCTTGGGATCTCCCCCTTGGCCTGGCGGCTTGCTTACATTGCGTTGTGGTGAAGGAACGCGTGCTGACCCGGGTTGTCGGGTCCGGAACCTGATTCGGCGCCGATCCTCGAGCTGGGTCAGCGCGGGCGGGTCCCCGTCCCCGTGAACTCACTCCTCTGCCTGACTCTCACAGGGTGCACTGTACTGTGTAGAGACAGGTCTGGGGGGTGGTTATCGATTCGAGTCAGCATGGCGAGACTGCTATTCCTGTGTGAACAATTTGAATCTTTTTTAGATTTCTAATCTCAATCCCTTTTCTGCTCCTTGTTCGAATTCTTCGACATTCTTCCCAATCTCAAGATACTCCATAAATTTGACCGCGTCCCAGGTGGTTCTGCTGTGAAAGCATGATTGTGATATCCTGCTGGACAGAGAATCTAAGAATGGGGTCATGATGATCTTTTGGTCGATACAGAATGATCTGATGCGCAGCAGGATCGATTCAAACACCTTACCATCAAAATAATACTCACCTATCCACGCGCTCTCCCCATGTGGCCCAGGCAGGTAGAGCTCGCTCAACCCATTACCGCGGTGGACACGTATATCGTATCGTAGTGTAGTGTACTGTCACATATACTACTACCGTACCATTGCCAAACCTTCAAAAACACGAATACGTCATGGCGGAGAATTGTAGCCGAGCTTATGTGATCGCCTTCTACGGGAGGTTCGTCTCTAGGACGTTATTCCATAGAAGGGTGTCCCACGGGAGGTTGTCCTAGAGGAGGTGGGGGAGAGGCCGTGTGGCGAACACCCGAGCAAAGCTCGTGTAGGGAATAAGAACTGTAGGAGCCGTTTGCCGTGTGCGCCCCGACCTTTGTGGTAAGCACGTTCAGAGAGGTCCAGCATCGTGGTACATGATATCCCGGCCCGCAGGTACTGCAGACACACTGTAACCTGCGGGACGTAAGCAATGCCGTGCTATGCCATGCCATGCCATGCGGCCCTGATCCTGCTTGGTGCATATGATGACGTTTGAGGCCGTCGGCAGTAGGATTAGTTGGGGTGGTCTGTTACCAGGTTTCGGTACACACTGTCTATCATGGACTATTTATGTCTGGAATATGTCCTTGGTGGCTGAAGTCTGGTTGTGAGCTGCCCTCCGATGTCTATCTCTCTTGTCGTTGAGAGCATACAAAGCGACATTTGAACGCATTGAACATGGCGACGGTATGGATCAAATTCGTTGTGCGACACGTGCGAGGCAGGCATGAACCCCCCCCCCATTCTAGGGAGGCTCACTGCCTCTCATGTTACAGGCGGAGCAAGCGGGAATATACAGACAATGGCCACATCACCGATCCAACAAGAACATCCATAGAGAAATGAAAGCGCGGGTTTCAATTAGTCTATTCATTCAACGAAATTCTCCTCCAACGATGCTCCTCCTCGACGAAACACAAAAGCGGTGCTACGGTAGTGACAACGACGCGGCGGCGGCGGCGCACGAGGCGGGTAGGAAGGAAGAAAAGAGGTTATGGATTGAACCATCTGCTGCTGATGCTGCTGCTGCTTGTTGACAACAACAGCATAAACCATCGTTTAAGCGGCATGTCTCCGCCGACCATCACCGCTGTCAACACCGCCTCCTGGCCTTACACAAACATATATGTCAAAATTCCATGATGTTAAGACGAGGGAAGAAACAACGCCGACCGCATGCAAGTAATGTGTAGCTTGAAGCATCCCTGCCCAACACCTCGCTCCTCCGACACTGTTTCCCTTGTTCCCTGTTCATACCAACAAATCCCCTCCCTTGCTCTTGCTTGTTGCTCTTGTTGGGGCCTGCATCGATGACTCTAGTTCTCATAGAGCGTCGTTGTTCAGAGGAAATAGATAGAACGTGGCTTCCTTGCTCCGCTTCGATTGGTTCCTCCAAGTTGGATGCGGCTTTTGAAAACCAGCAGCCGACAACGTAGTTGAACCAAGTGCCAATCATGACTCCTCTGAAACCTCTGACAACGGGGGGAATTGAAAGAAGCCCTCGCCTCTGTCGGATGCACCGTTATTTGTTCCGACATCAGGTCCGCGCAGGTCGATAGCCTCCACGGCGTTGCTAACGCCGCGGCTTGGAGAGTCATGTTGATCAGAGTTGTCAGCTACCGTGGGCGCTGGCGCTGGCGATGCTGGTTTTGTTGCTGGGCCAGGTGTCCGAAGTAGCTGCCTTGGGTCATCATTTGGGCTTGGTGATGATTTGTCTTCTTTCAAACCGACGCCGTATTTGAAAAACATATGCTTCAGCTCTCGGATCTCGGACTCGTATGCCTTTTCGATTTCAAGTGTGTGAGTCATCGGCCTCTAGAGCTCCGACTCGGCACCGTTAGTCTCGACGGCCATGGGGCTTCCGTTTTGTTGTTGTCTCTGGCGCAGGCGGGCACTACCACGGGGCCTCCTCCGGGACGGCTTGGGGTTGCCGGTCATGCTCTCGTCATCGTCCGTGTTCTCTTCCGCATAGCGCCGTGCCTCGTCCAACTCAGACAGGTCCGCGGGCTTGTCGCGCAGCCACTGCATCCGAGGGCCAGAGCGCGCGAGCTCAGACACCTTGAACCCGTATATCTTAGGCTGGTATATCTTGCCCGGCCCTAGGCTCGGGGCAATATTCCTAGCATGCATGCCGTTGACCATCCAGTCATCGTCACCCGACCGGCGACTGATGTGCAGGGAGTTAGATGACATCAGGTCGGCGCCGTGCTTCGAGTAGTCGTAGTCGGGGAAGGTCATTAGGAACAGGGCGCCGAATGTGCGGCCGAAGAAGGCGCCGTCGACGGTCTGGAACCGACTGTTGGGTGGAACGTAGACGTCCTGGCAAGAGGGACAGAAAAGCTTGACAGTGTCCTCCCCGGGTATGTCTGACAGCCCGACCGGCAGCGTTCGTGCTTGGTTGCAATTCGTGCGGGGGCAGCAGCCGAAGTGTCCCATTTCGTATTTCTCCGACATTTGTTGTATGCCTGCGCGCGAGCAGATATATCGCTGGTGTATAAGGCCGTAGAGCATCTCGGCAGAGGACTCGATAACGGAAAGGTCACTGGCCATCCTGCTGTGATGTCGCCGCTCTCCGGGGAGCCTTCGGTCGAGGCCATCGCCGCTGACGTCCTCCTCGTCCTCGTCTTCATCATCTTCCTCATCTTCGTCGTCTTCTGGCTCGACGTCGAGTATCATCTACATGTCTCATCAGTTAGAGAAGCCTTTTCAAGCCTCGAGGTCTGTGGAGTTTGGGGTAAATGGCTCACCTCGAGCGCCTCCTTGTACATGGGAACCTGGGACTGCAGGCCCGTAAGGTTAAAGTCATCTTCAATGAACTCCTCCGAGACCTCTGCGAAGTATTCATGGCCGAGCAGGGAGCAGAACGAGGCTATCCAGGACTCTGGCGGTCCCGAGGAAGTCGACATGGTGGCGGCAGCCAACGTAATCCAAGCAGCAAGACCCGCGCGACCAACGGCGTGCCCCGAGCGATCACCACTTCTGAAAGGTTCTGTGGCGGGAATGGGGAATGTGCGCTGAGCTGAAAGACGCGTTGGTGGGGGACGGGTGCCAAGGTTGCCGCGTTGCGTTGCGTTGTGATGGGATGCAAAGTGGGATGGGCTTAGTGAGGGGTCGCTGGCATGCCCACAGTCGCCCAGGGACCAGGTAATCCGATCAGGTTAAGGGGCGCCTTCCCAGAGCCAATCTAGGGGCGACGTATGTAGGCTGCTGGTGATGTGGTGACGATAATGCTGGTTTGCGATATCCTGTTCTTGCGGTCCTTCAAAGCTGGAGGTCAAGGACGCAGATCGGTTGCTGGAATTGCGGCTGGGCGGGCTGGCGGGACGGCGGAGGTGGCCCGTGCGGTCACCGGCAAGGCAAGCTGATAGGTAGGTACTTATTAGCCTCGGTAGGGAACCAAGTGCTGTGCAAAGTATCCGGATACGCTCAAAGCACCCGCATGCTACTAATAAACTCGTCATGTCGGTCATTACCTGGTCTGCGATTCCAATATCATGTTAGACTATACAAACATGCAACCCTATGCATTAGACGGATAACTGACTACTGCCTCAGCTATGCTGGCGCGCTCTCAGAACAAAAGTACAGAGAAGGACCATGTTTAGCAGAAGCGTGAGGCTCCCTCTGGCCAAGTCGCTGAGGGCCAGTCTGGCCCGTGGCTATAGCAGCAATTCGCTCATCCAGCATGTCACCAGTGTAGACACGTCTCACGAGAGCATAGAGGTGGAGCGGTTCAGGGAGCTAGCCTTCGACGCAGCCAAGCCTCTGCTGTTGAAGGCCTCACACGATGGACCTGCCAGCATGCCAGCAATGGAGAAGTGGTTCCAGCCCGTGGCCGACAGTCAAAATCCACCCGCAGCAGACGCGGTGTCTTCTTATTTCCAAGACTTCGCCATGGCTTCTGTGCCCTACGAGCTCATGCACCCGCAGAAGCGTAAGGGAGGGGACGATGTTGTCGGCCATTTCATGAAGTTCCTCCAGTCCGGTCGCGTCCAGTCCGGCAGCGGTGGTGACACTGCAGAAGCGAGACTCGAGCAATCTCTCGCCAGCATTCTGAGGCACGAGATTCAGAAGGCACCCCCCGGGGCTGGACGTCCCTTCGTCGACCCCATCCGATACCAGCAGCTCCTGCGCTTCGACGCGCCCCTGGCCCTGTTCTTCGCCGCACTGAGGTTCAACGCCCAGAGAGAAGAACCCTCCCACCTGCGGCAGCTCTACATAGCCCAGTGCTCCCCATCCGACCTGCCCCCAGAACTATCAGAAGACCTCCCAACGCCGCGCCTCGTGCAGGAGGTCGGAAAGGGCGACATCTACGCCTCGTCGATCTGGCTGGGGCTAGAGCCAACATACACGCCGCTGCACCGGGACCCAAACCCAAACCTCTTCGTGCAGCTCCGCAGCTCCAAGACCGTCCGCCTGCTGCCGCCTCCCGACGGGGACGCCGTGTTCCGCCGCGTGCAGATGGCGCTGGGCCGCTCGGGCGGCAGCTCGCGGATCCGGGGCGCCGAGATGATGCAGGGGCGTGAGAGGGAGTTGCTCCACCATGCCGTCTGGGAGGCCCCCACGGCGCCGCTGCAGGAGGCGGAGCTGGGCCCCGGCGATGCGCTATTTATTCCCAAGGGCTGGTGGCATAGTGTGAGGAGTCGGTCTGACGATG
This sequence comes from Diaporthe longicolla, assembly GCA_000800745.1. Lineage (NCBI taxonomy): Eukaryota > Fungi > Ascomycota > Sordariomycetes > Diaporthales > Diaporthaceae > Diaporthe > Diaporthe longicolla. Next base: position 115,180 of record JUJX01000006.1, read on the forward strand.
GACGGCTGAATGGTTCTGTGAACTGGTGGTTCCGGTGACGACTGGGTTCTTTTGTCACAATTATTGGTGCTGGTTTGACAGAGTCGTGTGTCAAACCGGAATTTGGGCATTCCGTCACACGTGGACTGTAAAATCGACGTCTTGACACATGTCTTATATTCTTGCATGGGTACTCATACACCGCGGGTACAGATCTCGGATCTCAAGACGGGATACTGTAGCGGGAGCCAGAGCCACAGCAAGACATCCTACTTATCTTGGCCAAGCGATTGGCACTCGACATGTTCGATGGATAATGAGACATTGAGAGGTGCATTATTTGAGAGGAGAGGATAATATGTACGAATATTCAGTGCGTTCGGAAACCCGGCTCTAATGTAGCCAGAAGATATATTCCGACGTAGATATAGCCGTCACCGTGTACTTACATACGGCACATGATTACAATTGAAAGGATTTCAAGATGAATTTAGGAACTATCTGCTATTTTCGCCTTCATGAACAATCATTGCAAAAACACCAACGGATTGGGGTATTCATGTGTCAGGACCTTCATTCTAAAAGGGGTCGTGTCGTGCAGTGTCATAACGTCGCATGCAACCATTCCAGCTCCTGTACCACTGGAAATCGCTGGCTCGTCCGGTGAAACCTCACCACTCCCTCGCCAATAGCTTCTTGCTAAGCGGCCTCATCGCTGTCCTAACCGGATTTCTCGGGCTGGGGGATCGTAGTGGACTCCTGGGTGCCGAGACCGCCCTCGGCAGGCTTGACGGGCTGAGTTGTCTCGGTCGTGGTGGCGGCGCCAGGTGCGGCTGGGGCGCCAGGGCCAGAGGATGGAGCCTCGTTCTTGGGCTTCTCGGCGCCAAACACACGCTCCAGGCCGGAGGCCTTGTACGCAGAGCCACCGTGCTCGTTCTTCTTGAGGTCGGCAAGACGGCGGGCCTCGGTGTGAATGTCTGTGACCTGCTTCTGGCCTTGCGTGTCTGTATCAGGGAAGACGAGGTCAGCACCTTGCTCGGCTTTGTTTCGACTGTGAAGCGGGGAGGAAACTATTGTTACTTACAGAAGTCAACCAGCTTCTTGCCGGTGGGAGTGTTAGTAGCCTTCTCGAAGTACGAGTTCAGACCAGACCAGAGGGTGTTCGCGCGCTGGGTGATGCCGTAGCTCTGATCCGCGGTCACGGCCCGGTCGGTGGCGTGGTACTTCTTGTCGAGGCCGGTCAGGGTGTTCACGAACCGGGTCGAGACGCCGTGTGTGTGGTCGAGCTCGATGGCCCGCTGGATGGCGGCATCACCGACAACATAGCCGTGAGCGAGGTACTCGGCGACAATTCGTGCGCGGGGCTTCTCCTCTTGCGTGATCTCGTCCGTGTCCCGGTCAGCGTTAGTGGTGGGGTGCTCAGCATCGGTAGGAGACGAGCCGCCCGCAGACTCGACTGTAATGTGGTTGGAGCCGAGCTGGGTGTTGTTCAGGAGGAGGGCGGTCTTGGCGGCTGTCTCCTTCTCGAAGGTGACGCTCGCAGACTTGGTCTCGCCCTCAGCCTTGACGTCGAGGCTGGTAATCTTGCCGCTGGGAGAGCTGTTAGATATGCTGGTTGGGATATCCAGAGGAAGGAGAATTATTTACCAGAAGCTGAAGAAGTCGCGGATCTCCTTGTCGTCGGTGCTACCGGCGATGTTCTTAACGTTCACAGTGGTGGCAGACATTGTGAAGACGATGAGGGGTTGAGTAGTGGTGTGAGGGTTCTTGGTCGAGTTAAATCTGTGGCTGATGTGTATTTGTTGGTGGATGGGGGAAGACCACGAGCTGCTTAGGGGAAAATGCGTGGTTATGTAGCTTTATATGGGGAGACAGTAAGTGAGAACAAGATGATGGTGCTTTACGGGTTACGCGTAGCTGCCAAGAATCGAGCGAGGGAGGGAGCTTAGGGGGGCAAGAATGACTCTGGTCGCTGTTGATGATGGGGGGCGGGATACGTCATTCGCTGGTAGCGCCTAAGTGGAGTGTGTTCGCTAATGATTGAGCAGATGGCGAAGGGCCCGCGGGGTAGGTAACGAGCTCCCCCTCACCTGGGTGCACAGCCTGACAGCCAGACCAAACAGTCAGTAGGATCTAGAGAGGCCCAGAAGGCGCAGGCAGGTGGCCTCTCAGCCCAGGCCGCCAGGCCGTCGTCGAATTTCCAACTCTGCGCCACACTTGATACGACAGCTCTTGTCTCAACCGGTGGGAATCCTACATTGCCCTTGCCACGAGCTAAACGTTGCTTTTCTGGCTAGGGATGAGAAGCATGTGAAAATGGCTGCGCACCACAGTCTCTACACTGCACTCCAGGGTTCCTTGTCTGTTCTGGCATTTCTCGGACGAGGAACAGGTGCCCCGCGTAAGGCGGTGCCACTAAGTGGGCTCTCTCAAGATTACAGCAATTAACGGGGTCCAATTCCACGGTGGCCAGATATAACCAAGCAAGCTTTGAGCACATTCACATATACGGTGCAGAATGGCATCGACGGTCTTGGCTCAAAATCATGTCATTGTTGCTCATTAAGCTGTCATCAGAGCTGTCTCTATTGCGCTCTGCCAAGTGGGACGCTCATCCACTCTCCCTAGAACACACCCGGCCGGTCTGTGCTCTCACTTCTGCTTCGTACCCTCGCTATCCGAGGTTTTTGAGAACTTCTCCTTGACGGCATCGTCCAGAGCGCCCTTGGGGTTGGATGACAGGCTCTGTAAGATGTCTTGTTAGCAAGCTATTCGGAGAGATAATTGTCAACGGTTGATGGCCATACATCAAGGGCCGACTTGTTGGTTTGCTCCTTCTGGGAGGCATCGTCGGTACCCTGACCGTGTGCCGGGGCGTCATTGAGCTGAGCTCCGCTCTGTTGCTCAGGGGGAGGAGACTGGCGGCCCTCGTTGCTCGACATTTTGATCTTTGTAGAGGATATGGAAGAATTGTTCTGAATAACAGCAAGATTGCTTATTAGCTTTTCTTCTTCTGGTTTGGATGCCTTGGTTGGTCGTCGTGAAGAAATCGAGTCGGTAGGCGGGGTGCAGGCTGTGGCCGACTGACTTACACGAGAAGTTGGGTTGGATTATGCTTCTGGACAACGGCCACGAACTTGAAGATTGGAGGAATTGGTTTGATTTGTTTGGTTCAAGAACTATAATCAGAGGGAAGAGACTGCTTCTTAAAGAAGGAAAGCAGCTCCTGGATTTTGTGGTTTGCTCAACATCTGCGCATCGATTTGGAAACACACACGTCAGAGGGGTTCGGGACATCACCATGATATCATCTCCCTCGCTTGCTGGAGGCACTCTCGTCGAAAAGGACGCTCGCCATTACCGGCTAGAGAGGAGCACTTGCGCTTACTCACGCTTGCACTGGCATCCACACTTGCTGGATTCTGATCTGCTCTACGTCTACTGCAAGGGCATTCTCGAGTTCTTTTGTCTTGCTGTACCTGAGGACGAAGTAGACATCCCGTACATCCTTGCAATGAGGGGTACTTGTTGGGTACGTACCGGAAGCGTAAAGTAGAGCCTACTGCAGGTGTAGCACATGCTACCTCCACCAATACACCTTCCAGCTCTTCAGCCTGACCTTCCAGATGCCAAGTCGAGACAGGACAGCCTGACAGAAAACATGGTGTCGCATGAATGTTCAATCTAACCCCCTGCAGCCGCCGCAACAGCAACGAATGCTATTGCTCCAACGCCTTGTTGCTATAATACTGCATTTCACCTCAACTCGTATGTTTGTTTGTTTAGTGTGCCCAGTCCAGGAGACACGACTGTTTCAATGTGATGATCTCTCCTCTCCTCCCTTGCAGAGCTGATCTTGCTGCTTTTCTACCGTCCATCTTCCCAATTTCGCCGACCACCAGGTGGCTCTAGCTGCTTGCCCAACCCCTCGCCCCGCCCGAGCTGTCACGGCTGCGATCAACACCACGACCAACAAGACCAGCACGACCAGAAGCAGGCTGCAGCAGGACCCCACACCCTGCATCATCCTCGCGTACCGGACCACCCGTTTTTCAAGGTCTCAGGAACCTCTGGCAATGCCGGACCTTAACTCGGTTCCTCCATCACCTCGTGTTCTAGCTCTATCCAGGCGGGCCTCATCTCAGCAAATGCCTCCACCACCAGCTCCCGGCCCCGGCCAAGGTCCAGGCGACACGCCGCCCTCGACCTCGGACCCGGCCCTCAATATCCTGCCCTCGAACCAGGCTGCTGTTAACACCGGTGCTCCCACGACTGCTTCTCTCCCGTCACCCCGCCTTGCCGCAACTGGCACAACACACCCACCAGCAGATGCGTCGTCTCTGGCCCAGGGCCCAGGGCCCACGCGCCACCCACGGCCCCTCACAGCTGCTGACCTTCACCAGCAGCTTGAGAAAGAGCAAGAGGCAGTGGTATGTCCCTACTCCAGTGTCTCGTATAGGCCCGCACTGACACAATGTCTACAAACAGGTCAACCGTCTCACGCGAGAACTCGACATCCTGAGACAGCAGAACGATGCGTCCTCCGCCTCAGCCAGTGACTCGGGCGCCGAATCATCCGCCTCTACAATTCCCATCATACCGGACGGCAGACAACACCGTAAGCAGCACACACGATACATTATACTACCGCGCTTTTGTCGCTGGCTATGCCACTGTGTTGTTACTGGCTTGAACTACAGCCAGAAAGGCCAGTGCTACACTGGCATGGACGGCATTGAAATCGTACATCTTACACATAACTTTGTCTTGGGTATTTGCTAATTCTGATCGCTCCAGTGCTCTCTGGATCCGGGTTTAGCATACCATCTCAGACTAGCGGACGTGAGAGACGTCACACCAGAAGCGGATCGAGCGCAAGCGCACGAAGTATTGCAGCAACGACAGGAAGCACGTCCGTGGTTAATATCACATCACCAGCTCCCATCAGGCCAGGCGCCACCGCTCTGAGCCGTCAGAATAGTACTCAGAGCCATTCGAGGCAAAGTCTCAGCAGCTCCCCTGCGCACGCCAGCTCGTTTGCGAGCTCGCATATGGCAGATGCTGCTCATGGTGGCTACTTCCACTACCGCTCGGCAACGGGCGCATCCTCGCATAGCATGTCACACGCACAGGCGACACCAGGTTCTGCCTCGACAGAGATGAGGTCACCCAGTATGATGCCTGTCACTTCAAGATATGAAGAGACTGCATTCCACCGTCAGGAGTTGGAGACGGTGAAGCGAGAGAACGATGCTCTCAAGCAAAGGATCAGGGAGTTGGAGCGTTTGGTTCGTGAGCGCAGGGCGAGCGACGCCGGTACCCGGCCTCGTAGTGAAAGTGTTAGCACCACGGCGAGCGTGAACGTCACTGGCGGAGGAGCTGGCATTGCGCCTCCCAGGGGTGACAGAGTGACCAGCATGCTGAACACTGCTGGGAGTACGACTGGAAGCGTCGCTGTGGGAGTGCCCGAAGATGAACTCCGGGTCGGAGAGAGCGCTGCGAGCGCGGGCGTTGGAACGGCAGGCACTCCAGCGCCGACCAGCCAGCAGAACCCGGCACCGGGTGGTTAGGCTTCTCAAGAACGTTTTGTTGAAACATACCCTACGACCACACCAAGAGGCAAGGCATTATAAACGCCCTTGTCAAAAAATTGGAGATACAAACAGCGGAATATTCCTGGTAATGGCAGAGGGAATACCCTGCATTTCTTTAATTCTCTTAGCGTCTCATCAAGTTTTAACTCAAGGATTTTCCAGGCTAGGAGTTTAGGATTTGATAGAAAGAATTCTGGATGCGGACCCAGCTGGATAAGCCAGCATGAAAGTCCAGATTTCGTCGATGGTCGGCATAGATCGCGCCGGTGGGACCAATTTTCTCTCTGGCTATACTCACGTCCGAGGCAGTTCTCTGGGGAGTATGAAGCGTGGCGACAGGCAGACAAGAGAGACTGTCGAGATAGATAGGGCGATTTCATTTGTAGGTCGAGCAAATTCAAACGCTAGACAAATGACCGGCCTCCGAAGCCAGGTAACTCAACCATATGTGCTCGATCCGTAGGACTTGGCCTGGCCCCCCTCAATATCATTCTCCTTATCGGTGAAGTTGACAACCTGAATATGCGTGTCGACATTGCCCTGCGTCGCCCTCGAGTAAGGACACACCTCCTTAGCCTTCGCCACGACCTTTTCCAGCTCCTCCCGGCCCAACCCCTTAACCTTGACGACCATATTTACCCTCAGCCCCATATCGAGCTTTTTCATATCCCCCACGAGGTGCACCGTAGTCTCAACGACAGAGTCCTCCGTCCGCGAGGGCATCTTGATGCCCATCCCCGCGGCGGATGCATTCATCGCCGACTGGAAGCACGCGCCGTACCCGGCCGCGAAGAGCTCCTCTGGGTTCGTCTTGCCCCTGTCACCGGGCCCGCCCAGTGCTTTGGCCATTGTGAGTTCGACGTTAAGGTTCTCGCCTTGCACGCGGCCTGTGCGCGCCCCGACCACCCGGGCGTGTGCCGAGTAGAGGGTTGGGGCGCTCGAGGTGTCTAGGAGGCGTTTCTGTTGTTGGAAGGTCGATGTTGCTACGAATCTTGGGCGGACTTGTCGTGTTGCGCCTGTACCTGCTTGCCGGGCGAGTGGGCGGAGGGCGCGGAGGGCGGACATGATGGGCTGGTGAGTGTAAGTGGTGACTGATTGTTCTGAGACGTTCGTAATTATTCACGACAGAGAGATTAGAGTTCAATTGATGTATCGAAAGCCAATTGATATATTATAAATCGGATACAATCATAAAAAACGGCGTGCTGTTCATATTTGTAGCCAGGACGCCTCTCTCACAACCCCTAAATGGACCTGTCAATGTGACGTATACGACTATCAACCCGCGTTCAAGTGCGCGTCACAGCCATCGCGCTCATACATGTCTCTTACTAACGGCCACTAGCGGCCGTTTCCAAAGTCATTTTTCTTTTTGCTTGAGCTGAACAATGGAAACTCACACCGGCGGCGGACTGGCGGATCTGTGCCCAAGCGTAGCCATCGGCGTGCTGGGCTTGGCCTTCCCGTTGAGCCGCCCGGTGCTCGGATGAGACTGTCTGTGGGCGCCGCACGGCTGGGCCACGGCGGCGGCGACGACGACATGTCATTCCAGGCTATCAATGAGTGACCGTAGTAGCCCACCATCTCACAAATTGCATTTGGTTTCAGCCCTGCGGGTACGAAGACGTTGTGTTGTGAAGGCGTCGTCGTCGGAGCCACTTTTTGAGGCTGACGCCGAACCGAGGGAGGAGTCGACGTCTCCGCAAGTACGCAGGGATCCCACACATTCCGCATGAAAGTTTAAACTTTTTGGCGACAAATCAGCTCTCGGCCGAGTGCCTTCATATTTGAAACCTCCTAAGCCCTACAAGACAAGATCTGTTCTGGGATGATCCGTAGTGTGAGGTTATTCTATTCTGACCTCACCTCATATGCCCGTGATATCAGTGTTGACGATCATTGTTGTGATGGAAACGGACTTCGGTGGATTGAGCCACACTGTGTAAGTTGTGATGCCACGCTGGAGATTGCTTCCGACCTTGCCTAGGCAGTTATGATGTCAGCACAATCCGACCTGATGGGTCTATTCAGCCTCCTATCACATGCTTGAAGATATCTGGTGACCTCGTGCAATGCCATTTCTCAGAAGGCTGCATCTGGTAATTCGACTTCACCAGCTGTTCAAGTCAAATGACCGTTCAGTGGGCTTGTATGGGAACCTGACAAAGCCCGCGACTTCACATTGCAAGCCTCTTGTCTGGAGACTATGCAAGAGTGAGTCTAGCTGACGAGCTATCCCAAACGCTCTCCATCCCTTGCGCGAGCCTCCGGGGTGGTCGTGCCCGGATTTTGACCAGTCACATTTGATAAACATGGAGGTGATAGCAGACAGAGTTCATATTAATGAATTAATGTCAATGTACGTAAGTCTGGATATCAAAGGTAATTTTCATGGAAAACATATGTACGTGCCGAGAGAGCAGCAGCAAACATGTGCACACGCAAGAGAGTTATAAAAGAGTATTTCACGACTACCGCCCACTCCACCAGCCAGCTCCTTCAAAGCCGCGCGACGTTAAGGGCATCAAGCACACGAAGCAGCACGCCATCAGTAAGCTAGAACATGGGTACCGACGGACAATGCCGCCGGAAATTTTTCCAAACACCACTTTAAAAATTTCAAGGTATTGATCCCCGGTCAGCCCTTACATCAGCATCGCGACGGAGGCGAGGGCGACGGTGAAGACGGTGGCCAGGCCGCTCGTCAGGGACGGGGCGGCGCTGTCCTTGGAGGCGTCCTTGGCGTCCTTGGTCTCGTTGCAGACGCCGGGCATCTGCTCGAGCAGGCTCTGCAGGACGTAGGCCTTGGGCTCGCCCTTGTTCATGTACATGGTGACGTTGCCGGTCTCATCGGCGGTGGAGGTGCCGCAGCTGAGGAGCTCGACGACCTGGTCGCCGGCGGTGAAACCGCCGATGGACAGGTCGTACGAGGGGCCGTTGGACGAGTGGTTGACGATGCAGCTGACGATCTGGAAGCCCTCGGGGCCCTTGACCTGGCACAGGTGGTTGTCGTTGGCCATCAGGGTCTGCGCGCGCGAGTCGACGTAGGTGCTGTCGGTCGTGTTGGTCAGGCCGATGAGGGTGTTGCGGGCCTTGTTGAGCTTGGCGGCGGTGACGTACAGCTCCGACGTGGTGTCGAAGCCGGACAGCCAGAGGGCCTCACGGTTCTGGGGGGTGTCGCCGCCGGAGAAGTGCTGCTCCTGGCCTTGGTAGACTGGGATTGAGGGTTCACATGTTAGCAAGACTGTCGCTGTGATGATCGACCTCAGGGGTTCCGGTATTACCCGGAACTCTCAAGTGAGGTAAATGACTCGGTGTGAAGGGGGGGGNGGCAATTGCACTCACCAAGGGGCATGCCGTCGTTGAGGATGATGTATGCCATGGCGTTCTTGGCGATGGCCATGTCCTGGTTGTAGAAAGCGAAGCGAGGCATATCGTGGTTCTCAGCGAAGGAGCCAAGGGCGAAAGTGTCGTTGCAGGACGAACGCGCACGCTCACGGATGTCATCAATCATGGTCATGGAACCGTCGTTGAAGGCATCCTTGATCTTGTAGTACTCGAGGTAGTTGGGCATGCCGGGCAGGTAGCCTTGGGTCTGGTAGGGGCAGAAGTCCTCGGGCTCACCAGTGAGAACCTCACCGAAGGCGAAGACACCAGATGCTTCAACAAACTTGGGCAGAAACTCGCGGTTGACGTGCTTGGCGGCGTCAATACGCAGACCGTCGATGGAGTAGTTAGACACAAGCTCCTTGATCCAGACGCCGAACATGTCGACGACCTCATTGTCCTCGGTCTTCAAGTCAGCAAGGGCGACACCGTAAGGGTACAGCCAGCAGTCCTGGTAGTTTGTCTCATTCTCCCACTCGGTGACGTTGCAGTAGGGGTGGAAGTAATCCTCGTTGTTGAATGGGTTGAAGTTGGAGTAGTCGATCTTTGGCGGGGGGTTGTTGTCGAACTTTTGGACCATGTTGTTGACGACAACATCAACCAGGAGGTACATGTCACGGTTGTGGAGCTCCTCGGACAGCTTCATCAGGTCATCTTCGGTGCCAAAGTGCTCGTTGATGGCGTAAAGATCATCCACCCAGTACCCATGGTATGCCTCACCGACGGCGGTGTTGTCCTCAATGTTCTTTGAAATGGGGCTGATCTGTACGGCAGTGAAGCCCATGCCTGATGTTTACAATTCCTATCAGCCCATCTTATCTGCAGCCACCCCAGCCAGGGTGCTAAGGTTTCGGTCGAAATTCATTCTATACTGACCTTGGATGTAATCCAGACCGTTGATAAGACCAGTCCATGTGCCATTACAGAAAAGGAAGAGTTCATCGCATGCTGCCGTGGTAGAGCCATCTGTCCGGGCGAAACGGTCGACGACGACCTGGTAGATGGAGCGGGATTTCCAATCCTCCAGAGAAGCAGCACTGGAGAGGCTGAGGAGGGCCGAAGCCGTTGTCAAAGCGAGCGAGACGGCACGCATTGTGCCTGTATTTGATTTGAAAGGTGGAAAGGACTGGCTTGGACTGTGGATTCAGGACACTGGACGCGTAATGCTGAGCGTGCAGTGCGAGTATTATCTGCCGAGTCCGAACTATACACTTCAAATCACCAGATAGGGGTATAAACGAATGTGGTTCAAGACAGGTCGAGGCAGGACCAAGACTACTTGGATTATCGCAAAAAAAGAGAGATCGTGTAAGGGAAAGAACTGGAGTAGGGATGGAGGAAACCTAATCAGAACTTACAAACCCACCGGCGTGTGGAGGTGGTGTCTGTGTTGGTAAATTGCTTGTTCGATCTCGTGCCCCGAGGTCCCCAGACTGCCAGGGGGGCGAGGTAGCAACAGCCTTGGTCGAGCGACGCGCTCCCGTATTCCGAATTCAGACCAGCACGAGCGTCCCACAATTGCCCAGTGATCTTTCCCCTTCTTGCACGACGGCGTATTTGCGGTTACTCGGCGGCTCGGACAAAGCGAGAGACATGGCCTGCCAACCCTGCCAAGAGGAGAGAGGGGCGTTACCAGGAGGGTCAAAGAAATCAATGGCTCGACTGGTGATTTGTTATGATTACCCCGAACGGCCGGCAGAGATTTCCAGAAGCAGCCGGGATGTGGCCCCGTCACGTTGCAGCATCGACTGACCCCCTGTCTGCTTGTTGCCCCTTGGAGTGGAAAAAGAGACGAGAGATAGACAGGCGATTAAGGCTTGTGAGAGGGTGGACAGGAACACACGTACTGTACAGTCAGTACCCTACTGGATTGCCTACTAAGGTGCTGGTTTTTTTTTTCGCTATGATGTGCATGTACAGGGTACACCCCTCCCTCGATGCTTACGGGTGCCATATAGGGTAGAACAAATACGCGGGCAGAAGGGGCAAAAGAAGAAGAGGTGAAGAGATGAGTGCGTGATGAGAGACATATCGACTTCCAAAAACAGCAACGAGGCTAGTGTCCCGGCCCCTTTACTGTACTGCGCCGATGCTAGTGCTAGTGAGTTGAGAGCTTGGGAGTGGACATTGGTCTTGGGGAGTCGTGGGAGCCTGGCAAGCAGGGCAAGCTGGCAGGCCCGGCAGGCCTTGGGGGGGTAGACCGGTGGTTATCCGTATCGTATCCAGAGATTGCAAGGAAGCGCCTGAGTGGTTGGTCTGATTTGAGCGGCGATGTGACCCGTCGGGGCCCCATAGCCGGATTTCGTGCATGGCATGGCATTCGCCAGGAGGGCGCGATGGAGCGAGGGCTGGCTGGCGGGCGTTTGGAAGTGGTGGGTGCAATTGGACTGTCACTGGTGTACCGAGCATCTCTCTTTGTCCCTCTGCCCGTCTCCTGTTGTTAGTCTCGCACCCAGACCACCTCGTGATAAGGCAGCGTGGAGGGCCGGGGAGGAGGGAGTGTGATTGTGATCAGCGATTGCAGAGGGCGTCTAAGCAAAGTTTTTGTTTAGGTTTGCCGATCGTAGATGACAGACTTATGATTGACTGGTTGACTGATTGACTGATTGGCACGACGTGTCCAGAACACACAAAACACCCACAGACACCCAAGCACCGTGACACATAACGTGTCTGTGTGTGGATTTTGTGGGCGTGTGTGTGGGCAAGGTGGGCAGGCCCGAGGGAGGCGGGCGAACGGCGGGAAAGGGATCAACACTCGTTCGTCTGATGTTATTTTTCCCATTGTCATTCTTGCATAAACCTCTGGACCCCTTTTGGTTTCCAGGGGAAAGAGGCTAGGTACCAGCGGCCAGGTGGCTAAGAAGCAACTGACTCGGCCTTCACATTAGGGAAAAAAGAAGGGGGGGGGAAGGAAAGACGGGGAGGACGGGGAAGACATGGTTGGGCTTGTGCTGTGATGACGAGAGGGCGGCGCCTGGACGATGAGATGAGGAGGGCATGCGAGTACGGCGAGGCGGGCTGGCGGCGCGGCGGCGAGTCAACACAGTGGGCAGAGCGGCAGAGTGGTAGCGAGTAGTAACGAGTGGGCATTGGTGCCGCGATGGGGCCTGATACCAAGTTTAGAAAAAAGCAAAAAAAGAAGCACAGTACTAGACAGACTCAGTCCTGACCCTGCTGGGCCTGGGAAAAGAAGCGACGACTGTGCGGTTTGTGGACGCGGTCCCACGGTAAGGGACAGGGATGAGATTTAAAACCTTAATGCGCTGATAGGGCCGTCCTCTCTGATTCGGGAAGGGTCCGCCTGAGTGGCTGCAACCCCTGACGAGGTACCGCTTTCTCCTCGTATCGTCTGCTCGCGTGCAGGGGGGTCCCTGAGATGCGCAGCGCGGCATGCAGCACGCCCATCTTGCTGCCCTGACACCTTACCCAAAGCGATTGCTTGTGTGCCACACGGCCTTTTACGCCGGCCCCGGCACCCTTGTCGCTCTGCCCTGTCGCCTGCTTTTCCAAGGCATGATCATCATCTCTCTCGCAGCTGGGGCACCGGGGAGTCCTGTTGCCCCTGGCGTTGGTTCATTTAGCCTTCTGCTGCCATCTGCCATCCTGCTATCTTCCGACCCGCGACTGTGGCCTCTTGAGTGCTGACTGGGCGGATACACAGTAAGGCCACACTGCAGAGGTACGTAGATACGTACCTGCAAACAGGCTGTTCTTCTGCACTGTCCCCAGGGCTGTCCTGACTGTACGGAGCACAGCACAAGCGATGCAGCTGTCAGACAGTCAGTCAGACTGGCCCCGTCCACCACGCGAGCTGGCTGATCGGCGGACTGATCAACAGTAAATTCGCTACGTACCGTGCTCTCCTCGCGGCTGTCGACCGCGATCGTCACTCGTCCTGATCAGCATCACCAATTCGCTCGGTCTGTCGGGCCTGTCGGGCTGCTTTGCTTCTGGACGGCAAGACGTCTCTGGCCGACCGCGATCCACGTCCACGCTTGGAGGATTGTGCAGCAGGATCCGTCCCGGGCATCGTCATCATCACTCTGTCTTGGTCTTGGCTGGTCAGATCAGAACCCAAATTCTTTCCAAATGAGCTTCCCCCCCCTGGCCCCCAGTGCAAGGAGTCTGGCAGTCAAGACTCCCACTCAGCACCCAAAAAACTTCAGCCTCGCGGTAGAGTGCGCGGGTAAAAATCACGACAGTCCACGATTGATTGCCACCGCGTTTGCTAGCACCGCTGCGCTGCTGTGCTGCTTGCTGCATGTGAGCAACGCCGATCCGCCGGTAAGCACTTGGGATTGCCGACATGTCGACCGAGTAGCACCCACAAGGAAGGCTCGGACTGCTGGCGATGGGGGGACCCAGGGACCCGTTGAATTGGATTCGAGCTGAACCTACCATAATACAAGCATGCAGCCCGGTCGTCCCACAGCATGCTCGGATTGGCTTCTGTGGAACCCTCCACAAATTGCCCCAACCGAAAAGGCGTCGAAACCACAGCGAATAACGCTCGACGGTCCGCCCGTCCTCGCCCGGCACCTGGTCCTGGTTGGCCCTGGAGAAGGAAGTGAGAACAGACAAAGGAGAATGAGACACACCCACACCTTCACCTTGGCCCACAGTGCGTGTCCTCGACCTGCCTCGGCCTGCCGCACGGTAGCGTTCGATCCATGTTAGGGTCTAGCCTGTTCGGTCCCACGCTTGACAGCAGAGATGTCCCCGGTACTTCTCCGGGCTCGTCCAGTCATTCCACCTCGACCGTTCACCCGTTCAACCGCACCCATCAACGGGCGGCGCGCCTCAGCCTTCATCAGTCCTCAGGAACCACTAGGGGTTCCGACGACACGTCCAAACTGCTACCTTACTCTGGTCTGTGTCCACCTCCACCACCCAAAAATAATGTCTCTGGGCGGTGGTTGTCAAATCGCCACGCCCCTCTCCCCACTCTGGAGGGCAATGTGTGAAATCTGCCTCAGGCGCGGGAACCCCTGTTCCTCTACCACCCCGCCCCCCTTTCTCGCGTCCGTGTTTGTATTCCAGTGTGGCTGAAAATGGGTGTTCTAACTCGCCTGACAAGTCACAACACGCTCCGTCGGGAACTTCTGCGGACCTGGGTACCATGGGTTCCTGCTGCTGCAGCCTCGTGTGGATACCGCCTTCTCACAAGCGAGTGCTTGGCCGGGTTTAGCTCGGCCCAGCCGGAGGCGGAGGCAGAGGCAGAGGCAAAGTCTCGAATCCTCCTCCTCATGCTCCTCCTCCTGCGCCTGGCTGCTGGGCCGGTCAGGGGCCGCACTGTCAACATGGGGCCTATCAAGGGTTCCCCTTGAGTGCCAGAGTGGGAGGGCCCGACGGTAGGGTTGTGCGAGGGTGGGATATTGTGGCTCGCCGAAAGCTTCCATTGTCTTCCCTTTTTCTTTTCGGCATCTTCACCTTTGTCACTCGCTGATAGTCGTCGTCACTCGCTCTTGTTGGAGGATAGACTCTGGTTGTGCTACTCACAGCACCCTGCCATTCTTTTTTCGCCCTTGTTTTCATCACCACCAGAGACGCTCACCACGGACGGCTCACACCACCGTGAGCTGTGCGTTGTTGTTGTGTGGTGATGATGTTTTCTCTCGCGTGGCTTTCTGCCATTGCTCTTTTCTCGTCTTCCAATACCTTCGTTCACGGCCTCAAGTACACTCTTTCTGAAGTAGATTTTAATCTTAATGCGAACAAGACAGCGACGAACCCCCTCGACTACAGCGTAGAAGAACGGGCAAACTACACAAAATCACCAGACAACTGGAGGTTTCCCTTCTATACCGTCTTCTTAGATCGTTTCGTCAATGGCGACCCAACCAACGACAATGCGAACGAGACGCTTTTCGAGACCGATATGAGGAGTACCCAGATCCGCAACGGCGGTGACCTCCAGGGACTGGTAGACTCTTTGGACTATATCGCCGGCATGGGCATCAAGGTAATACACGACTAGGAAGCCCCCAACACACCTTCCTCACTCCCAGTCTCGCTGCTCTCGCCGCAGAGTTCCCCTTCGCCCCGTTGACCCGTTTTCTGACCGCGCGAATAGGGTCTCTATATCGCCGGCTCGCCTTTTATCAACCAGCCATGGGGTGCAGACGCATATTCAGTAGGTCACCACTTATGATTGAATTCTCAATCGTATGTTCACACCCATGGCCGCACGCGCTGACAGCACCGTCTAGCCGCTTGACCTTACCCTCCTCGATAAGCATTTCGGCAACATCACAATGTGGCAGAAAGTCGTGGACGAGATCCACGACAGAGGCATGTATGTCCTTTTGGACAACACCATGGCAACGTAAGTAAATAGAAACATACCGGGGTTTGGCAGCGACGATCAACCACTCACAATCTTGAAATGCAGCCTGGGTGATCTTATCAGTTTCGAGGGTTATCTCAATGAAAGTACGCCATTTTTGGAGGAAGAGCACAAGGTGGCATGGAAGTCATCTCGACGATACCTTGACTTCGATATCGGCAACACATACAACGACACTTGTGAATACCCCACCTTTTGGTATGAAGATGGCAAGCTGGTGCCATCAGCCGACCTCTCCAAGCTCAAGGGCTGCTACGACAGCGATTTCGACCAGTATGGTGACATTGAAGCTTTCGGTGTTTTCCCCGACTGGAAACGTCAACTTTCGAAGTTCGCCTCCGTGCAAGACCGTCTGCGTGAGTGGAACCCATCGGTGCTTGCTCGTCTGGAGCATTTCTCATGCATGGCGGTCGCCGCACTCGATATCGATGGGTTCCGTGTGGACAAGGCCATGCAGGTCACAGTGGATGCGCAGGCCTCCTTCACCACCAAGGTGCGCGAGTGTGCCAAATCATATGGCAAGGAAAACTTCATGGTGGTTGGTGAAATCACCTCTGGTAATACGCTCGGATCCATCTGGCTGGGACGTGGCCGCTCGAAGGAACTGTGGCTGGACGATATCAAGACTGCTGAGACCCTCGATGCCGTCTGGAACACTACTGAGGCCGATTCCATGTTCCTTCGCCCAGCAGGAAACTCTGCTCTCGACGCAGGCGCATTCCACTACTCGGTGTATCGATTCCTGACCCGCTTTCTGGGCATGGAGGGAAACCTCGAGGCTGGATACGATCTGCCAACAAACTGGGTCGAGATGTGGAATGAGATGCTACTGTCGAACGACTTCTACAATGCCAACACCGGTAAATTCGACCCTCGACATCTTTACGGTGTGACGAACCAGGACGTTTTCCGCTGGCCAGGAATCGAGAAGGGAACACAGCGCCAGATGCTTGGATACATGATCACCACCTTTTTGCTGCCAGGCATTCCGCTCGTCTACTACGGAGAGGAGCAGGACCTGTACCTGGTTGACAGCACCGCGAGCAACTACGTCTACGGTCGTCAGGCCTTCGCGCCATCTCAGGCATGGATGAGACACGGTTGCTACAGCCTGGGAAGCTCAATCTACAACAACTGGCCTGTAACGAAGGCTACTCAGGGATGTCATGACCCAGCCCAGGCGTTGGATCATCGTGACCCATCTGCCCCACTGCGGAACACCATGAAGCACATGTTCGCCCTGCGCAAGGCATTCCCGGTTCTCGATGAAGGGTGGTCTCTCGTTCAACTTGCCAACAAGACAACCTTCAAGTATCCCAACGGCACTGATTCCAAAACCGAGTTTGGCATCTGGAGCGTTGCCCGTTCTTTCAACTCAGAAACACAAACAGACGTTAACGCCACGAACAGCAAGCCCGTATGGCTGGTCTACCACAACCAGCCCAACGAGACCACCTACGAGTTCGACTGCAATGATGCCGACACTGCCTTCGTCTCTCCATTCGATGCTGACACCAAGGTCCGAAACCTGATGGACTCCAGTGAGACCCTCTCCTTGGAGTCCTCTGCTGTCACCCCCAACCCCTTCACGGGCACAAAAGCCTCAGCTGGCTGTCTCAGCAGCATTACCATGAAGCCGTACGAGTGGAAGGTCCTTGTCGGAGAGTCCCTGTATGTGGCACCAGGACCCATGATCACTAGGTTCTCACCTGGCCACGACCACCAGATCGACTCGTCGGTCAACACCGCCAATGAGGTGGATATTGAGATTGGCTTCTCGACCGAGATGGATTGCGACTCAGTGTCCGAGTCCATCTCTGTGGTCTCCTACATCGATGGCACAGGACCGCAGGAACTGACCAAAATGGGAACCGCAACCTGCACGAACGTTGATGAGGGGGTCACCGCAGATTTTGTTGGCTACATTCCCACCATTTGGGTCTGGTCTGCTACCCTGTCCGGTGTTGTCGATGGTGTGCACAAGATCACAGTTAAGGAGCCCAAATCTACAGACGGCGAATCAACTGCTGCCACCGACCACTTCCTCCTGAGACGAGGATTGCCCAGCAACCCTGTCGTTTTCCCAGAGAGTGCCAACTACTCTTCCACCGTCCTCCACGTGGCTAATGATGTTATGTACGTCAACCACAGTGCCCCCGGCGCTTCCATGTGGCGGTACAGCACGAACTTTGGGTCAAGCTGGAGCGACTGGAAGACCTACACGGGAGAATTCGAAAAGCTCACAGCTCAAACCTGGTCTGGAACCTTCGATCAGGAGTGGTATGGCCATCACCTTATGGTCCAGTATTGGAGTCAGCCCCTGGGATCGTCCGCCTTCATCCAGCATGGCGACAGCACCGATGTCAAGTACAAGCGGCAGTTCCCTCACGTGTTTATGCACGGTGAATACAACATGTGGGGATACGACCGAGGAGCAGCAAGCGCTATGAGCCTGGTGGCTGACCACACCTGGGAAATGCATTTCATGCGTGAATGGCCCGCGTCAGTGCAGGTTAACATCTGGGGTGTCAACCCAGATGGCCAGCCTGACACAACCTTCATCTTCGGTGACCTTGATCGGGACGGCATTCTTGACAGGCTGTCTCCCAGCAGTCTGTCAACCAACGTCTTCAACATGTCGATTCCCGAATGGCCTGGCTTGTCCTACAAGTTGGTTGTCCACGACTCAAGCTGGACAATCGAGGCCCAGCCGACTGGTACCGTCTACCTGCAGATTTTCCTCTTCTTCCTGCTAGGCATTATCCCCATCGTCCTGGCGGCCTTGGCCGGCTGGGTTTATGTCCGTGGCTTCTACCAGGTCAAGGTTAACAAGAGGGGTTTCAAGACGAACCCCAAGAACTGGCTCTCTCTTGGTGCCATCCTGAAGACTGACTCGAATGGCAACGAGAAGAAGGAGAAATACAGCATCGCTCTGCGAGCCATGTCGCCCTCGCCATCGGGAACCCCAGTACCCGCCATCAAGGCTACTGGTGAGAAGAGGACAGTTCTGATCGCCACCATGGAGTACAACATCGATGACTGGAAGATCGGCATCAAGATCGGTGGTCTCGGTGTCATGGCCAAGCTGATGAGTACCGCCCTGGACCACGTCAACTTGATCTGGGTCGTGCCATGCATTGGCGGCATCGACTACCCCATCGACGAGCCCGCAGAGTCGATGTTCGTGCAAATCATGGGCGAGTCCTACGAGGTTCAAGTCCAATACCACAGGTACAAGAACATCACCTACGTTCTCCTCGACGCACCCATCTTCCGTCAACAAACCAAGGCCGAGCCCTACATCGCAAGAATGGACGACGTCGAATCTGGTATTCTGTACGCAGCTTGGAACAGCTGTATCGCTGAGACCATCCGCCGTTTCCCTGTTGACATCTACCACATTAACGACTACCACGGTGCTATCGCTCCTCTATACCTGCTTCCTCAGACCATCCCCGTTTGTCTCTCGCTGCACAACGCCGAATTCCAAGGACTGTGGCCCATGCGTAGCCCCGAAGAGACCAAGGAGGTCTGCGATGTGTTCGGTCTGCCAATGGACGTCGTGAAGAAATATGTTCAGTACGGTTCCGTCTTCAACCTTCTGCACGCCGGTGCAAGCTACCTGCGGTACCACCAACGTGGCTTTGGTGCCGTGGGTGTGTCCAAGAAGTACGGTGACCGTTCATTGGCTCGTTACCCTATCTTCTGGAGTCTGAAAACCATTGGACAACTTCCCAACCCCGACCCTTCAGATACAGCCGCATGGGAGCCCGAAAAGGACGAAGGAAGCAGCAAGAAGGACGGCATCGAGGTCGACAAGGAGTTTGAAGGCGCCCGAGGAGATCTCCGAGTGAAGGCTCAAGAGTGGGCTGGTCTTGAAATCGACCCAACCGCCGACCTGTTCGTCTTTGTCGGTCGTTGGTCGCTCCAGAAGGGTGTGGATTTGATCGCCGATATCTTCCCCAGCATCCTGGAGAAGTACCCCAAGACACAACTTATCTGTGTCGGTCCCGTTATTGATTTGTACGGAAAGTTTGCGGCCCTGAAGCTTGCTAAACTTATGGAGGTCTACCCTAAGCGAGTGTTCTCCAAACCCGAATTTACTCAACTCCCGCCATACATCTTCAGCGGTGCCGAGTTCGCGCTGATTCCCTCGCGTGACGAGCCCTTTGGCCTTGTCGCTGTCGAATTCGGCAGGAAGGGTGCGCTGGGTGTCGGTGCGAGAGTCGGTGGTCTCGGTCAGATGCCCGGTTTCTGGTACACTGTCGAGTCAATGTCTCCTGCTCACTTGCTGGATCAATTCAGGCACGCTCTCAAGGAAGCCCTGGACTCCAAGCAGCCTAAGCGAGCCCTCATGCGTGCGTGGAGTGCAAAGCAACGTTTCCCAGTCAAGCAGTGGATTCAGCAGATCGACAGCCTCTACGACGAGTCAATCCGTGTCTCGAACAAGGAGGCAAGCAAGAAGAAGAAGCTGACAAGCAGGTCAATGTTATCTCTGAACACCACATCCCATCAAGATGGACCCGACACGCCTGGCACGTCCAGGCCAACCACACCCAACACCGGACTCCAAATAAACATATCCTCGCCACAAGCAGTGCGAAGCTCATTGCTGCACAACGTTTCCCCCGACATTTCGACTGCTGGACTTCCCTCTCCCGGCCTGCGGTCGCCTAGCGGCATGTCTTCGCCCAACCTCAACACCCCTAAGTTCCCGTGGACCAACCTGGAGCCCGGATCCGCGCGTAACTCCGCCATCAGTGTGGCCAGTTTCGACAGCTTCGCCATGCGCGCCCAGGCCGATGGTCCTATGAGCCCCGGCCTGCCAGACTCACGCGACTCCGTTGCAGGCCTGCCCCTCCCACAGCCAAGCTTCTACCAACAGGGCAACCGCAACAGCAGTCAGCTTTCCCTGTCAGACGTCGTTGGCGAGCGACAAGACATGAAGCTGCAGAAGGTAGATCTGACCTTCAACGACACCAACGGCGAGTTCTACGCGGAATTCGAGCAGAAGCTGTCAGCAATCACAGCCAAGAACTCGCACACCGAGCTCTGTATCGAGGAGTTCCTCAAGAAGAGTGAGAAGGAATGGTTCCGGCGGTACCGGGACGCAAAGCTGGGCCGGCGCGACGTGAGCAGGGCGCGCAGCCCCAACGGCCTGGGTCTTAAGAGGCCCGAGAGCAGGGATGGAAAGAGCAGAAATTCGTCGATTGTTAGCCGGGGAAGGCAGCGACATCGCAGTATTACTCCCCACAGCACCATGACCTATATGAGTACGGAAGCGGGCTCACCCAGCGGACCAGATGTTGATGATGAATTCTTGCTGGGCAACGGCTACAAGGCGCCCACAGGTCTGAGGAAGTAAGTTGAGACCCCTCAGAGTTGGTTGACTGTACGGGTCAAGAAAGCAGGACGCTGACGCAGATATCTACCAGAATCCTCTCAATCAGGATTGGCGACTGGCCAGTCTACGCCTTCCTGATGGCGCTGGGCCAGATCATGTCGGTCAACTCGTACCAGATCGTCTTGCTTACCGGCGAGTCATCGCAGACTTCAGAGCAGCTGTACATCATCGGTTCCGTCTACCTCGTGGCTTCGCTGGGGTACTGGTTCATGATTCGAAACCTGAAGTCTCTGTACGCTATCTCTCTGCCCTGGCTCTTCTTCGGCTTGGCCTTTTTGTTGCTGGGTATTGCCCCTTTCCTCGGTGACGGTACGGTACAAGGTGTGGTGCGGACTACCGCAACTGCCTTCTATGCCGCCGGAGCGAGTAGCGGAGCCGTGATGTTTGCGCTCAACTTCGGTGACGAAGGTAAGGCTATCCTGTTCCCTGCTTCCCCACGATTTGTCACTTTCTGGGCAAGCCACTCACGCAACCCGTCTTCTAGGTGGTTCGCCAACACGTCAATGGATCATCCGCGCCATCATCGTCGCCGGCATCGCGTCTGTCTACTCTCTGATGCTCTGGTACTGGGGTTCACTGGTTGCCATGTCCGCGGCCTCCGTGAACGCCTACGTCGTCAACACCAGCATCCCCATCGCCCTCGTTGTCTGTGTCCCAGTGGCCGTGCTGTTGTGGGCCGTCGGCATCATCCTCTTCCTCGGCCTGCCCGACTACTACCGCCAATCCCCCGAGTCCATCCCCGGTCTCTACATCTCGCTCCTCCACCGAAAGCTCGTCCCCTGGTTCTTCGTCGCCATCATCATCCAGAACTACTGGCTCTCGGCGCCTTACGGCCGCAACTGGCAATTCCTCTTCGGCTCGCAGTACGTCCCCGGCTGGGCGGTCTTCATACTCGCGCTGGGCTTCTTCATCGTCCTGTGGACCATCATCCTGTACATCTTCTCACTCTTCTCGGACGAGCACACATGGCTCCTACCCATCTTCGCCATCGGCCTCGGCGCACCCCGCTGGGCCCAGATGTTCTGGGGTGTTTCCGGAATCGGCTGGTACCTCCCCTGGGTCAGCTCGCCCGTCGGCTCGGCCATCCTGTCGCGCTGTATCTGGCTGTGGCTTGGTCTGCTGGACTCCATCCAGGGTGTCGGCCTGGGTATGATGCTGCTGGCCACACTTACGCGGCAGCACGTGCTGGCGGTGCTTATCGGCTCCCAGGCCATCGGAGCCGCCGTTACCATGCTCGCCCGTGCGACGTGCCCCAACGCCAAGTACGCCACCATCACCTTCCCCGACTTCAGCCAGGGCGTCCTCCCCGGCGCCGCCGAGAAGTGGTTCTGGATATGCCTGGCGTTCCAGCTGGTCATCCCGTTCGGCTTCTTCAAGTTCTTCCGGAAGGAGCAGGTTTCGAAACCATAAAGAAGTGGCTTCGCGTGTGTGTGGGGGTGTGTGCTGGGTACATGTTTTCAAAAGGGTTCATTATCTACTTTAGTCCATGACAAACTTGGCTGGTTGTTACAAAATACCTTTTCAGCATCAGCGTCGGGATGCGTTTGTTTGGCGTCATAATATGGTGTCTATGTGATTTTTTTTTTTCATTTCTTAGTCATTCATTCCCTTTTAAACATAAGAAATTATTGGATACCACCATTTCAGTACCAAAAAATACCTCCTTCCAAAGCGTACAAACAGTGCAGACTTGCTTCTATTGGTCAGGTTGGGTATTTTGCTTGTGGGTGGGACAAGGGACAAAATCTACGTATGATGATGTGTTTTACTTGAAACGAGATACCGTACTTGCTCTCATGGCAAATCGAATACATAACTGTTGCACTAAATATCGTAATCTGTGCCTAACTGTGTGCTTTGCAAAAGCCTACCAGTCCTGCTCTCTTGAGACAGTCCCAAATATATCGAAAGACATACCTGGCAAGGCTTGTTCATCGAGCACGAGGGCGAGATTGCCAGCCAAATCCACATACAAGCATGACTGCATGGTTGCAAGCTCACCATGGAGTCAAGGTTCGGGGCTTGTTGGGAGGACTTGGACGGTACGCAGCCTGGCCTGGCAAAGGCCGGCACGTTACTGCGGTCTCAACCCTGTTGGACGCTCGTTGAACATTACGGGAGCTGCTCAAGCCCTTCTCCGGATGGGGTCGAGACGCTCATGCACTTTGATAGCCGCGAGACGTAGTGGCAATGCTTCGCTGTAGAATTTCTTCTTTTGTTTTCATCCTTGGGTTCTCGGCCATGAACGAGGACCAAAAGGGATCTCAGACCATTGTTCCTGCCGTCTCTAAGTAAGTACCTTTTCCATGCCTTGTTGGTGAATACCTCAGCAGTGACGCTATGATCCCCAACGCCGAACAAACTGGGCCAGTGGGATCACAGTGTCCAAAATGACAGGGACTGCTTAAATGACCTCCTGGAACCACACACAAACAAAACAAAACCACCAGTCCGTGCCGTCTGGCCGTGGGAGTACGGTGATATTACTGGCTCGCGGCCAAGTCTAGAGTGCTCTTATCCCACATGCTCCTTAGTATCGCCTGGATCCCGTCATCATCGTCACCATTGACAAGGCTGGCACCGCTCAAGCCTTGACCTTCGTGCAGTCTGCTGGCACCGCCGTCATCTGTGTCCAGGCTGGAGCCCGTGCCGCTGTTCCTAATCGAGGTATGAGCCCGCCTGGGAGTCGCCGGCCTTCGCGCCCCGTTGGCACTGTCCCTGTAGCTCTGGCTGAGACCAAACTGCCCGCCACCAGCCAGATTCACAGAGCTGCGGCTGCCAGCACCGCCGGCCGTGCCAGGCCGGGGTATCCTCCTCGCACTGTCGTTGCCAGGGAGCTGCGCCAGCCGTACCAGGCTGCGGGCGACGGGGTTCTGGTAGCGACGTACTATGTTGTACTCGACCCCGGTGCGCTCGAGAAGCTTGTTGACCCTCGGATCTTGCGAATCGTACCCTGCGCCGCCTAGCAAGGGACCGGCCACCTCAGCCACCTCGGCCGCGAACCCGCCGATCCCGGAGTGTCGGTGACGAACCGGCTCCATGGATGAGCTCGCCCGTTGGAGGTTGATCTTCTGCTGTGTCCGGCTCTTCTCAGACGGCGCTGCCGCCACTGTGCCCACCTCTCGGGATCGTGCCGTGGTTGCTATTGCACTGCTAGTCACACCTGTGTCCTCTTCATCCGTCAAGTCATCGTCGTCGCGCACTTCAGTGTTGCCGGACAGTCCATTATTGGCTGACGAGGGGAAGTTTCCTATGGACCTTGGCCTCCTGGGCCCCGACCCTGTGAAGGAGCTAGCCGCGGTCTGCGAGACGAAGCGGGATGTGACCTCCTCTTGACCGTTGCTCCCGACAACACCCTGGGGCTGTGCGGGCGTCACGGACAGGGTGCTTGCAGAATGCCGACTGTCGGGTGATGCGGCCCGGGCCATTGCCATTGTGTTGGACATGCCGGTGGTTGCGCTGTGGGATGGTGTGCGCTGAAGCAGCTTTGATGTCAAAGTCCGGCTGTGCTCCTTGTCGCCAGCAAACAGGAGCTTCTGGGGTTCTGCCAGGGGTGTGGGCTCCTCGTCGCCGGTCGCACCTCCTGCTGGACTCCCGACCGCGCTCCCTTGTGCATTTCCCGACGATTGACCGCTTGTATTGACGGATCCGCGTCTCGACAGATAGGGAGACGCGGAGCTGCTAGCATCGATCCACTCGTCTTCCTGGCCGTCGTTGCCGAGATCGAAATGCACCGCCGACTTGGAAGACTTGAACTTGCTGACAGCCTTTTCGGAGGATGACCTATTGAGCTGGTTCTGAGGCTTGGAGCGCTTGGCGACGTCGACTTGGGAGCGATTGCGCTTGAGGCTGGTCTGGGAGTGGTTCTTCTTGAGACTTGTGGCGGACGGGTCGCGGGATAATTTCACCTCGGAGGAGTGGTGTCGGCGGTGAGCTGCAGCAAGGGCGCTGCTTCGTTCGGGCGATGGGGAAGTGACTCTTCGGTTGAGTTTTGTGGATGATGCGGAGGTGTTGTGCTTGGAGAGTCCTTTGGATGACGGGACTCTTGCATGTAAGCGGGCTCCTGCACCCCCGACATGGTGCCTCTGGGGTTTGTGATGCGTCCGCGGCTGCTGCTGATGATGCTGTTGACTGTGATGTGTCTGGTCGCTGTCCAATGAATCGCTATCCTGCTGGTTTGCAGAACGTTTTGATTGGCCGGCAGACGGCGAGATGCTGTCTCCCCGTTCCCTGTCCCTGGCCATTGTTGCTTGTTCTCCGGCTGGCTGGCTGGCTGGCTGGCTGGCTGGCTGGCTGCTGCTGTGCTCGGCCGCAAGATAGGCTCTCCTCTCTGTCTCTCGCCCTGTTCCCTCGAGCTACCCAGAGCTCTGTCCACTCAGTGATCGTGTCCTTCCAGCGCCCCGGGATGTGTGGGCGGGCGAGCCCGTGCTGGACTGCTGAGCGAGGGCTTCGGTGTGGACCACGGTGAAGGAGATTCCTTGCAGATTTGGAGAAGGAGTGGGCAGACTGCGCGCGGATTGGAGGTCGGCAGACTCTAGGTGGGCGCGAGCTTTGCTTTTTGCGCCGACGGACTGGACCTGGTGGAGGGTGAGGAAGGGGGGGTTCAGCAGCGCGGAGGCGCAAGTGAGATAGGCCCACGGTTAGTCACTGCGCTGACGGTGACTCTTGGGAAGCGAAATGGCAGACAGACAGTGGGTGGTGGTGGTGGTGGTGGTGGTGGTGTAGAAAGATGACGACGGTCGCAACGACAAACTGGGGTGGGCTCAATCGGTCGCAGGAGAAAGACATGCGCAGACAAGAGCAAGAGAATGAATGAATGATGGCCAATTGTTTCCTCGTGCGGCACAAAGGAGGTTATTGATTGACGATTGACCCGACAGTCGGCGACGTAATGAGACGAAGTCAACCCAATTTGCGCAAACTAGCCGTGTGCCCGTCGATTCCATCTGAATCTAGCCCACCCAGCCAGCAGCCCACCACCACCTGCCCTTCCGAAGTACGGATAGGTAGGCCGTCGGTCATCAGTCAGTCAGTCAGTCACTCACTCACTAACTTAAACACGCTATGGCCCGTACCTAGGTACCCGGTTGCTGGGCCGTGACCGCCTCTTTCACAAGAACAGCCCGGGCCCTTGTTGCCTTGGAACCTAAGCAGACACGAGGGACTAGAGTACGGAGTACCTAGGTACCTACTGTGGTAGCTTCCTCAGGAGCGGGCACCGCCGGAAAGAGCCACCCCTCCTCCACGCTTTAGTTCTCGCTCCGCATTTAGTTTAGGACTAATTAGTAAGGGCGCCAGGGTGCATGCAGTGCTAGTCACCTCAGTCGGCAGGCAAACCAGACTCGCAGACCTGATACCCACCCACTCTGCCGTAATCTCCGCTATCATTTGGCCCGAGGCCGCTAACTTTCGACGTCCATTCCTTCCTCACTTCCAGCAGCAACGCCTCACATCGTCGCCATCCAACCAGCCAACACGACAGCCCCGCCACACCTACTGTCTCAACCCCACCGTGACTTCATTCTCCAGCTCAGGTACTCTCGGATAGCTTCTCCAATACCGCGGGGGAAACCATTACTCAAAATGAGTGCACAGCTTACACAATTCGAGGAGGAGAGGAAGGCCTACCAGGAACAGGTATGTTGTTTTTGACTTTTGCGTCGTCCAGTCACTCTCCGCAGTCTCTTGTTTCGACTTCGACTCGCTTGCTGACCTTGCTCCAGCTGGATATCGTCACCACATCCCTCAACGATGACCCCGAAAGCGCCGAGCTGCTCGCCCTCAAGGCTGAGCTGGAGGAGATGATCAATATGATCAACGATTCCATCGCCGAGATCCAGCCGAAACGTGCTGCTGTTGCATCTGCCCCAGCAGCCGCCCCGAAGAAAGATCCAGCCCCGGCAGAGTCCGCGCCAGCGAAGTGGTCACGCGAGAACCATCCAGCCTTCAAAAAGGCCGCGCAGGAGGAGAAGGACAGGCAAGAGGCAGCTGCGGCCGCAGCAGCAGAGTCGGCTATCCCCATATCCTACCAGGTCAATGATACAGTCCTTGCTAAGTGGGTCTCGGGTGACAAGGGATTCTACCCAGCACGCATCACCGCCGTCACCGGATCGTCCACCCAGCCCATGTATACCGTCAAGTTCAAGAGCTACGACACGAGCGAGACACTGCGCGCGAACAACATCCGTCCCATCAGCAACAAGCGCAAGGCCGATGGCAGCACCCCGAATGCAGGCCCTGCCGCCGCAAGCGGCAGCGTGAACAGCCCGACCGCGTCTGGGTCAACGACACCGGGCGGATCAACGAGTGTGAACAACGGGATTGTCCTTACGTCCGCCCCAAGCGTGTACCCACAGGCCGACAAGAACGCTGCTGCTGACGGCGAGAAGCCGGTTAAGAAGTTCAAGAAGATTAAGGCCAACAAGGAGCTCGAGAAGGGCAAGTCCAAGTGGCAAGACTTCAACGCCAAGTCCAAGTTCGGCAAGACACAAAAGAAGGATAGCATGTTCCGAACACCTGACGGCGTTCACGGCCGAGGTCAGTATTGCTGCCCCCACCCGCTGAGAGAACGACTGATGACTAACCATGCTATTATAGTTGGGTTCACCGGGTCTGGCCAGACCATGCGCAAGGATCCCACTCGCAGTCGTCATGTTTACCAACCTAATGAGGACATTGACTAAGTTGATTTTCTGCTGCAGGACCTTCCGTGCCTTGGACAGACGTCTTCAAAAGCAACAACTTTGGAATTACGGCGTAGGCGGGCGGGACCGGCACCTTGCCGTGGTTTTTGGTGGGCGTTGGGTCTTGGTGGACTTTCTACTATACGGTAAAACACCTCTGCTTTGTCATATGGAGGCTAACTTGGCTTTTCTTTTCCTACGACAAGACACTATGTTCCTGTCTTGGTCAGGCTTAGCATACTCTGTTCATAGGAACGGGCTTGCCGTGTGTCTCCGCACACCAGCCGAGCTCCCCACACGGCCAGTCGCACATATCAAACAGCGTGGTTTTCCCATATCGCCTCTCGTTGGACCGATGCTAAGTTCCTGCAGACTCTTGGCCACTATGTTGCCTCTTGCGCCAGGACTGCTCGCGCCACATGGGCCTGCCGGCAATCATCGCACAGTTCTGTAGACTGGCATAGGTCGTCACGCTTCATTATGGGGGTTATGCCTGGCAACATCCTGTCGTTTCTCATCCTCCAAGCATTGAAGTCGCGTGTGACAGCACCTTGACATACCTCTGGTATGGCGTTCTGCACATTTGCTTCCCCGCGCCTGATCAGAGGTCAACAAGCCTCTGCGCGGTATTCCTATTGCGGAACACAGTCGATGACCCTCCTCGTAGCCGTGTAGTCCCTGTAACTTGATAGGATCGCCCTTTGTAGGATGCCCTTTGTAGGATGCCCTTCTACGGGAGATACTCGGACGAGACGATGGGACGATCTCCTCATAAGGATAGCTTCTATTAGACTATAGGGTACCCACATAGGATATCCTCTTACAGGGTACTCTCCTATAGAATTCGATGTAAGAGGCCAGGGGTCTATGTCTAGTTTTGCTCGATAAAGTGAAGAACAAGAGGCGAGCACGCGTCTGAGACATTGTCCCTGTCGTTGAGGCACGATCCACACCTGCACTCTGAGGAAACCATTTGGGACTTGTCGATCGTCACATTGAACACTAGGGACTCAGACCAACGGAACACAAGGACAACATGTATGGCGCCAGTGTGTGACTGCTTGGTCTCTAGGGCCTCAACGCCCATCACTTGCAGCGGATAGCAGGTTCTTGGTATCTGTTTCTCTAACACGTACTCGATACACGAATCCAACTGGATATGCCCCAAGAAATGTGCTCGAATGATGTTTCATTTAGTCCGTCTATGCCTGTATCTATTCCTCTTGGTACTTTCTGAAGAAG
This sequence comes from Diaporthe longicolla, assembly GCA_000800745.1. Taxonomy (NCBI): domain Eukaryota; kingdom Fungi; phylum Ascomycota; class Sordariomycetes; order Diaporthales; family Diaporthaceae; genus Diaporthe; species Diaporthe longicolla. The sequence goes on from JUJX01000006.1 coordinate 143,818, forward strand.
TCCATGACTCCCTGGAAGACCACGAGAAGGATACCACCACCCTATTTACTCAGCGTTAGTAAGCCGTACTTGAATTATGGGAACATCCCAGGACTGAACGGAGAGTGAACTTACCGGTCCCAATCTCAGAACCTTGGGCAGGAAACCCTTGTACAGAGCCGCGAAGCCCTCCTCCTTCAGGACGGTGCCGACAGCGGGGAAGGCCCAGTTGTACTTGGGCGTGACACCGGGGACCTTGACAGAGTTTTGAATGCGCGACTTGACGACGTCGAGGGGCGTGTTGAGGATGGTGCCGACGGTGCCGCCGACGGTACCCGCCAGGATGTCGTTGGCCATCTGGCCGGTCTTGTCCTTGGCCTTGGGCAGCAGCTGGCGCACCTGGAAGATGCAGCCAAAGTAGCCCGCGTTCCACAGGATGTGCCTCCACATGGTGCTCTCGAGCCCCTGGTACATGGCCAGCACGCCTTCTTGCCTGACCGTCTTGGCCACCACGTCTAGCATGCCGTTGTACTTGGCCGCGTTCGCCTTGTCCTGCAGCCGGATCTTGACCAGCTCGAAGGGCACCACCACGAAGGACTCGGTCGCGCCCGCCGTTGCGCCGGTGAGCACGGACAGGGGCTGTGTCATCTTCTCGGCGCCGAAGGCCTTGCGGTAGAACTTGCCCCACTCGTCGTTGGCGGCGAACTTGGTCGCTCGCTTGGGGGCCTCCATCAGGATCGGGGCGGTGATGCCGCGGTATAGCCGGGAGAAACTGTGTGGTGTGGCTTCGTTAATGGTTGCTTCTGGGGGGCTGTTTCCCTGCTGTGTGGTATATTTGTCTCGGTTGGGACTGGTTGAGTGTGTTTTTGTGTTGTAGGGGTAGGATCTCGAACGCACCCCTCATGACGGATGATTTTCTGGAAGCAGTCGAACATGCCATTGTACGAGTCCGCGCCGACTCCCTTGCCAGTCTGCAGCTGCCTGTTGCACCTGTCAGCATTGCTACCTTGTCCGGCAGGTCGAGGGCCTTACACTCTGGTCTTGACGACGTCCAGCGGGTACCTATATAGCAATGTCAGTATGCTGTAGACAAACGAAGTTTGGCCGGTCGCGTGCTGCCCCCATGTCGACATACATGACCAGAATCTAGAGATAGAGACATGTTAGTAAGTCAATTGCACCCGGGAAAAAACAATGCATACTTCTGACACACCGGCGACAGCGCCTATGAGGACGGATTGTCAGCCATATACTCCCATAACATGTTGCGACAATCCCGAGTGGTCGGGGCGCCAGTCGGCTATTTGACTACGCACCGGCGGCAAACTGGTATATGAACGGAAGGGGCTTCTGGTCAGACATCTTGGCAGCTGGTTCACAAGTATGTTAGCCGTGGATATGATAATTGGGTTTCGAGAGGGGATCGACTTGCCTGGACCGAAAAGGCTGGACGGGAATGGGAGGTGGGAAGAACGGAAACAAGAAGCAAGTCAACCTCAGCTTTCAGAGCGAGACAAACTGAATCTAATCAGCGCTGCCGGCGCACAAATCCTCCCAGGTCCCCTAGCGGCATCGGACCGCGGCAAGCCTACCACAGGTTAAGCATTGTAATAGACCCTTGTCATTGCCCCCACGTTTAGCCGCGCCTGTAGCATGCACGGTTGGGGCATTTCTGGGATTTCCTAGCGATCCAGAAGCTGAATACTGGGTGGCCATTTTGGGTTACTCCAGGCAAACAAGACTTATTAGACCACCTGCAAAGGTGAATGTTCTACGTACACACAAGCATGAGGCATTTTGTATTCTACCGGGACAAATCCAGCTTTTAATAATCATGTCAGGGTTAGCTTTTTGCACCAGCATCACCATTCCACGGTGAGTGGTGTCCATACTGAGATAGCTTCGCTAGTGGCCATGATCTATCTGCCATACACGCTTATATGGGGCATCCTTGCCCAATTATTGGCAAGTCTCCATGGCCGTTAATAGTCTTGCTCAAGTAACTAACTGGGCCCCTCCATTGTTTCGAACACTCCTTAAGCCGCGTCCTCGGTATTCAGCTTGATGATCTTGCCAATGGCGATCGTCTGACCTTGGTCACGCTGCAAAACAGTTAGCAATTAGATACAGCATGCTTTGAATAGCAGAAAAGAACTTACCAGAGTGAAACGACCCATCTGGGGGTAATCCTCAAACTTCTCAACACACACCGCGCCAGAGGCACCAGTAACCTCCAGGCGCGCAATAATGCTGTCGCCCTTCTTCGCATGCGTAGGCGGCCGCTTGCTCTTACGGTTTGTTCCCTTCTGCAAGCTGTGCAGCAGAGCTGCGAACGTGACTTCCTCGATGGCCGCGTGGACGTGGAGCACGCAGTTGAATCCTGCCGAGAGGATAGACTTCAGATCCAGAATTCTAATCTGGGCGTCAAAAGACTTGACACAGTGGACCAGTCGCTTTGGCGAGCAGAGCACAAATCCGGGGAGGATGTCGTCTTCCTCGATACCTCGCAGCCGCATCCTTACTTGGTCACCGCACTGTGCGTGTGGGATTTCTTCTTCTTGCTCGCCGTAGATAGCAGAGATGTCGATCTTGGCCTTGTTCGGCATCATGGTCAGGGCCATGCCCTTCTTGACCACACCAGCCTCGACGCGACCCTCGATCATTGTGCCCATGTCACGGTACTTGCCGGACACGGCCATCATGAAAGGCGCATTGATCTTGCGCTCCAGGGCCTGCATGTTGTCGAGGTACTCCAGCAGCGACGGGCCGTCGTACCACGGTGCAACACCTTCTGGCAGCCTGTCCTTGATGTTGAGTAGTGACTGGGCGGCGGCGGGCATGAAGAACACATCCGTCTTAAGGTTGTAACCGGTGCCCTTAAGGAAGGTTGCAAGCTTGGTTGTGCACTCCTTATAGCGATCATGAGACCACTCCACTGTTGTGTCGTCCATCTTGTTGATAACCACCACCAGCTTGTTGACACCTTGAGTCTTGGCCAACATGGCGTGCTCACGTGTCTGGCCGCCCTTTTCGAATCCGGTTTCGTACTCGCCCTTCCGTGCACTATACGCCTGTCAGCTTGTCGCACAAACGAGAATCGGCATCCCCGGGGGGCTCTTGCGGTGAGACATTTATCCTTACCTGATGACAAGAATGCCGACGTCTGCTTGTGAGGCTCCGCCGATCATATTTGGCACGTATGTCTTGTGGCCAGGCGCATCCAGAACACTGTACTTTCGCTTCTCCGTCTCGAAGAACCCTCGTCCAACTTCGACAGTCTTACCCTTGGATCTTTCTTCATTTGTAAGATCAAGGACCCACGACAGGTACCACGACGGGTTGCCCTGGGAACAGTCAGCATACTGGTAAGTGCTCAAGGACGAAGGGTGAATACCATGTCCTTCGCCTCCTTCTTGTACTTGTCCAGTGTTCTCTGATCTACCATGCCTGTGGAGACGAGGATAGAACCGCCGAGTGTGGACTTTCCGGCGTCAACGTGGCCGATGAAGATAATGTTGACGTGCTCCTTGCCATACATATCCTTCAACGTCTCCTCGTCAACATCGGCGGTCTGCTCCTGCTCGACAGCCACCGCATCACGGCTGGGACCCTTAGGACCGGCCCGTGAAGGGCTGGATCGCCCAGAGGATGGTGTAGGAGACGTCTTTCCGGAGGACGCCTTCTCCGAGCCGGCCTTCTCGCCGGTCTTCTCAATCGCCTTGGCCGCTGTAACCTTGGACCCCTCATCAGCTGCAGGCTCCTTGGTTTCGGGAGCAGCCTCCTCGGTCTTGGGCTCCTCCTTCGGGGGCGCCGTGCCACCGATCGACAGGACCTTGGCTTTGGGTTTCGGTGCGTCGCCTCCGATGCTCAGAACCTTGGCACCACCCTCCTTAGAGACGGTAGGCTTTGGCGCAGGGTCGGAAGAGGCAGCGGCAGGGTCGTTCGGTCGCTTGGCGATGGTAGGAGTCTGCCTAGGAGCTTGTTGTTGCTGTTGCGGGGCCTGTTGTCCTTGGAATCCTTGTCCCTGGTGCTGGCCTAGAATGCAAGTAAGTCGATTGCGCTGCGACAGAGTGCAAATGGTTCAACAGACATACCATATGCTTGGTTGTACTGGCCCTGCCCGTAGACGTTGCCGTAACCGCCCTGGCCATACTGCGCGTAGCCTTGTCCCTGGCCGCCATACTGTGAATAGTAGCCTTGTTGGCCACCGTAATATCCTTGCTGGTACTGAGGGCCGCCGTAGCCTCCTGGTACGAATGCTTGTCCGGGTTGGAAGGCGGCAGCTCCAGGCGAGAAGGTCGCAGCGCCAGGGCGGAAGCCCTGCGGCTGGCCTTGGGCCTGGTTGCCCAAGTTCATCTGCTGGGCCTGCTGGGCCAGGTTCTCGTCCTGGGCGGCAGGGTCATCTTCCCATGAGTTGAGGTTCGACATGATGACTGTTGTGGGGTTGTTGCCCGGTGTGAAAATTGGCAGTAGGGCGGGGAGGTTGTCGTGGCGTAGGATGGTGTCTGCGAGGGTATTTCTATGCTCGCAACAGCTTGCCCGGGGAGCCACAAAATGCAGGGGTTGGGTTCGGCTTGAACAGCTGCCCGTTGATCAGGTTTTGGATGGGCAAGCTGTTGGGTATTGCTCCGCCTCTCCTTTCAATACGACTCCTTGGTCTTATTGATGCCTGACTGCGCCCACTGTTTGGACCTTCTGGAATTATCGAGGTCAGGGAGGGTAATCTGGTTCAGAAGAACACAAGTAAACTGCTGTTAAGGATTTCGTGCACACTTTGGGCGGCGGGGTCGATGGTCTGGATGATTTTTGCCCCACCATGACGCCTGGGTGGGCAGGCTTTAGGCTGCTGCCCCCCCTAAGAGAGTCACACAGTAGGCGCTAACATGTCCAGCACGGACTAAATCCGTGATCAGCATCACGGATACACCGTGTGGGACTTGTGCTTGCACACATGCCCTTTCAACAGCACAGGTCACCGCAAGCAGTGAAGCAGAAGACGGTGACAGCATTGGTTTCCCGTCCAGGAGCGAAACTTTGCCTGGGGGCATCTAATTCTGACTCCTCCATCAAACTAATTGTTCGGTCAGGCTCGCATTCGTGCAAGGCCATGAACCAGCTTGGACTTGCTCCCCAATACGGCCAAGTCGGGTGAGGTGTGGTGTGTGGCGGTCCTCGCATAACCCGACCTAACCATGGACGCCCTACTAGGGCGGCTCGGGGCGCAGGCCATGAACTATGCCATCCGATCTGGGATTGTCCTTACTTCGAATTACGCCGTCGGGCAATGTTCAAGGCTTCTCAAGACCATCGATGACAGAAGCGTTCGTGCAGAGCTCAAGAGCCTGCAAGACCAGCTCAACGGCAAGGTCAAGATCCTGTCGCCCGTTATAGACTTGATAGAGTTTAAGTCAGTCTCACTTATTCCACATGCAGTAATCCTCACTAATATCGCTTTAGGTCTGGACGAGGCAACGTCTTTCTTGAATCCGCCGTTCCGCTGGCAAAGTCTCTGCACCGCGATATTGTTTCCCTCGGCACGAGACTTGAGAATGCTGCCGTCGCCGAGGAAGGTTCTCAAAAGAAGGGGACCAAGGCCAAGACGGCCGAGGCTCATCATGCAGAACTGCTGAGAATCATCCGCGACATCAAGGCCCTTTTGGCCCGCATTGACAGGGAGATACCTTCTCTGCAGATCGCCATCACTGCCTCTGGAGAGACACTGTCGTCGACCATGCCCACGGGTATATCACCGTCGCGATTCCTCCAGGCCAGCTTCTTCTTGAACCTTGGAGACACGCAGTTTGCCAGTGATCCTTCGCGGCCCGTCCAAATCGGCCCAAACTTCAACCTGTCCCTCTACATGCTCTTCGTGGGACATAGCCAGACCACATCTCAACCCAGCTCTCGTGGGACTGCAAGGCCGGCCACCCCAGATCAGTCCCGAGAAGGTTCTCCACAGAAGGATGAGCCGTATGGGTTTGGCGAGGGTGAGAGAAGACCTATCTGGCAGGAGGTCTTGCACAAGGCTCGAGTACGGCTATGCAGAACTCCGATCCAGTGGGGCTTTGATCACAATCAGGGCTACGTCCCCGATAGCCTTTTGATGCCAGGTCAACAGTCTGGCTACCCAGGAGACGACGCCTTTGGGAGGCCCGACGAATACGCCTACCATATTGAGCTCGTGGAGGACTTGAATGACGGTCGAGTGCATGAAGATGGCGAGACCAAGACACGTCCCTACGACACCATTACTCAAGCAGGCATACGCGAATCAATCCCCATCCATCAGATATCTCGCATCTTCTACACGGACAGCGGCAGGATTCTCAACATTGGAAACTCTGACGAGGCTGGCAATAACCCCATCCTTCTCCTGAAGAGAGACGTAAACGCTGCGGGCAACACCGAATTCGAAGAGGACGCCCCGGAACGTCATCAGTTCAACCCGACCAAGGCTATCGGTGGCCCAAGCGCTGATGATGCGGATTATGAACAAGACGAAATCGACCGCCAGCTCCGTGAGGAAACCGGGTCCCCGGACTCGAAAGCTGTGGAGAAACCACACCCATTGGGTTTGCATCTGCCGCCTCACCTTGACCCCGAATGGCTTGCGTTTGAAGTCTTCACAGAGGACAGTAACGGCGACTCGGAAGATTCAGAAGACGAAGCACAAGAGGAGAGCGAGGATGAGCAGACAGTACCCACCATCAAAGCAAAGCGGCCCGCGGCATCTCACAATCCTTCACTCGATGCAAATTTGATGGCGCAGATCAAGACACTTTCAATCCAATCTCCGACAGGGCTCAATGAAATTTCCAGCAAGCCGGCGTCGAAAGAACTGGAAAGGCTAGATGCAAGGCGGGAGGAACAGTTTGTGGCTAGGTCGCCATTTAGCTCGATCACCTCGTCGTTGTCGCTGATGGAGATGCTGATCCGGCTTACGAGCCTGCAAGAGTTCCAGCAGGCGGCGCATCTGTCCATACCGGATCACATCTTGTCTTTCTTTTTGGAGGAGACCTCGACCACGGGGCTGAAGGGCGAGGCGAGGTGGAGGATGAGGAATGAGGCGGAACGGCGCGTTGGGTTTGATCCTTACACTGATACCCCTACAAAATAAGAACTAGACTGCTCTTGCGAGAATGAAACACGAACAGAAATACCCCGAATAGACACAAGGGAAGGTCTTTTGCGCTGCATTGTCTTGAAAGGCGAGATCATGGCACAGCATTTAGGGGCAGATACCATAGCTTCCAATTTTGCCAACATCCCAATGTCGTGCCATGGCTTCTCCAGGGAAAACATGTCTGATGTGGTTAACGGAGCTGTGCAGAGGTTCTAGTCGCATAGCCTTACAAGCTGCCGAACCAGCAGGGAGTGCATCTGCTTGAAGGCTTCCTGGTTGTAAGGAAGGACAAAAGTCAGCATGACTTTGTGTCGCACCCTCAGCAAGATGAGCTTTGCTCGGGTGTCCGCTACGCATCCGGGTGCGACAATGCTGCCAGCCTCATATGGGAAAACCTCCCGTATGACGACTTTCTACGAGACAACCTCCTAACCTCCCATAAGAGAACTCCTTATAAGTCCAAACGAGTTGTAGGCGAGACAGTCACAGGGGCTCTCTGAGGATGTCACATTATAATTCTTGGACGATGTGTCAGTGCGACGGTAACAGTGTATGTGAATGTAAAAGTAATTAGTCGCATTCACATGAGAAGAAACGCAGCATTAACACACATGGGCAGTCGTGTTTGACTCGCGCCTAGCTGCAGCACTGCTGTCGCAGCAACGGGCCCCACTGCGTTTTTTACTATGTCATCTGTTTACTTAGAGCCAACCTGGGGTCCCGCAAAGTTGCCCCTCACCTGCAGCAGCCGCCAACTCAACCTGCAGCATTCTGGACACGGACACGCGTTCCTGCATCAGCCGTTGCAATATGTTGCTCAGCCCTTGATGCTTTCTTTGGTTTTAAATTAGTGATCGCAGACCGCGGTCGCACATTTCAAGTCCCGGATCGCCCCACCACCCTGGATTTTCGCCCAGAACAACCTCGCTCAAAAGCAGCACATCGAGCGTGAACAAGGCAAATCAAAGCCAACTTTGCCTCCCCAGACTGGCCGACCAGCGACAGACCAAACAACACATTATTGAACTCCAAATCAGGCATCCATCCTTTCTCGATCATCCAACGTCGTTACCATGGCGCGCCTAACGCGTGCCGACTCCTCTGACGAGGATGACTACCTCGATAACATCAACTCACAGGTTGCGAACCAGTCCCTACACAACGCCGCCTCACCCGCAGCAGGGACCCCGTCGCGCCCCGGCCAACCCCCAAGGGCCGAGATCGTCGACCTCACCCACAGCCCCGAACCTACGCGCGGATACAAGTCGTTAAACTCGCTGGGTTTTGGGCACTCTGACAAGCCCGTCTTTGGGAAGCCAGGAAAGCTCATGTCCAGCCTTAAGCAGAAGGCAGCCGGCGCCTCCCAGATGTTTATCCAGCCTAAGAACCGGCCAGAGCTGCACAGAGAACGGAATGTGCCCCCTCCTCGCAAGCCCGCCGAGGCGGCGCCGCCGACATTCAGCTCTCTGAGCCCCCAAGCGTACCCACCCGAATACGTCCAGTCGTCTTACTACAGGGGAGCCCCGACCGACGCTGCCTTCGAGGACAACACCTTCTATACGGACCCTGCCAAGGCGAACGAGGACCTGAAGGCTCTGCTGGAAGGTGGGCTCGAAGATGAGGAGGAGGAAGAGAACAAGGGTGACTTGGACGACGGCACCCTGGAGGGGATCAAGGTCAAACTCCTCCCACATCAGGTCGAGGGAGTCAAGTGGATGAAGGGTCGGGAGCTTGGTCCTGTCAAGCGCGGAAAAGTGCCCAAGGGCGGCATTCTGGCTGATGTAAGTTTTCACACGGATTGCACTGATGACTCACATGCTCAAACATATCTTGCAGGACATGGGCTTGGGAAAGACTCTGCAGTCCATCTCACTCATACTCAGCAATCCAAGGCCAGATAGGGACCATCCAGACTGGAAGAAGAGTCTGAACGGTGTCGAGCGAGGCACGTTGGTGGTTGCGCCCCTAGCCCTGATTCGGCAGTGGGAGGCGGAGATTCAGGAGAAGGTGACAAAATCGCATCGTCTCAGCGTCTGCGTTCATCATGGACCGAATCGAACAAAGCGGTTTCAAGACCTCGCTAAGTACGACGTCGTGATCACCACCTACCAGATCTTGGTCTCGGAATTCAACTACACCTCGGAGACAGTCAAGGCAGGAGCCTTCGGTCTGCACTGGTACCGGGTTATATTGGACGAGGCCCACACCATTAAGAACCGCAACGCCAAGGCCACGAAAGCATGTTGCGCCTTGCGCTCTGAGTTCCGGTGGTGCCTGACCGGCACACCAATGCAGAACAATCTAGATGAGTTGCAGAGCTTGGTCAACTTCCTGCGCATCCAGCCTTACGACAACCTCCAGCATTGGCGAGAGAACATAGACAAGCCCATGAAGAATGGAAAGGGACATCTTGCGATTCGTCGGCTGCACGCTCTCTTGCGATCCTTCATGAAACGCCGGACCAAGGATATCCTTAAGGAAGAAGGTGCCTTGCTGCCAGGCGGAAAGAAGGCCCTTGAGGAAGCCGCCAAGAACGGGACAGGAGAGGCCCCAGCATCAAAATTCAAGATCACCGAGCGCAAGGTCGTGGCGGTCTCGACGGAGTTCTCAGCATCCGAGAGAAGGTTCTACAACAAGCTGGAGGAGCGTGCCGACAAGAGTCTTGAGGCGATGATGAAGCAAAAGGTCAACTATGCCAACGCCCTGGTGTTGCTACTGCGGCTCAGGCAGGCGTGCAACCATCCAAGCCTGGTAGGAAGCAAGTTGGACAAAGACAAGGACGCTCTCTCGACCGATACCTCTGCCCAGAAGAACGCAGATACGAGCGTGGATGACCTCGCCGACGCTCTGGGCGGCATGGGCATTCAGGCCAAGAAGTGCGAGCTGTGTATGGTAGATCTGCCTCGCAATGTCTCCGCACGCGGCCAAGAGCACTGCGACGAGTGCTTGGCGAACATGGACGAAGTCAACGCTGACTTCACGGGCGCAAACAAGACCAAGAAGAAGGCAAAGAAGTCCAAGAAGCACGCCAAAAAGGCCGAGGACAACAAGCGCAAGCCGCGGAGACGGAATGTTGTCATTGATAGCGACGACGAGGACGAGGAGGGAAGCTGGCTCGTGGGCGAGGATCAGCGTGGTTCGTTACGCCTAGGCAAGGCTGGCGGCACTGATGACGAGAATGCCGAGGGAACGGGCGAAGATATTGGGTCAGACGACTCAATACACCACTCCGAATCCGAAACAGGCAGCCGCCTCGACAGCTTCGTCGTCGACGATGAGGTCAACACCCAACGCACATATGACGATGGTTCTGATGACGACAGCCTCGTGTCTCTTGATAAGTTCGGGTCACAGCCTGTGAAGTCGAGGAAACAGCGAAAGCCGGTGACCAGAGTGGAGTCCAGTTCTGAATCCGAATCTCAGACCGATTCTGACGAGGACTCAGGCGTATCGGAGTCCGAGCTCGAGAAGACGGAGATCCTGTACACCCCCCACAAGGCGGCCAAGAGCAAGGCGCACCTCATGAACTCGTCCAAGATCCGCGAGATCGTCAAGATCCTGCACAAGGAGGCCCCCGAGCACAAGTTCATCGTCTTCTCCCAGTTCACGTCGATGCTGGACCTCGTGGAGCCGTACCTGCGCAAGGAGGGCTTCAAATTTGTCCGCTACGACGGCGGCATGAAGAATGACGCCCGCGAGGAGAGCCTGAACAGGCTGCGCAACGACAAGAATACGCGGATCCTGCTCTGCAGTCTGAAGTGCGGCTCGCTGGGCCTCAACCTGACGGCTGCTACGCGGGTCATCATCATCGAGCCGTTCTGGAACCCAGTGAGTCGCCACCACCCTTTCACGCTTTTCTCTTCTGCAGTACCACAAGCTGACATGTGACATTTAGTTCGTCGAAGAACAAGCCATAGACCGCGTGCACCGCCTCACGCAGACGGTAGACGTGGTCGTGTACAAGCTGACGGTGAAGGGCACAGTCGAGGAGCGCATCCTCGAGCTGCAGGAGAAGAAGCGCCTCCTCGCCCAGCACGCCATCGAGGGCGGCATGAAGAAGAACAAGGACTCGCTCAAGCTGTCCCTGCAGGACCTGCTCAACCTCTTCAAGCCCCGTGCGGAAGACGGCGGCCAGCGAGGGGGAGGAGGAGGCCCCGAAGACGACGACGCCCTCAACGGGCTGGCGGACTTTAGGAGCAAGAAGCCGCCTGCGCCCAAGAAGGCGCACCGGAGGGAGGATGATGTCTATGGGCGGAGGTGGTAAGGTGCCTCAGCTCCGTGGCTTGTCTACCTGCTAGGGCGTGTGGGTACGGCGGATGGAGTGGCTTTGTGTCTCGAAGGATTGAATGACTTGATGATGTGCTACGTTTGGACATGGATACCCAAGAAGCTGGCTGGCTGGCGGCGGCGGCGGCGGTATAGACCGGCCAGGATACACTTGTCTGCTGCCAACATACGGCCCAAGACAGCGTCGGCGTTCGGTTCCTTAAGCTGTTTGAAGAGAGGTTTCTTGTTACCAGATACCGCTTGTAGATCATGCCCAGCAATATGCGGAATTGCTTACAAGATCACGTAAACCAGCGAACCTCAGGACGGTATCTTAAAGTGACCGCTCGTGCTGATGAAGAGGAATCAGGGAAAATTTGCGTCGTTCACTTCGGTTCGAAGCCACCGTTGATGCAACAAAATTGCCCGGGAACATGCCAATATACTGGTTGTTGATATTAATTTCTAACGCCAATGCACTTCGCATATTGCCCGCCCGCCAGTCGCAAGCACCACGTAGCTTGCAGCAAGCAAAGGACCATCATGAATGTGCCCCCCTTATCCTAGCAGCCGCCAAAAACACACAAACTATCTCCAGCCGGCGCATTCCTCCTCCCAACACAATTCCTTCCATGTACAAGTCCCATTGGTCAGACCTAACCTCATGTTCAGATTTCCCTCCTACAAGTCCCACCCTGCAACGGCACACTCAAACTAATAAGCATTCGACGGGGGAACATAAGGCTTATACTGCGCCTGCCCGCCCGACGCTCTCCTCGCGTCATACGCAGGCCCGCTCGGCTGCAGCGGCGGTGGGGCGCCCGGCATCAGACTACCAGGCACTCCCGGTGCTCCCGAAGGCGCGGACGGCGCAGACGGGGCGGATGGTGCCGGGTATGCAGGCTCGCTCGGTGCTGAGGGCCCGTCATCTGGAGAGTAGGTGTAGGTGGCTGTGGACTGGGGGTTGTGGGACGCGATTGGGGAGTCGTAGACGGATGTGGCCAGCTCCTGCGGGTTGCTAGGGCCTGAGCCTGGTCCGTATGTGCTCTGTGGTCGCTGGTGGTCTTGTGGTGGTGGCTGTGAGCCTGGGATAGGTGGGCGGGAATAGGGGACGTATTGGCCAGCTGGTGGAGGCGATGTGTTTGTCCTGTGATTGACATCAGTATTCGGCCGTCTGATATTAGACAAACAAGTCTGTTATCAAAGAGGGCTCTGGTGATTTCCAGTAGAGCACCGCGCAAAACCGTCACCCAGCCCCGAAGTAGTGCGCAGGAATCGAAGAGGGATTGGTTAAAAGTTGACGAAATACTTACTGTATAGGTGGCACTTCAGGCTGCTTGCCAGCAGAGGGAACACGCTGGCCCGGGTTCTGGGGAGGATACTGATGCTGGTTCGCCGTAGACGGCACCTCCGCACCAGCCATGTAGAAAGGTGCTGGGGTAGCGCTGGGTCTCTGGAACGCAGGGGATGGGGTAGACTGAGGGTGCTGTTGAGGGGGGTATGCTTGGTATTGATGAGGGGGTTGTTGGTCTGCAGCATTATTCGTCAGGAACGACACCTATACATACATCCTATGACTAGATCTAACCTTGTGCGGGAGCGGGAGTGTAGAACCTCTGAGGGTCTTGTGGAGGTGGTTGTTGCTGTTGCTGCTGAGGGTAGCCTGGGCCGGGGGGTGCACCGTAGCCCTGGGGCTCTTGATGCTGTGGCGGAGGACCTTGGCCTGGATAGCCAGGACCCGGAGGACCTCCATAGCCCTGAGGTATTGCTGGCCGCATTGCGTATTGCCCATAGTTGGACTGTGGCGGGTGCGACATGGAGGATTCGAGTAAGGCTTCATAGTCCCTGCGTGCCTTGATGAATTTCTCGTTCAGTTGAGTGAAGTCGTCTGTGACGCATGTTAGCATTGATCAGTCTTTCCTTCGCCTTGAAACCCTCGCAGGACTCACCCTTCTTCTGTGAGTACTTCTCGATCAACTTGATCAGCTTGGGTCGGATCGCCAACGTCTGGTGGTACAGCTTCGAAATCTCCTCGTTGTCCTCCTCCCGCGGCGCGCTGTTTGTGCTAAGGAGCGTCAAGAGCTTCTCGACGTTCTTGATCTCGGCAAAGACCTCGGCCTCCATCTGTGCCTCTCGCTGCAACTCGTCGGGCGTGGGGTCCGTCAACTTCTCCACGTAGTTTAGGGGGAAGATGCCCGTCTTGCCCTTCAGAGAACCCCGCCACCAGTCCTTGTACACGCTCTCCAGCACAGCAATAACGTCGCCCCTCTTGAACTCGAGTTCGCCGGGCTCTGACGGCACAAAATCGTACAGGGCGCGTACGCGGCTGACCGTCGCCGCCGTAGTCCCCGAGGGCATGGGCTGTAAGGGCGCAGCAGGAGCAGCCTCCTGGGCACCTGCGCTACTGCTTGGACCGGCGGCTGCTGGTTGCTGGGCCGACTTCTTCCTTTCCTCCTCCTGCAAGCTCAACTTCAGTGCGATCTGGAGCTCCTCCTCCTCCTTCTGGCGGTCGACGTCTGTGAGGCTGTTCTTCTGGGGCGCGGAAGGCGGTTGTAGCTGGGGGTTGGACTGCTTGAGGCGGAAGTAGGCGTCATACATGATGCCCAGGTCGGCGTCCTTGCTGAACATGTCGGACCACTCCTTCATCCTCTCGAGGATCTTGGCCTTGACCTGGTTGTGGGTGTTGCGGTCGTTGGCCAGCTTGAGTAAGGCATCCGTGAATGCGCGGCTAGCGAGCTCGCGGTGCATGGGCTTTCCGCAGTTCTGGCTCAGGGCGTTGGCGACCTGCGGTGGAGAAGTGCGAACGTCAGCTTGTGCGGCGCATGGGAGGAGGCCCATCCCCGCAGATGAGAAAGTGCCCCATCGGAGGGCACTGTAAGTAACCCACCTCGAGAGTGTAGAGTTGCACGTTGGCGTTGCGGTGGGCCAGACGCTTGATCAGGGCCTGGACTGCCTGCTGGGAGCCGTTCGCATCGCCGGACACGCGATCGCAAACCTCCATGATGGAGCCCCAGTCCTCCGAGGTGAGGTTCTCGTCCGTCGCCTTGGCTAAACATTGCACGTGGGAGTCAGCGATGATTTGTGCGTGCTGTATCCACAGCCCATCTGGCTGCGGGCTCGATCTCACGTACCGACGGCCTCATCGTAGGGGCCCGGAGCTGCTGCGCGGAACATGGTTGCAGCTTGCTCTGCAGCTGAGGGAGCTCTGGTCGGGCGGAGTCGAGTCGTGCTGGGCGGTTTGGCCTGGCGGCTGGATGAAATACGATGTTGGTGATTGTATGTATCTGCGTCGTTCCGTCCGTCGTCGGCGAGGAGGTCAGGTTGGGCTGGGCTGCGTGTGTTGGGGTGGGGGCAAAGGAGGGAAGGTCACGAGCAAAGAGCAAAGACAAGCTGGGAGGAGTGGCAGCCTGAGCCGACCGGACAATAAGGTAATAATGAGAGGTGATGTTCGTAGGCGATGACGAAGTCGCAGTAACTTAATCCGCCAGGTATGCGAGGTCAGTAAGTACTCGGGTACAGTAAGCCGAACCAGGGGGGCTCCCAGGCGGGACTGCAGCAGTGAGGTAACCATGGGCCTAGGTGTTTATTCTTAGGCAGGCCTCGAACCGCATGTGTCAAACCGCTGCCGCGCTGCTGGCCCCGATTCTAGGTGGGGAACCTTGTTATTGCAGTGGTGCAGTGTCAGTGGCGTCTCTTACACGCATCCTCCCGCGCTCCATTCCAGCCCGCGCCGCACCACCCTCCACTCTTCCAGGTTTTGTTAATTACCCGGGATCCTCTCGAGAGCTGCTTCGTTCTTCGTTCTCGCATTGCGTACGTCTCCAGCTTGCGCCACAATGCCGCACCTCAAACAGGCACGCTCCGAAGACCTGTGGATGAATGAATCAGTCCTCCCTTCGCACTAGACCCACTGCAGAGGTTTGGCAGTGTCATTGGGCACTCCGTTGGGCACACAACAGCTTTCAAGCACTCAGGCAGGAAAGATGCCTCGCCACGCCGGGCTGTGCTACCCATAGCAAGATATACTACGCCACTGTGTCCCGTCACCAGTCTTCCCTCTGATCTACAGTACTCTCCTGTGTGGGCTGTCACGACCTGTACTGTACATATTTGGGCAATTACATATTGAGAATTGATGTCCTCTAAGTCTATGTGCAATCCATGCGCTCCTCTTGCAATGCATGAGGCTACCCACTATGTGCATCTCTGCTTAGCTCACCCAGCGGCAAACAGACCGCCTGAGGCCTGTGTGTGCCGCATCATCCTGTACTGTCTGTTGTGCCCAATTGTCCGGGGACATCATCGTGCCCATGCATCTGTGAAATGCGCTGAAGCATCCATCGCTCCTGGAGATAGGGGCGTCGCCGGCCACCTTGTCTCAATCCCATCAACGCCTTGATCAAGCGCCTCTTCCTCTGCTGAACCATACGATCTCGATGGGGACTCGGTTCAGAGCCCCCCCGATACCTGCAAAAAAAGAAGGAAAAGGAAAACGGTCAAGTCCAGTCTGATATCGAAGAAAATGGTGAAATTCCCATGACAACTCCCCAACTCCTGTGTGCAACCAGCACCTGCTTGGCCAGATGGTCTGTCCTGGACTATTATAGCTCGTAGCCAAATCAGGATCCAATTCGTCTCTCACCATCCTCGCTTTGAGACTCCGCGCGGCTCGTACCGGTCATTCGAGCTACTGCCAACGCTCCCTCCTCCGCGGCCTTCTTCCAGGCTTCGACGACCCATCTCGCTCACCTGCATGTCGAAAACAAGTGGCTCGTCGTCAGCGTCGTTGTCACCGCGACCCGCGCCATATCGCCCGCTCGAACTGCCCGCAAAGCTGCCCCGGGAGGACTGTGGCGGTGTCGGCCGACCGCGTGTGCTTGTGTAGCGAAGACGGCCTGGCGAGCTCGCAGCGTTGCCGGCAAGCAGACCTCCGGGTGGGTTCCTCTCGCGCTCCGCTAGACTTGGCGACCCGCCTGCCGCAGAAGTCCGTATGTTCGCCGCGGGCTGGAGGCCCGAGGCATCCTCTGTCGAGTCACCACGCTCCATGCCGAACAGAGTACTAGCAGTCGGTGGATCGCGTTCGGCCCCAAGGCTGATGCTCCGGTGTCCCCCAAATGCCAGCTCGGCCTCCTCGTCCTCAGCCATGGCCCGGTGTTGTTGCGCAACCGAGCTTGATCTGCGGTTGGTCTGCAAGATTCTAGGTGACAGGGGAAGAGGTATGTCGATCGCCGTGGTGCCCTCGGGACTAAGTGCAGTTTCAGTGGCTGACTCCTCCTCTGTCGACGCAAAACGAGGAGCCACACGCGCACCTCGCTCATCAACCCGACCCTGGGCTTGCGCTTCATAGTTGATGATCGAGTTCTCGCTGAGCCGCGACGGGATGGCCGGCGTGTGCGGAGTATGTGGGGAGAGCGGTTTTCCTGGCGACGAGGAGACCGACATCGAGGTCCCCGGCGCCACCATCCCCGGGACGCTTGTCAATTGACGACTGGACGAGCTTGACGACCGCTGCAGTTGCACCGAGGAGGCCATCGACTCCGTGAGGGCGTTATTTGAGTCGCGCATGTGCTGAAACTTCGAAAGCTGTGCCACTGTTCTCTTAGTCGCCGACTCGCCCTTCTTCCCAGGCTCGAAGCTCGGCAGCGTCTTCTTGCTATCCAGGACCTTTAGAAATTCTGAAATGTTATCATCATCCGCATTCAACGATCCGGAACTTGCCTGGCCCCCAGTCTCAGCCAAAAGGCCGGATCCAGGCTGAGCAATTGAAGACGAAAGACTCTGCCGTCCACTACTGGCCTGGTCGTCATCGACTCCTCTGCTTTGACCGCCGAAAGACAGCCTTCCTCTGCGGTGACTGAAGCTGCTACTGATTCGGCCACTAGATGGCCTGGGAGATGAGCTCATGGGTATCTCCCCAGCGGGCGGTCCCCCCCGGAGGGATGCCGGCATGCCAGCTGTCAGCGAATTACGATTTCGAGCTTGAGCGAGCGCACTCGGCCCCGATTGCCTCTGAACAGAGAGAGGCGAGGCTGATATATCCCCATCCGGAATCCTTGGGGAGCCCGATAGAGAACCTGCCTTGAATGGCTGGAATGAGACCGAAGTGCGCCTTCCGGAAGTCTCTCTACCACGGACCGAAGGGCGAATTGGCAAGGAATGGCGTGGTTCTTCTACACTTGCCGGAACTGAGCCGGAAGGAGAGCTGGCCTCTGAGCCAGCGGGCTTTACAGCCTTAAGAGCCGACATGGGGCTGGTGCCCAGTGCACCTGCTCCATGAAACGTGGAAAGGCTGCCGTAGGTCTGTTGAGGATCTGAAGAGCCTGCTCCATGCCGCCTGGAGGGCAAAGAGCCCACCTCGGCCGAACTTTCTCGACGACTTGGTTCCCTACCCTGTGGTATTGATGGCTTGAAGAAGTTCTCATCTACCCCCATGAAGCGTGAACTCAGGAGTGACTCCGCGTCATCGACCCGGAAATGGCATTCGTTACGGTACGCGACCGAAGCGTAGAATCGACCCACCGGCACTTCCAAGTCTCCTAGCATGTAGTCGGTCACCACATCGCGACCGTCGCTGATTGGCAGGCGGAGCGCGTCATGGCCATTTGACCCTGTCTCGCCCGTCAAGACTCGGCACCTGACTTCTAGGGCCGGCTGGGGCTTTCTCGTCATGTTTTGCTGCGAAAACTTGTACGATGGTATTATCCGACTGGCCGTGAACAAAGCTCGGAAGAATATTATGCACTTTTTGTAAATCGTCGGTAGTGTCGGGCCGAAATCGTCGATATCTTCGGTCGGTGTTGGCTTCAGTTCGAGACGCCATCGCTCCAGTATGACTTCGGTATTTCGCCTCCTGGAGGTCGGGCTGTCATCGCTGGTTTCTGAAGAATTTAAGGCCTCGAGTACGTCCCACCTCTTACCGTTGTCATCAACCACTACCAGGCACTGGCTCGGGGAGAGGCGAGAGGCATCCAAATACGTCTCGATGACCATTGCTGGGAAGGGGGTTTCGAAGGCGCTGCAAGTCTTCCACAAGCGAAATTCGTTTCGAAATTCGTCGATCTCGTCAGTTTCTAGCGAAAACTTGTGGTTGTGGTCAGCACTCAACCCGTAAAACATGTCCTTGGTGGTCATACCCATTTGTTTGTCTTGCCTGCTCCCAAGGGCGTTGTCTTGATGCGCGCCTGGGCCACAAGCACTGCAGCTTTGAGAAACAGATTCTAGTGCATGTCAGCTCATACGTTCCCAGGGGATGGGCTCGATCGGCCACGCACCTGAATGATTGAATCCAGCTTCTTGATGGATTCGGGACTCGGCCCCTTGAGCTCGAAATCCCCGCTTCCACCAGAGCTGGAAGGTGCCTGTCTGGGTGACTCCGGCAAAGCCCTGCCCTGGGCTCCCATTCCTTCTCTGGGGTTGTTTGATCTTGTGGGATTTGTTTGAGGTGAGGAGGCAGGGGATGCCGTCCTCGGCGGATGTCTGGGGTGCTGATGCATGTTGAGGAGCGGTTCGGAACTAGTTCATGCGATATGCTGGTGAGTCGGCCCTGGAGGAGGGTGATTCCAAGGCAAATGGTGCTGATCGCCTGCAGCGGGCTTGAGGCAAGGCTGAGGACCGACACGGAGTGGTAGAGGTAGGTGAGGCTGCTTCCGGATGAGGGTGTCGTGGAGTGTACGTCGCTGCTGAGTTTCTACTCTCGATTCCAGCGCACATCGGCATCCATTGTTACACTTTGACAGGAAGGACTTGAAAAGAGACCATAAGGCAGACTCGTGAGGGCTTTGTGCACAGAGCTAGGCAGGCTGTGGGTGGAGGTGGAAGCTCCAAGGCTGGTGGTTGGCTCCAGAGGCCAGGCACCGATGCGCACCAATTGCTCAATTCAGGGGTGATAGCTGCAGTAGCTGTCACGATTGGTTTCTGTGGCTGGCTGCGATCTAGAAAGCCGCAGCCATGGTGGATGTGCACTTATGCTCAAGCAAGACTGGAGGAGAGGGTGGTTGTTGAGAGCCGGATATGCAGTCCAAGGAGACGGACTGACAGGACGGCACCAAGGTCACGGGAGACAAGGTCGTCAAGCCGGAAGGAGGTAGAGCAGACGCTCGGTGTGCATAGATGCAAAAGAGAACCGACGTTACGAATGTGGACCTATGACCAGGATCGATCTGCGATGGCTGAGAATATGCAGGGTGGCAGTCAAAGTCATGGGTGGTGAAGCATGCCTCGTGATCCTGGCGGCTCTGTCGTCATCCGGTGCCGAGGAAGCTACTTGACTAGGTAGACTCTCTGTTGTTGCGAGGGCGGCCGCTCAGCAATGCAGGCCAGCAGCAGGGGCTGAGAATAAGGCAAGACTGGAGGCTGGCTGCTTGTTCCGGGGAAACAAAAGACAGAAGAGACGGAAGAGAAATGCAGGTATCCAAAGCCAAAGATAGCCAAGGAACGGGCGAGTTGGGACAAGATAGGAGAGGCCCGGCCTGATGGGAGTGAGCTAGAGTATGAGTAACTTTGGTGTAACTGATGCAGAAGGATGATGGGTGTTGGGTGTGGTGTCAACCAGGCGGGATGTGGAGCAGGTGTCTGTGCAAGCCGGCCAGGCCAAGTAGCCAGGTCTGCCAAGCATTAGTACATCGGTCCGCAGCCTCACCCTCTCTGGCTGTGGGTACCCTGTTGGCTGGGCAGGCCGTGGACCACTTACACTGCTATATTATATATACACCGAGCTGCAATGGAATATTATGTCCCATGGTGGATGCTGTGGACTTGGTTCTCGCCCAAGGGGCCATTGTGTCAATGGACAAAGCATCTCTTGATGCCTTAGCTGTTTCGTCCATGGCCGCTCTTGACCGCTGTTCAACACTCGACTAAATAAGTACCTGGGTACTCGGTACCTAGGGTCCCAGGTGCGTAGTCTTACCACAGCACCTGCTTCGGGATGCTTAATTGAGGAATACAAGAGCTAGTTGGACTGGGTGGGATGAAACCCATACACAATGCCCTCATGCACAGGTCTGAATCATACCATATGAACATATCATCATCGTACATGCAGGAGCAGTTATACCCACCACCCTGTTGAGTGATCATTAATACCACCACCACCCTCACTGAATCATAACTACGGCCAAGCTCATCCGTGATCGGCGCATGAGATACATAGATAAGAGATAAGATAAGGAACGGTTTACCGGCACTGGCATTGGACGTCATGACCATGACTGCGTCTTGGGTCCTACAGCGCCAGTCCAGGCGTGGTTGGCGCTGTGCTACACCAACTGATCAGGCCCGAGTTACCATCTAACCTACCAACCTGGGCTTAGTTGTTGTATACTGACTCATCTGACTTCCGTATCGTCGTTGCCGCTGCATCCCCTGGTGTTGCAGCCGTCCAAACGCTCAGCATGTTCTAGTTCTGTAGTCCTGGCCGGTCTGTCTCTGGGCAAAGAGCGGACAGTCTCGACGGTGTCTGCCGTCCCTGATCCAACTGCAACACCACTCACACCACTCACCCCTCTCACCCCTCTCCACACCTCCGAGTCCAGTCATCAGGAAGCTTTTAGCGAACTCCTCAAGCTTCAGGTGGGCTGTTGGATGATTTCTTTCTGAGTTATTTTGCTTAGATGGTCCTTGTCAAATGTACATGGGCAGACTTCACTGTTGCTCTCTTCGCCTCTGTGGGGGTGAACTTAATATAAATACAAGAATTTGAGACAGGATTACATCGGAAATAGAGGCCAAATCGTTAGCAATGTTGACTCGAAATTACTTTGACTGGCCACTTCCTCAGAGTGACTCGGTCTACTACACAGTACACAGTATACCATATATGACAGCATTTGCTCCGCGTGCATATGTACGCAATTAGAAAATGTCACCATTTAGTCACCTCACATGCCCGGTCAGAGCTGCTAGGAACAGCATGACACGACCCCAGGGAGACATTCAGTCTGAGCCTGACAGATCCGCGCAATGGTCAGCCGGATCTGTCTTGGTACATGGTGTCTGCACGCCAGGCGAAAATAAGAAACCCTGTTTGCACTTCCCTTTCACAGAGACTCTGGGGACAAATTCAAGACCGGTAGTGCAATTGAGAATCGTCAACCTTGTTCACTTGCAAGAGTCATTTTCATGGGTCCTCAAACTGTGACTTGTGACTTGTGACTTGTGCGATAGATTACAGTATTGGAGCCCCCAGGGAAACAGCATACTAAGGGCACTTAAAATTCTTCCCACTAGTAGGCAATTAGAGATTCACACCCATGAAAACAGAGAGTACACCTGAGCCCCATGGGATAACCTCCCATAGGACAATCTACTATAGGACAACCTCTTCCTTGACAGCTTCTTATAGGACAACTTCCTATAGGATAACCTTCTATAAGATACCTTCTTATAGGATAACTAGTTTCTAGCTAACCTGACCTAAGTTATCTTGTGTCTTCTCTAGTGCTTATTAGCTGTATCTACTTATCTAGGTCGTTGGCCTTGTATGGGTGTATCCTCCGTTTTTGTGGGTGCGTGTAAGAAACCAAAAATGCTGGTAGTGCACAGAGTAGAGTGCTTATATGAAATCTTACAGTGCGAAACTCCATCTCCTTCTTGGAGGGCCTGGCCAAGAAATCATAGGAGTGTAAAGTGATCCATCATATCAAGGGTGCGCATAGAAACCCAAGGATGAGCTGTCGTTTTGTCTGGATGAAGGCATAGAAGGGGAAAAGCCCACTCGTTCAAAGCGTCATAAAGTGTCTATACCATGCACTCAACATAACACTGATGTAAAATCTGATCCGAGACAAGCATCCATCACACACAGGTCCACTGTAATTTGAGATCCTTCACCAAACGGCCAGCACGTCTTTATATTCTATGGGCTCGATCCAGGAAATATATACCGCGAATGAATAAGTCAACCAACCCAAGTCGCAGAGAGCTACCGATCTTTGAACAAGTTACGGCGATCTAACCATTTAATCCCATGCAGACAGACAATCAGACGATTGCGGTAAAACACAAGCTTGCTTCAAATTGCAGCTTGTGAAATGTGTGTTGTGGCCCATATACGTCAAGTCGAGGCCTTCGCAGCACCACCCCGACCCCTGCCGCGCCTGTTTCCGCGGCCTCCTCTCCCGGGCTCCTGATTCTGTTGCTTCACTGCTTCGCCCTCGGCACCAACAGCAGCAGCAGGGCCGGGGCCGGAACCAGTATTAGCACCACCGCTGCTAGCCCCGGCCCCTCGACCGCCTCCTCGGGGCTTACCACTCCGGCCCCGTCGGCCCTTGCCTCCACCACTACTCTTCCCCTCCTCCCTCTCCCTCTCCCGATTCGACCTCCTGGCCTCCTCCTCCTGCGTCCGCCGCGACTCCTCCTCCCACCACTCCTGGAACGCCTGCTCCTGCTGGATCTCCTGCAGGCTGCGCTTGGCCACCGCCTCCTTGGCGCTCTCGAGGGTCCGCCGCTCCTGGTCGATGATGTCGGCCATGCTGAGCCCGATAATCGGCTCAGACTTGGTCGCCGGCTTGATGTACGACTTGGAGTGCGGCACGACCGGCTTGTTGGACATGTCGGCCGAGAAGGTGGAGGTGGAGGAGGTTCGTGGTGGTGGCCGGACCGGTGGCGTTGCCGCTGGTGTACGCGACTGGCCGGAGTGCCGCGTGTCTGGGGACTGTGTCCGCCGTGGGATGGACTTTGCGGATGCTTCTGCCGCTACGAGGGGCTTTGTCACTGGTGGGGCTGACTGTGGCGCATCTGCCCGGCCATCCTTGGGTACGATTTTAGACTCGCTGGATGCTGCCTTCCAAGGCGATGGCCTGGTGTCTGCCTTTGATTTCTCCCAAGGAGTCTTGTCCGACAATGCTTTGGCGAACTCGGCGGCCTGTTCTGCTTGAAGCTGCTGCAGCTTCTTGCGCTCCTTTTGCGACAGTTTCGTCTGTGAAGAAGACTTGGCCGAGGCGTCTTTCGCCTGTTGTGCAGCTAAGCCAGCAGACAAAGCCGAACGGGCAGGTGGTGTCTCGTTCATTATTTCCTTCAGGTCAAGCTTAGCAGTCGGCAACTTTGCAGAAGCCCACGGGCTCCCTGATTTGACGGGAGGCGTGGCCGAAGGTTGGCCAGTTATGGACGTCGACTCGAGTCCTAGACCTGCTAGAGAAGAGCCCAAAGGCGATTCCCGGATAGGTTTCGGGCGCTGACCGCGGAAGGATTCGCTCAGCGGAGGGATTTGGTCGAGTTCGGTTTTCTGCCTTGAGCTTACAGCCCTCTTGGGGCGCAAGGATGGGCTCTCCAATGTTCCCTCATCTTCGTCCATATCGAACATTAGGTCAGCCTGGCCAGCTTTGGGGCGAAGATCAGGACTAAATGGTTCATTCCTTCTCGCATTCCCCTTGCCCTTGGACTTCTCCAGAGACGGAGATGCGGGGTGAATATCCTCGAGGCTGCCGAATTTGCCCTTGAGCGAAGACGAGAGCTTCCTCTCATCCTCCCTTTGATTGGCCTTGAAGGCCATTTCCCTGACCCTGCGTTGCCTTTCCTCATCAATGTCCTGTGCCAGATTCGGATATTGTTCGTGAAGCAGGAGTGCTGCCCGGCCACTCCTCGCGAACGGGTATCGAGCAAGCTGATTGCCTCTGACAACCTCGTCCAGGTCGAGTAGGAGCTCCTCGTCGAGGTCCGCCAACAGGTTATTCTCGAGCATATTCTCCAATTGAAGAGTTATGTACTCTAGGCCAGCATCCTTGAACTCGGTAACAGAACATGGGCTAATGGCGTTCAGGAAATGTGCAATGTTGCGGGTGTTGATGAACCGAGCCAAGACTTGCTGGCAAATTTGTGACAGACGGTCAAGCATAAGCTCGTTAGCGACAGACAGAACATCCATCACCAAGTCTGTAAACTCGTCCAGATTGTCAGTCACGACTCCGTCGAACATTTGGTCACCTGTGTCAGCATAGAGGTAGCCGAGAACAAATTTGAAAGTCTCTGGGTCGATGTGCTTCAGGTCAACGGGTATCCTTTCGGCAGGTCCCTGCGCAGCAAGTCGGCTTGCTAGCCACATCCCCTGGGAACGTCCGTAGAATAGGCCCTCGAAGAAGGGGCACCTTTGACACAATAAAGAGCTGTGAACAAGCGTCTCGTCACCCTCGAGCTCCACAACGGCGTCTGCATCCTCGAAGAATTGTGGGTCGTCCAGGGCTGATCGCAAATCCTCATCGAGTTGCCTTTGAGGGTCGACTTGCTTCTGAGCTGCGGCCTCCAGCTTTCCGAGATCCAGATTGCTTGCTGTCTTGACGACTTCAGCTCGAATTTGACGATACCTATAGGCCAGTGACGGATCGTGGCGAGTGTAGTTCCATGCGGGAATGACACGATCTTCGTACATGTAGACAACCAAGTTCAGTAAGGAAATGATGTCAAGATCAGTAAAAGTTACAGCAATCTTTGTATCAAGCTTCTCAATGACGAACACATCGGAAGACTTGTAAGTGCCGCTAGTCCGGAAGGACCACAGAGCTTGCCGGAGAACAGAGCTCCTGGCGGTAAGTATCCAGCTGTGGATGGGAACTTGTAGCTCTGGGAGAGAAGAGGATCGGATGACGGTGTCCACAGCAGACTGAGAAGACTCATTCGTGGAACGCCGCAACAGCAAGTAGTTCTGAAGGTCCTTTTCAAGGTCTGGCGATTTCAGTACTTCGAATGCGACCGACCCCAGCTTTTGGTGGAGAGTAGTGGCATCCCAGGTTTTCAAGATTCCCTTCCCTTTTGGGCCTGGATCCGAAGACTTGAAGTCTCGAAGGCAATTGAGTGGCGCAATGTCGTCCCAGAGGGTCTGGCGACCAACGTTGACTTGCTCGCGCATGACTTCTGAGTCTTTACGAACGGCGGCGAAGGCCCCGAAGACAGAGCTTCGCACCGTGACGATGTTGGTGATGCCCGGCACACGCTGGAACTTGAAGTCCTTGCGCTTGGCTTCACTGGAACCGGCCACGTGGGTGTCTTTTGCCTTGGCCCTGATTATACGCCGCCATACTGCCCCTGATTGTGTGCTGATTATGACTGCACCGTGTTCACCCACGTCAACGGACCTCACCCCGTCCTTGTGAGCGTTCCAGATGCAGATCGGCTGGCTGACAGCGCCTTTGATCTTTGATGGATTTGTAGTGGACATCGACAACTGGGTATCCGCTTTCTTGGTGAGATTCATGGAGAAGAGATCGCCGCGACCGCTTACTCCCACAATAGTCTCGCCGCCTGAGGCGACGTACTTGATCCGGTTCCGCTCTGCATCGTAACGCGAGGACATGGAAATGTTGCCCAGATGGTGGCTTGTGAGCCCGACTTCGCCAAAAGGAAACTTGACCACGTTGTAGCCATAGCTTGTGAATACGACCACAGTGTGGTTCGCAAGCAGACAGGTCGTTGCCTTGTCGATGGCCGAAACCATGGTTATACCACTATTCAATAAGGAAGCGGCTACTTTCCTAGGTGTCTGCTGCACCTCAAGTGAACGAGAGTCCGCATCCATCAGAGCCAGCCTGGGACATGTCAGAGAACAGAGCCTTGCGAAAGACGATGCTCGAAATAAACTCACTGGCCAGTATTGCGACCCCAGCAGTAAAGACTGCCGGCACTCGTGAACGCCACAGAGTGAATAGTCGACGCAGCAACGCCGACTATGGCCTCCTTCTTGAGTGGCCCGAATAATTGCCTGGGTAGAAGACTCATGGCCTCTTCCCCAGGCGGGGGCTCAGGCAGTGCATAACCAAGCGCTGAGTCTGCATTGGATCCCCAGCTATACAAGCCGCCTTCCGACGTGACGGCCAAGGTGTGGTTCTGTCCCAGCGCCACTTGAGTCACTTTCTTGTTGGTCAAACCGCCTTGTACTGGGGCATAAGTGAAACGGGTGTTCTCATCTCCCAATCCAAGTCTGCCCCCGCGACCAATGCCACAAACGTACAAGTTTGAGACCGGGTCCGTCGTCAGAATGGCACTGTGGTATTTCGACAGGGCCACATCATGCACGAGCAGTTCCTTGTGACGAGTGAGCGTCGGGATCTGCTCGGGCGTCTCAACACCCCCTTGCTCGAGATATTCTTCGTAGAACCTCTGGATCAGATGATCAGGGCGCTCAAGGTAAACACGCTCGGGGTACTGTCGGTCATCCTCGTCTCCGAGGCCAAGCGACAAGTTCTTGTTGCTTCCAAACGCGAACACTTCGGTCCCATTCACAAGGTCCAGCAGACCATTGTTGCCAGCGTTATGCGTCGTAACCGGAATTTCCTCGCTATCCGAATCATCGTCCGAATTATCCGCGTCATCCAGGCTCTTCAAATCTCGTTCACCGATAGTCGAGTTGTACAAGTCGAACGGACTGTTGCCCTCGTTATCCTTGGTTTTTATGAGCCTGCCGACTCTGGAGACGGATGCGCCAACAGTCAGGCCAGCCAGATCCCTTCGCTCCTTGTCTAGTAAGAGCCTCGCGATCGAGATATTGCCGGTGTACAGTGCGCGGTGGAGGGCATTCCAGCCACTCTCGGGGTCTTGCACGTAAATATCGACGGCGGGATGATCGAGCAGGGCTTCGACGAAGGCGATGGCGTTCGCGGAGTCGGAGGAGGCGGCGCGCAGGAGGATAGTCAGGCCCATGTAGTCGCGGCTGTTGACCTCGGCACGACCAAAATTCACGTTGCCCGACCGCGCGCCGCCCGCGCCTGGTCCAAAGGCCGAAGCCTTGCGCGACTTGAAGGCATTCCTGGGTGATGTCCCGAATGCGCCGGGGCTGGCCCCTCCTCCTCCTGTTCCTACGCTGGGGCTCTTGGAGGCGCTCTGGGCGTTGTAGCCGGCGGGGGCCAGCAGGCGCCGAAACCTGTCGACGTTGTCCTCATGGTAGGCTTTCCACAGTAAGTTGTGACTCATTGAGCCGGAGTGACGGGCGGATTAGGCTCTTCCAGCACTTCGGTGCACCTCGCTGTGAGTCTCGATTTGGATCACGGCGTTTTTAAAGGTGCAAGAGAAGTGCGGAAGAGAGGCGCGGACGTCGGTAGGCGATGTCGAGTTGGGCGCGCTCTGTTGGTGGATGTGTGTCGCTGGTCGGGGGGAAGTTGCCACCTGTAGTAATAAGCTGCGATAGTGGGGACGAGGTGGGCAACCAGTGACGGACTCGATTGATAATTTACTGTTTTAACGGTCTGTCTGTCGCGCGAAAATACCGAGAGCTGTTCGGTTGGGTCGGCAACGAATTTTAGACGAGTACAGGAAGAGGGGAGTAGATAAGGGTGCACAAGTTGAAGTCGAGGGTCAGTTGGTTGAGGAGGGGCACATGCATTCAGTGTGAGGCATAGTGACGACGAGACGAGCGAGGGCCAGCTCTGACTTAGACCCGATGCGCGTATCACCCGCGCCGAGGGCCCTAAGCTGCCCACCAATCAAGCAGCACACCAGCCAACCGTGCTCGAGGCGAGGCCTCTCCGGGAAGCTACACGCACAGAAGGGCTCGCGCACATGGCAATGCGAATATTAACCAGGAATTTTGGGGGGTTCAGGCTCGACTGAGACATCAACCTCTTGGCAGTAAAGACTGGGAGCCAGTGGTTCTCTTCCTACAGTTTGATGACTCGAAGGCATCTTGTAATACAATACTACATGATTTTGGACTGCAGTATAAACCGGACGTAGAACCTGTAAGATATACGTGCATGAAGCGTGTATTCGGTACAGTTCCTGGCGAATATTCAGGACCCCTGCAAGACATGCGGGTGCAGGCTGTCAAAAGCTCTTGTGGGGCTGGGAGCTTTGCCAACCTGGAAGGTTACCTCCGGTCTTCGCTGATGACATGGTCTGATAGGAGCAAATACCGGTCGGCCGTTAATACAAATTCGTTTTCTCCAGTCGCCCGAACAATCAATTGTTTTCAACTCTGGAACGTGGACTTCTCAACGATCATTGCAATTGTTGCCAACGCATCAATAATTTGTGCTTCCTGTGAGCTACTGGAACTATCCGCCATCAGGGAATCAACTATCAAGCCAGTCACGCAACGAACAATGCACGCGACAAGGTCAGCGTTGCTGAAAAGAGCGAACACCAGCAAGTGCGTGAACTCGAGGCCAACCAGAGAAATTGTCAAACCGAAAGAAACTCAGAAACCCGCCCGAACGCCGCACCTAAGATGACCGGGTCCCACCTCCTCGTTTACTTGGTAAGCCATCCGAGGTAGTCTGCCACGATGAGCGTCACCATGGCGTGCGGCGCAATGCGGACGTAGTAGGTTCCGAAGCCGCGGTAGAAGCGCAGCAGACCCTCCTGCTTGGTGACCTTGACGAAGCAGTCGGCCATGCTCTTGTATGGGAGCTTGCCGTCGGGGCCCCTGCTCTGCTTCTGCAACCGTGTCTTCACAAAGTCGAACGGCAGGGAGAAGAAGGATGCGAAGAAGCCGGCAATGGCACTGGCGCTCAGGGTTTGCACGCGCGGCGACCAGTCTGTGCGCGTCTTCAGCTGCGACTTGGCCTCGCTGAAGAATGCGAGCTGTCCAAAGTTGAGCGCCATGGCTCGCACGACGGTTGGGGTTGCTCCGGCCCAGAGAGCGGCGACACCCTCGCTCTTGGCGATACGAGACAGGGCGTCGATGACCGACTTGTAGTTCTTGCGCTGATCCACAGGCTTCAGACCGTCGCTTTGCATGCGAATCAGTGCCAGGTCCGCCGGGTTGCCGATCATGGCTGCGATGCCGCCGGCTGAGAGGCCTGCCGCGGCGCGCTCCCCGAAGCCGATCTTTTGGTCCTTGGCCTTTGCCCTGGCTGTCAACTGGCCCATGAAGGTGTCGAAGAAGCCGATACGTGCGGTCGTGTAGACGGCTTGTCGCAGCAGACCAGCCGACAGGCCGGTGTACAGATCAAGAACCTTTCCCTTGGCGATGATCTCGCGAGTGACGGAGAGAGGTGTTGGTTTCGGGCCCGTTGCCACGCCCTCGCCGGCCAGCTGGATGCGCACCTTGACCATGTCGACCGGTTGGATGACTGAGGTCGCCACCATTCCACTCAGACCGCCGTTGATGAAGGGCAGGGCGGCCCTCATGTAGGGTGTGTGCAGGAAGTCGTTTGCCACAGCTGCGCCCTCGCTCTGGACGTTCTTGCCCATGACTTCTGAGGTCTTGGACCTGGCAGCCTCGGCGGCCTGCTTGATGGTGTTGGACATGACTGATTGGATGGATGTATTGGAATGTCGAAAAAGAGTCTAATGCACCTTTGAGGTGGGCTGTGGCTGTTGTCTATGAGACGCCTGGACACGCCGAAGAGAAGGTCGATTGAAAAGAACTGTATGTTGTCAGAACCACGGTACTGAGCAGGTGCAGAGCAGGAACAAAGCAGAGCAGAGCGCTGAAACGAAGGTGAGGTACTGATGGGTGTTGGGCAGGTGCAGGGGAGCTGTGAGAGGGCCCACGACGCAGGCAATTGCTCGTTCACGGGGACTTGGGAGCAACTTCCTCAACTAGAGGCAGGTCAACGTTTCGGGGAACGAAAACGGCCAGGGACATCCGTGGAGTCAACGTGAGGCTGACTGAACGGACAGAAGGAGCTGCGGGCAGGTGAAATTATGTTATACGCCTGCCCGGCCCCTCAGTCCCTCAGTCCCTCAGCCCCTCAGCCCTCAGTTCTGAATTCAATCCCAGCGTGCCCAGTGTGGATGGCATCACCATGCATTCCATGGGCAAACTACGGCGCTATTCCATGCTCCGTAGTAGCGCCCACCAGTCAGATACGGGCCGTTCACGTCTACCGAGGTGGGCGTGCGGCTGTGATCGGCTACGTGGTTGAGGGACGAGGGATGAGGTTGCAGCCATCCCAGATTGGGTTGTTGGTATCGACGGCCACCAGGTCCGTCGGGAAAAGCAGGAACCAGGGCGACTCAGTAGCCGTGGTGGATGCATGTCCTCGACGGGCATGGGTTGGGTTCACCGGCTCACTAAAGCCGATGATCCAGAAACCGTTGACCTGAGCTTGTGTCGAGGCGGGTGCAGTGCAAGTGCAAGTGCAAGTGCAAGTGTACGCGCGTGTATTGCGGTTTGGTGTAAGTGCGGGTTGCGGGCATGGGTGAGACTCTCCCAGTCCCAGAGCTGGGCCCGGAGCTCCTTCCCAACCAACCGGGAGCTGGACAATGTGGCCTGACCAGTGACCCCTCCCTCCTCAACTCAACAATCTCGGCAACTCACATTCAATTCCAGCAGCCCAAATTCAAAATATCCCTGGCCCTTTTTTCTCTATGGGGTAACTTTTCTCTACCCGGCCTCTTCGGTGCCAAACAGCGGCAACAGCCACCGGACTGTCCCGGGCTCGATCTGTCGCTTTCCGGTGGGCTGGCCCACGGCAATCGAGGAGGGTGCTATCAAAGGTGGGGGACCGACCGCTGACGCGATTCCGTAGCTCAGAGCTGAGTGCCGAGACTCGGAGATTGTCTGGGGTGGGTGTTAACACCGCTCGGAGGAGAGAACACCAAAGCCGAGAAGTATCGAGTATGCGTTATGGATATCCGAAAATCCAAAAGTCGAGGTTGGAACCGAGACTGCGTGATATTTATTATTCTGAGGAGAAAGAAGGGGTTAAGCCGACGAAACTCTGGAGAGGGTGGGCGGCTGCGACTAATAAAAGGGCAGGTTGGAGTCAAACAGGCACAGAATAACTCCAATTCCCGAGGCGGGGAGCGCATTTGTGTGTACGGCGGACATACTGTTATGCCAGGTCTACTAACGAGCTGGTGTGCCAGCTACGTAGCCCGCAACCTCTTCTCGCGTGGGACAGGTCCGGCGCTTGCGACAAGAGACTGGGACAACGGTTGCTGGATCGGTCGCCCATCCTCCTCCTCTCAGTCGCTCTGCTATTTGGGGGACGCCCGCATGTGACAGACCACACCTCACCAGCTGGCGAGGTACCCATTTCCCCAAGATTCCAAGCCTGTTTCCGATGCGACACTCGCCCAGTAGCAGGCACTCAGGGATCCGCTTGTGCGGGGAGACTCGTCACTCGCACGACTTGCTACAAGCTGCCCAGGAGCTCTCTTCTCGGGGCAGAGGAAACGGAGACCACGAGACATGACGTCGCGGTCCTCAGCTGGTAGTCCGCTCGACAGTCGAGGGCGGGGAGGTACCGGCGGTCGACAGTGGCTCTCGGTTCCCCATTCGAACATGGCACTAGTGTGGCTATGAACACTCTAGTGGACTAATGGCATGCGACCAACAGCTCTTTCTGTAACAGACTCGAGGCCAGAGGTGCACCGCCTTCTGGCCGCCGGGATTCGTCTGCCAGGGATCGAGCTCAGGGCGGGGTGTGATCAAAATAGCTGCGCAAATCAGCACCGGCCGTCCCTGGGGCCACCGGCGTGTGGCCTGCCCTTCTCAGCTGAGCATGTTGCTCTATCCCTCACATTGCCACGGCCTGAGCCATGTCTTGCTTGCCCACACCTACTCAAGGACTTTCTGCCTGCGAAGGGAGCAAATGCTCCCAAGCTCGAGGGTTACAGCACTCAATCCCCTTCGTCTCAGGGATTCCCGGCACTGGCCGTCGCATCATTCGCGCCTCAGCCTTGACACTGCGGGGTAACGACGCATCCAACAGTAGCGTAACATGCCACGCTGGGGCGACTCCACCGCTCCCGTCCGACAGAATCTGGGGTAGCAGGGCCTGGCGCGCCTGGCTCAGGCTCGGCAACTAGATTCCAGATTGCTCCCCTCTCCCAACCCCGCCCTGGCCAAATTCCGGGAGCATGGCACATCCTCTAACCGTCCTACTGGTCAGCTGGTGTGTACATCCAAAACAGGACAGAGAGATGATTCCGTATTATCACCGAGCCCTCTGTGAGGTTGTCCAGACAGGGTTGACAGACTTGCGCAACACAGAGCACACAACGACGAGCGAGCTTCAACTATGGTGGGGATCCCGAAGGATCTCCAGGCTGACGTTCTCCTCGTTTGGCAGTGGCCGAGATGTGCAGAATCTATGGGGTCTTGTCTGCACCACTGAAGCTTACGTATCTATTGCAGCGTGTGGTGATAGTCTGTTACGAGCTTTGCTCGGGTGTTCGCTTCACGTTCACGGTCTCGCTTCCCCATGGGATAACCTCCTGTGGGACAATGTCCTGCAGAATACCCTCCTCTCTCCTCTGAGACACTCTCCTATGGAATGATATCCTATGTGGAACCTCCTTTAGAACAACCTCCTATGTGACAACCTCTTATGGAATAATGTCCTATAAACACCCTCCTATGTGACACTCTCCCATAGAATGGTGACCTATGGAAGAACCTCTCACAGAAGGCGATCACATAA
The DNA here is from genome assembly GCA_000800745.1 of Diaporthe longicolla. Classification (NCBI taxonomy): domain Eukaryota; kingdom Fungi; phylum Ascomycota; class Sordariomycetes; order Diaporthales; family Diaporthaceae; genus Diaporthe; species Diaporthe longicolla. Next base: position 176,485 of record JUJX01000006.1, read on the forward strand.
GTTCAGCCATAGGGACTTTACTTTGACAAATCTGCATTTCTAAAGTTGTAGCGGTGGCACGGTGATAGTATATGTGGAAAGGGAGCATATGAGATTAGGATCCATAACCCAGTGCTCTGCATTATCGAGCCAGCCGCTCATCACATCACGAAGCTCTTGCTCCAGTTCAACAATCCGCCATTCACGAAACAAATCAATGACCATGTCCGGCTCTGCCGAATACAGAAGGCGCGCTTTCACCGGTGACAGCCACGACATCCGTGCTACAACCAAGATCCGAGGCTCCGAGTAGACTGGAAACGTGAGCTGCTCCCGGCGGGTGCGAATGCAGATGTCGTTGTTTTCTTGCTCACATTCGTGATGCATGTAATGGTTCATTCGACGTGCAAACCTCATGAAGAGATAAGTGTCCAATTTGACGCATGCTTCACCACATCCTCGTGGTGTATCACTGACGGCATTCGAATGAGCCCACTGTTTCGCCCGCATTCCGCCCGGGCCTAATCCAGCAGCGGGTCTCCGAAACTATCCGGCTCCGAGCTGGCAGTCGGCTCCGTGCCCATCCAGCTGGCTGGGACCGGAACCCAGGGTTCGATTGTGAGCCAACAGTCTCCCACGCGACAGATCGGCCTCGTCTGAGCACGATCGAATGGTCAGACCAGAAAGACTCTAGAACACGCTGCAATTCGCACTCGGTGCCGTCTGCAACTAGCAGGATCCACCGGCAGAGACTGTCAGGCTTCTTTGGGTGTAGCACTGGCTCTCGCATTAACACATGTTTCGTCGGACTCGGACAGATTCAAGCTCCTTTGTCAATGTCGTCACAGCTCTTTCCTAGCTCCAATAGACCCTCATTGAGACGGATGGGATTGCGAGCTGACCCGCTCGGATTATCGTAAACACTATATACACTGTCCTGTCTTTTAGAGGCTCCGTCACTTTTTCCCCTTGTCAATTCTCAACAAGTGGGATCCCGAGAGACAGTCGCAAACATGGCTCTCGTGCAGAAGCTGCTGCACCTCACCAACTTCTCGTCGCCCTTCCTCCGAACAGTGGTGCCGTCCGTGTCAGCCGCGTTCGCGATCCAGGCCGCCTTCGCCGTGCCCTCCATAGTAGCCCAGACGGAGCGCTTCTATGACTTCTCAGGCGCCCTCACCAACATCAGCATCGTCGCCCTGAGCCTGTACCTGCCGGCCCTGCGGGCCAAGTATGCTGGAGGGGCCGCCGCGGCCGCGGGCAAGGCCCTCCCGAGCCTGCTCACGCCCTTTACTAACCCGGCCGCCGCGGGCCTGAACTGGCGCCAGGTCGCCCTCACTGGCTTCGTGACGTTGTGGGCTGCTCGGCGTACGTGAATATCCTACGAGAGGTTCTCCATACATCCCACCAGGGAAGAAGTTTTGACTAACCACCACACAGTGGGTACATACCTCTTCCAGCGCGTCCTCCGCGACGGCCACGACTCCCGCTTCGACGAGATCAAGAAGTCCACGCCCAAGTTCTTCGTCGCCTGGATGGCCCAGGCGACCTGGTGCTCTCTGATCTGCCTACCCGTCATCGCCCTCAACGCCGTCCCCGCCTCTGCGTTCGCCGCTATCCCCGGTCTGAGGCTCACCGACGTGCTCGGAGTTGCGCTATGGGTTGGAGGTATCATGTTCGAGGCGACCGCCGACAAGCAGAAGTCGCAGTGGCTGAAGGAGAAGCGCGAGAAGAAGCATTCTGAGGACTTTATGACCCGGGGGCTCTGGCAGCGCAGGTGAGTTCAAGGCGGATTGTAGTTCTCCCTCGGGGCGGACGTGCTAACATTGACTTTGTAGCCAATATCCCAACTACTTTGGCGAGTCGACCCTCTGGACAGGCATTGCGACCACCTCGGCGGGTATCCTCGCCAGCCAGGCTGCTCAGGCCGCCATTGGGTTCAGCGGAGGTGCGGGTGGTATCCTCGGGGCCGTGGCTTTGGCCTACGTTAGCCCAGCGTTCACGACTTTCCTCGTCACCAAAGTGAGCGGCATCCCCATGTCGGAGTCCAAGTACGACAAGCGATACGGCGACCGCAAGGATTACCAGGAGTGGAAGAAGAACACGCCCAAGTTCATCCCCAAGCTGTTCTAAGCATGTAATAATCATAGACGGTGGACAGTGCAGGCCAACATTGACATATAATAGACAAAATGTATCTGCCGAGGCAATAAACAATGCCTCTTTGTAACGATCCTGCCCCTTCTTGTTAGGTAGTCCTTGCTTCTTTGAAGCTATAGATAGTCTCTCATCAGAGTAATGGTGTCTCTCCTGGTATCATATCACATCACAACAACGCCTATGCCGTAGTGCATACAGTTCATCTTCTCTCCTCCCTCCACTTCCCCTTCCCTTCTCTTCACCTCGCAGCAGCCCTCCCGCCGCTCTTCATGTTGCGCAGTGACCCGTCCCCAGTCGCCCCCTTCCATTCCAGATTATCCGCCACGGCAGAGCCACCCTACTTCTGCTTCCTGGTCATCATAATCTTGGTGAACTCGTCGACATTGACGCCGCCCTTGCCCTCCGAGTCGAACTCCTTAATCATCGACTGCAGCTCCTGCTCCTCCATGCTCTGGCCGATCTCGCGCATGGTGCGACGCAGGTCGTCGAGCGTGATGATGCCCTTGCCCTCGACGTCGAACAGCTTGAACGCGCGGTGGCACTCCTCCACGGGGTCCCGATTATACATGAGCGTGCCCGCGATCCCCTGCCAGATGGGCTGCGTGAACTCGCGCCACACGGGCGTGCACTCGCGCTTCGGGTCCCAGTCGATCGGCTGCACGCCGTACTTCACCAGGTACGGGTACGTCTCCGACTTGGGCAGCTCGAAGCCTAGTGCCCGCAGGCAGAACCGCAGCTCGTGGTAGTCGAGGCGGCCGTCTTTATTTACGTCGAATACGGAGAACTAGAAGAGGGGAGTGGCAGGCGTCGTTAGCAGGAGTAAGCGATGCGCGGGATGGTCACAGTTCAAGAGGGGTTGCAAGGAGGTGACATACGACATCGTTAATTTGATCTCTTTGTCGCTCGTCTAACTTGGCAAAATCGTCCCTGGACGGCGCGCCGTGCGCCGGGAGTTGGTTGATACTTCTTGACATCATTTTCGAAGGATATATCGTTCGAATACGGTCGGATACACATGCACTAATCGAGCGCGAGGGGGTAGCAGGCGGAACAAGCTAGCGTTTGTGGTACGGCGAGGAAGGTGGTGGAGCCTATGTTCGAGTTTGGTCGCTTTGCTTTGAGGGCAGTCGAGTAGCAGGTGTGCGACAGGAAGCAAATGGTTTCAAGATTTCGCGGAGTCGTGAATCGTGGTCGTGGTGTGTGTAGGAGCAATTTCTCAAGGAGGTGAGGGTGAAACCAGAAGCGACTGAGGGAGTTGTATCCTAAAAGTGACCATCCTGCGCCCGCGCGCTGCACGATACATAGACGCACGCACGCACGCACCTCTCTCACACAGAAGGGGCGAGGTGAGGGTGTTGATGGGCGGTGGCCCTCCTTTGTTTTCGAGCGGTCGAGAATGCCCGGGGTACTGGGGTGGTCAAGAACGACCGGATCGAGCACCACTCTGCGCTTGCTCCCGAATAATAATCAACTAGATCGATCAATGGTTCCTGTAGAGATCCTGACCTTGCTGCCAGGGATTGAATGATTCTCGTCGAGTGGCTGGGATCACCGGGGCGTCGCAAACAAATGTGGACCGTCCGTTTAAGTTTTGGCAGGGCCGCCTCGACGCGACCTGCGGTCCCCAGACGCGCTCCCTGTCCGACACTTTTCTGCCGAGCGAAAGCGAGGGCGAATGATCACTGGAGAGCAAGCAGCATTTGCAGTGAGCTAGCCTGTGTTTCCACCCCACCAAGATTGTAGACCAGTCCGATCTGGTCTAAGTGCTCACAGGTCGACGGGCTGCACAGGCAGGGGGGCAACGGCACAATCTGTTAGGCTTTCGATGGTGACCCCACCAAGTTTCCAGGGAGACATCAAAGCTAGCTAACAGATAAGACTGCTGTGATCTACAAAATTTTGGCTCCCAAAAGCTTAAGCAGCATTTCACAAGCTGCGCCTGCTTGCATATTCTCGACGTCTTTTACGAAGGTTACAATTGGGCATTGCGACAAGCAGGTACGACACCACCGAAAATATGCCGAAGCGGAAGAGAGATGATCTTCAGGAGAAGCTGGAGCACCATGGCACGGCGCTCTTCCGCGCCTTGAAAGTTGCAAAGGGATTCGAAAGACAGCGCATGGCAAAACGGCAACGCGATCCCAAGTCGCCTCGGGAAAAGAGAGCCAGGATAGAAAAGGAGATTGAGGTGTTGAAGGTGCGCATTTTCATATTCCTGGACTGAAGGTCCCACCTGTAAACTTCGGGGATGAAGCTGACAGCTTGGTATAGTCAATCGATCTTCACTCAGTCGCACACGCCCATCTCTGTTCAGCCCTGTTGAGGATCCAGGCCGTTGCCGACTCCCCGAGACTACCAGACGAGGTCAAGCACGGCGTCCCAAAACCCGACATCACGGAAGAGGAGCGAGCGGCCTTACACAATGTCACCAGTGGGCTTTTCAACCAGCCCAAGGTTCGGGGGACTTTGGACGCAGCCGTTGCCGATATTTGCCAGGTGCTGCACGTACCGGTGCCCGACAAAAAGGGTAAATTGAAGAGAGGGGACAAGAAGAGCGAGTCGAAGACCAGCAAAGACAATGAGGAACAACCCGCCGAAAAGGCTGTGAAGGACGCAACGAAAGAGAGGAAGGAGAGGGTCGAGGAGAGGTCTGCCAAGGGCGAGACTCGGCGAGAAGATCAACCAACGGACGATGAGGATAGTGAATGGGGCGGTCTCTCTGATGATGACGAAGCCGACGAGGACGACGACGAAGAGCTAGTAGAAAAAGCTCTGGCGCAATTCGAGGACAGAATTGGGGGTTCTGATTCTGACGAAAACGCCAAGTCTGACGACGACGACGAGTACGATACCGCAAACGAGGAACTCGATCCGATGGAGATTACAGACGAGTCCGCATCAGAGGACTCGGAGGGCGACGAACCAGGCACGCATTCCGGACTGGACGAGGATGATTCAAGTGATTCGGAGGAGGAATCTGCATCTGAGACCAAGTCCGGATCCGAGTCCGACTCTGGTTCTGATTCTGATGTATCTGCAATATCCCCGCCACGCAAAGCGTCGCGGAAGGATTCCAGGAAGGAAGATGGAATTCTCAATCGAGGCGGCATGCTCCCCAGCCTGATGGGAGGGTACATTTCGGGCTCGGAATCTGAGGCGTCTGATATCGACGTGGCGCCGGCCGCACGAAAGAACAGGAGAGGCCAGCGGGCTCGACAGGCCATTTGGGAAAAGAAATTCAAGGAAAAGGCCAAACACTTGAGCCAGGAAAAGTCCGGTCGGGACTCAGGGTGGGATCTGAAGCGAGGTGCGGTGGACGGCAGCGAGAGGACGCCGTGGAAGAAGGGGATCAAGACGCCGTTTGAGAGGAGACAGGGCGGCCACCAGGAGCACAGTGCCCCCGAGCCAAGTCGGCCAAGGCCGCCGACGAAGAAGGACGATGAAGGCCCGTTGCATCCTAGCTGGGAGGCACGGAAGAAGGCGAAGGAGGCACAGACGGCTGCTTTCCAGGGCAAGAAGATCACATTTGATTAAAAGAGATACCCATACTTGCGGGAGAATTCAAGTCATAATTTGGAGAAAGGATCCGCCGTAGCTTCAGTCATGATTAGTTGTGGTTGTCATGAAATGTGAAAACCATCAGTGTTCAGTCATCCGCCTGTAAACCTCAGGGCGTCGAGGTGCTTGCCCGTGTGGAAACGCTGGGGACGCAACTGCGACGTCAACAGTCTTAGTAATGGGGCCGCGAGGGGCACCATCGTCTAGGTTCTAATCGGTTCCGAAGGGGTCATGACTGCACTGACAAAAAGACGACAGCTTCTTTCTTTTAACAGCGAGATTTAAACATCAAATTCTTCTCTTCTTGACCCATCATTGCATTTAGACTCAGTAATTACCATCTCAGAGTGTTTGATCTGAGACTCTGAGAACTCAAAGCGTCATCATGTCGGACAGAACAGGCAACCCTACAGAGTTGTTCTCTGTGAAAGGAATGGTCGCACTGGTATGTCGCTATTTTGAAGTCACATTTTCTCCCATCAGTTTCCAAGTATGGTGCAGCGGCTCTGTGTAACGACTCAGACCTGGCAGCCAGCCCGCCGGCTTAGAAGCCCCCCACCCATTTATGGCATCTGCTAACACGATTGCTGATTGACAGATCACAGGTGGAGGAACAGGTACCAAATTTACCTTACAGACTAGACTTCTATGTACAGTATGCTAATATTACTCAAGGCATTGGCCTCATGATGGCGCGCGCCCTCGCCAACGCGGGCGCGGCTAAGGTCTACATTGCCGGAAGACGCCTCGAGGTCCTCGAGTCCGCCGCGAAGACGATCAACAAGCCTGATGTGGTTGTACCTCTCACCTGCGACGTGACCTCACAGGATTCCCTCACGGCCCTCGTCTCCGAGATTGAGAAGCGCTCAGGCTACCTCAACCTCCTGGTCTGCAACAGCGGTATCGGCGGGCCCCAGGTCCCCTACCCCTCCGAGGAGACATCCCTGCAGGAGTTCCGTGAGAAGACCCTCGCCATCCCGATGGACGAGTACGACAAGACGTTCAGCGTCAACGTCACGGCGGTCTGGTACACAGCCATGGCCTTCTTGGAGCTGCTGGACAAGGGCAACAAGAAGGGCAACCTGGACTGGCAGGGCCAGGTCCTCGTCACGAGCAGCATCGCCGGCTTCAACAAGAAGGCTCCCGGTGGATGGGCTTATGGGCAGTCGAAGGCGGCGGCGACACATTCGGCGAAGCAGCTGTCCGGAATCCTGCCCAAATGGGGCATCAGGTGAGTGAACTATCTTATGGTGGAGGCTTTCTGGTTACCAGGACTAACGAGCTTGTAGGGCGAACGCCTTGGCGCCGGGACTGTTCCCCAGCGAGATGTCGCAACCTATCGTCGAGGCGATGGGAGGTAGTCTCTCGGGAGGAGACCTGATTCCTCTGGATAAGAACGTGGTCCCTCTCGGAAGGATGGGCGATGCCCAGGACATGATGGGCACCGTTCTCTACCTCGTTTCGCGGGCTGGAGCATACCTCAATGGCAATGTCACGGTTCTCGACGGAGGAAGGTTGGGCACATTCCCTTCCGCATACTGATTTTCTTTTTGAGACGGGTCCACGAAATCTACTCGTTTCTTGTTGCACGGATTCTCGGAACGCAATGTTTGCTGCCATTTTGAGCCTGGGAATAGCATTAGAACTTCTAGCCTCATTTTTGCAGATGCTCAATAAACACCAGTCTGAGATTTCGCAAGCATTGAACTTGTGATTCTCCGATTATGTGGTGATATGTTTTGAGATATGGTTTGCTAGCAGAAGCCCTGCTCGGGTGTCCTCTATGCGGCCGCAGCATTATCCAACCCAATTTCCTACTAGACAACCTGCTATAAGACAACCTCCTAGCATCTTATAGGACAGCATGCTACAAGACAACTTCTTCACCTTCTAGATGACAACCTCTCAGGGGCAACTCTAGATAAATGGCTTTCAGAACAACTTCCAATAAGCCAGAGAGGTTGGTAAAGCTACGGGACTGTGGAATGATACGACGTAACTTTTCAGAGCTGTGGCGTTGTTCTGGTGTAGTGCATGTGATGAACTCGTGTAAGTCTGCTCAAAGTCACTGTACGAGGTGCTGGTTATAATCTTGTGTTTTAGGCCGGTGACGGCCAATGAGTGAAATCAGGATACTGTGTGAAGATAGTCTGAATGTTGTGGAGTGCCCAATTCACTGTCTGTAGAGATTGTGAATCAAGGACAAAAATGAATTGTTCCTCGAGCCTGCCTACCTAGGTACTTCTTGACCGAGTACTGTCCTGGAATAGCCTTGCCAGTAAGCACGACTGTTGTATTAGTACGACCCAACCCACGGGAGTTAGTCCCTGTAGTTTCTCGCTAGACCCCTGGGAATTGCACCCCACCACGGGCCGCGGCACGCCAAGTTCCAGCTCGTCGGCGGATTTACGGTCTGCCTGGGCGCGTACTCCAATCGAGATTCTGAGTCCTCGTTTCAACTACAAGAGGCCACCACGATGCCACCTGGCGACCCGGTGCAATGGATGCGGATTGGGATGAGGTGAGTCGCTACCTGCGTCCAGTCATAGACCGGCCGACAAGGATATTCAGCCGCAGCTCTGGGCCCGCCGAGCTGCGACCTGGTCTTGCGCGACGGGGCAGACCCCGCCGTCATCTGGCGCTGCGGATCGTGAACTGCGGACTCGGGGCTGAGGGCTGGACATCTTCGCAACGACGAGTGCCTGGACCAAGGATGCTAATTCGAACACCTACAGTTGAGTCGTCAACTCCTCCCTCCACCGGGAGGGCAGTCGGTGCCTACCGTCGTCACCGCGCTCGCCTTCGATTCAAGCCAGGAGCTTCTGTGGGCTGGAAACGGATATGTACGCTCGACCCGGACGACCTCTCTGCTCCCCATTCACGGTCGCAACGAGATTCCTGACAGTGTCCCAGGGCCGCGTTACATCCTTCTATGCAAATAACCTCCAAAAATACACATCCTTCCGCGCGCACCCACCGTCCGAGGGTGCGGTGCACCAGCTGCTGTTCAATGAGAAGGGCGTCCTCGCGCTCGGCGCCCGAGGCGTCCACATGGCCCTTAGGAGGGGACCGCCAGTATGGCCACATATCAGGTGAGCGCTGCTGCTGCGACGGTGCTTTTCGGGAGCAGCGACTGACAGCGGTTCCGCCATAGTGCCGACGATATGAGAGACCTCCGATGCATGAGTTTTACCTCCAAGGCAACCTCCGAAATCCTCGTTGCCGGTGTACAAGATACGATGTTCGTGATTGACACGAACAAGGGAGAAATAGTGAAACGGGTAGGTTCGCCGTCTTGCTGTTGAACCGGGAAATGGCTAATACCGTCCAGATACCCACGGCACACCACTACATCAAGATGAAAAAGGGCCGCTACATATGCGCAGCTACAACCGACGGCAACGTCCACATCCTCGACCCCGTCAAGTTCAAAATCATACACAAATGGCGCGCCCACTCTGCCTTCATAAACGACATGGACGTCCAGCAGGACTTTGTTGTCACGTGTGGTACCTCGCTTAAGCAACCCGCGGCTACTTATATGCTCGACCCCTTTGTCATGGTCTTTGATCTCAAGAATCTTGCTACGATGCCTCCTATACCCTTTCCCCCGCTAGCAGCCTATGTCCGTATGCATCCACGCATGCTCACCACAGGGATAGTTGCTTCTCAGGGCGGTCAGATGCATGTGGTGGACCTCCTGAACCCAAACACTAGCAATGTACGCCAGGCGAATGTCGTAGGCTCGGTACTCACAGGAATAGAAATCGCACCATCGGGGGAGGCAATCGCATTGGCGGATACTGACTGTAATATGCACCTCTGGGGCTCTCCTTCTAAATGTCACTTCGTCGAGCTGCCACAGCCCACTGAATGGCCCGATGAAGAGGTGCCACCTCCCCATATTGACTGGAAAGAAAATACGTAAGTCGCGTGCTTGAAGCGCGGTACCGAGACCTCTGACTGACTGTGCCAGGCCGCTTAACTCCATCGGCATGCCTTACTATCGAGAAGCACTCTCATCAGCCCTTCCAAACACATCTATCTCCGATGTGGGAGCTCCTCCTCCCAGATTCGCACAGAATGATCTAGCGCATCTCACGAAAGCATCCTTTGGTTTCTATGGTCCAAATACCCGGGGCAGACGTCGAAACCAGGTCGAGGACACACGGGTTGTTGACAAGACCACCCTTGCTATACGAGCACCGAAGTTCCTCAGTGAAAAGGCTAGAGATGCGACCAAGGTATCGAGCAGCAAGACTGCCCCTGATGGACAGGTTGACATGGCGGTGGGCTCACTGGGTTCAACTGAGCTGGAAAGTCTACGTCTGGATGTCCCGGCTCTATACCAAAACGTAGAGATCTCATTCAGCAAGTACGGCGTGGACGACTTCGACTTCGGGTTCTACAACATGACCCGATACGCTGGCTTGGAAAACCACATTGCGAACTCCTACGCAAACTCTCTCCTCCAGGTCTTGCATTTCACGCCGTTGGTTCGAAATCTCGCTCTCCAGCATGCGGCGACGGATTGCTTGAGCGAGATGTGTCTGCTCTGTGAGCTTGGGTATCTGTCGGATATGCTGCAGAAGACCGAGGGCTCATCGTGCCACGCGTCGAACCTCTTGAAATGCTTGAGCAACCATCCACCGGCGTCTCGTCTTGGCCTTTTGGAGGAAGACTCGCGGCAAGGCTCTCTTACGAAGATGATGCAGCAGCTCACGAGGTTCCTACTTCAGACCATGGCAGACGACTACCGCACCAAGTCGCCTACCCCTACCGCAATGCAGGAGATTCTTGCTACATCTGCTTCTACTACGATCAAGTGTTTGAATTGCGGTAATGAGACCAGTCGGTCGGGCTCGAATTACGTGACGGATCTGACATACCCGATGACCAAGGGCCGCGGAAGCCGTTCAACCAAGACCACCTTCTCTCAAGTGTTAAAAAACAGCGTCGAGGGAGAAGGAGCCATGAAAGGGTGGTGTATCCGTTGCAATCGGTATCAATCCCTGCAGGCCCGCAAGACTATCCAAGGAATTCCTTCAGTATTGACGCTGAATGTCCCAGTCGCGGAGCACCGCGACAACGAGCTTGAACAGAGGATGTTATGGGCAAACCCAGGATGGCTTCCCGAGGAGATCGGTATCATAGTAGACAACGGCTCCTTCTTTTGCTATCAAGGCGAGGACCTGAAACTGCACCTCCAACGCGGGGTGCACAATATCCAGGTGTACTCGCTCATCGGCCTGTCGGTCAACATTGAGAGCGGGTCGCCTCAAAAACCACACCTTGGGGCGTTATCGCCGGGGAGCGTCGATACTGTTTCGAATCAGAAACCCCACCTTGTTGCCATGGTCAACGGTAAGTGCTGCTGTGGTATCGTCAAATCCAGAGCAAATGCGCTGACCAAAATTTCAGTTGCTCATGCCGAGCCAACGCCTCCAGGAGACAGCCAGTGGCACCTCTTCAACGACTTCTCCGTCAAGCCAGTCTCAGCTGCGGAGGCTCTTACCTTCAATTCAAGGTGGAAGATGCCGTCCGTGCTTGTGTACCAGCTGAAGACCGCAAACAACAACCTTGACACCGAGTGGGCTAAGAACATAGATACCTCGGTGCTGCACTTTGATTTCAAGTGCGCCCCCTGCCCCCCTCCTGATCGTAGATCTCAGCTGACATTTCCTAGGCCCGACGCGCAAGAGCATCCATATCGCACCCTCGACCCGGTCCTCGAACGGCCAGGGCCCGAGACCACGGTGGCTCTTGACACGGAGTTCGTGCTGGCCAAACAGTCAGAAGTGGAGATGAAATCGGATGGCGTTAGAGAGGTCATCCGGCCCAACTTCCACGCGCTGGCCCGTGTCTCTATTGTGCGCGGCGAGGGCGAGGACGAGGGCCTGGCCTTTATAGACGACTGGATCCAGGTCAGGGAGCCGGTCATCGACTACCTGCACAGCTACTCGGGCATCAAGCCGGACGACCTGGACCCGCGCAACAGCAAGCACTGCCTGGTTTCCCTGAAGATCGCATACAAGCGCCTCTGGGTGCTCCTGAACCTCGGGTGCAAGTTCATCGGGCACGGCCTGAAGGGCGACTTCCGCGTGATCAACATCCAGGTCCCCAAGGCGCAGATCATCGACACGATCGACCTCTTCTACCAGAAGAATTACAGGCGGAAGCTGAGCCTCAAGTTCCTGGCCTGGTACCTGCTCAAGGAGGGGATCCAGGTCGACACGCACGACTCGATCGAGGACGCGCGCATAGCACTCAAGCTGTACAAAAAGTTCCTCGAGTACAGCGATGCTGGAATCATCAAGCCCATGCTCAATGAGATCTACAGGGCTGGCGACAGCTATGGGTGGAAGCCACCTGCCCCTGCCGCGAACGAGCAGCAGCAGGGTGTTGTGCAGAGGAGCACCACGCCTGTCTCTGAAGCGCCTTCGACGCCCGTTAGGAAAGGGCTGGTTGGTACTGGGACGATAACACCGAGTTGGTCGGCTGGCCCGGGAACAGGCGGGTTCACACCCGGTCGAGGCTCTCCTCTCGGTAGTAAAGACAAGGGGTTATATAGATGAGTAGATATCACACAAATGAGCACAGAGGTTTTTTTAATGAGTGTATTGAGTTAGTCTGAAGCAAAATTCAACGCAAACTATGAGGTAATGACCGTGGTGTAGTGTTAGAATGCATCGCCAAAGAAAAAATACCAAGCCATGGTGTGGGATAGGATAACCTCCCAACCTGGGCTTTCCTCTCCGACAACCTCTGATGTCCCATGGGATAGTCTCCCATAGGATGATCTCATGCGGGTTGACCTCCTAACGTGTAGTCTCCTGTGGGTCAACTTCCCAGCGTGCACGCTCCTATGGGTCAACCTCCCAACGTGCACCTTCCTGTGGGTCAACCCACCAACGCAATAACCTCCGCGGGACAACCTCCCACGTATGTCCCTCCATCTGGATAGTCTGACGACCTCTCAGCGTCATACCTTCGAATAGGAGGCCTGACTTTGGCTGAAACTGTTGGTACAAACCCTTTGGCGGAGTGGTGTTGGTGGTTTCGGGACGATATGGTAAAATGGACGCTGTCGGAATTTTCCTCCGCCAAAGATGGATATTGATGTTGAGACTCGCGATGCTGCCGGATTAAGCGCAAAATAGCAAAAACAAGCATCTAATGTGGCAGAATCCTCGTAGAATTCAAGCAGGGAACTGCCAGTTTTGCTGGAGTTGGACCGATCTGAGCCTCGCCGGGTCCGATTTCAATCTCTTGGCGCTGCCAGCCTCGCTGGGCGGACTGGTCACCTGCCGGCTGCGTTTCCTGCCGGTCATCGTTCCGCCATGCGCTGCTATGCCAGCTTCACCGGCGGCGGTGTCCTCCCCTTCCTCCTCCTTGTCGCTATCCTCCTTGTCGGTTTCTTCCTTGTCGCCGTCCTCCTGGGTGAGGTCGACGACATTATGGAGCAACGAGGGAGCACGGGGTGCGCTGGACGCGCGGCGTAATATGGCACTTGAAGAGCGTGGTCGAATATCAGGCGTACCCGTCGACCTTTCCCCTGGGTTCGGCGTAACGAAGATGCCGGATGGCGATCGGGTGGTGCTGAGCCTGTGGCCCTCCTCATCGTCACTGGATAGCTCAATGATTGTCCGGCTCAAGTCGACTGAGATGTGAGAGACGGTTCCTCCTTCACTCTGGGCTCTGCGGACATCCGGGTCAGAACGCTAATCTGACCCTGTCGTTGAACGCCGGAGATATTGAGTGAGGCGTCTCCTTCTCATGGTTCCCAGGGATTCGTTGTCGGAATCGTCGCCTAAATCGTCGCCGTCGCTGCCGGAATGATCACTTTCACTGCGCTCTTCCTCCTCCCCGGAATCCGCTATGGGCGCGGGTGTGAACTGACGGCGTCTTGGAGGTGGGCTCCGAGCAGAGTCCGAGTCGTCTCCGTCAGAATCCGAACCATCTCCCTCAGGATCAGAGCTGTCTACCTCAGAATCATCCGCCTCAGAGTCGGTAAGTGTGCCCTGGCTCGACGTGGCATCAAAGTCCAAATCGTTGATCCTGGTGTCGTATCCGGTATCCTCAGAGAAGATACATTTGACCCGGTCAATATCGGGGTCTCTTGGGTTCCAGCGTTGGGCATCGAAGGGGAACAGAGGGTCCAGGTTCTCGAGCAAAGAATTCTCCAGTCGCTCTGGAACCTTCTGCTGCGTTACTGACCGCTCTAAATCAAGTACAAAGCTCTGGTCTCTGATACGGGCGACGGTTCTGTCAGGATTCAAAATCTCCTTGGATAGATCGTAGACATGGATGTAATGCAGGCCCCTGAGGCAATATAGGAAATCAATGCCGTGCATGGACCTCATACTTCGCGTCATTCTGTAATTGGGTTGGCCGCTGGTCTTGCCAGTCATGTAGGTTTTCCGGGACTCGGGCTCGTAGGGTCTCCTGATCACATCCTTGCCTGTTTCCCTTATGTGGAGGCAGATAGTCTTGAGAGATGCGGCTTCGCAGAACTTCTCCAGTGGAGCAGTCCGTCGGTTCAGTCGTACTTTCGAGTCATCGTTGAACCTCACACATCTTGCCCCAATCCAAGCCAACTCACAATTTTGAACCCGATCCCACCTTGCTGGCTTGATGCCCTTGGCAAAGCGCCCTAGCTCACCAAGGGAGCTGAAGGCGAAAGTATTGGAACCTGTAGCATTCCGCGTCAGCTTTCAAATACCCATGAAAGGGGCAAAGATTGCATTCAGGGGCTGCTCACCATAGAAGATATGACATCCATACCAGCAGAATTTGCGAGACACCAAAAGCACTGCTAGCAAGACCTGTGGGTCGATGGTGTCGTATGTAAGAGACAAGTAGCTTCGATCTTCACTGGAAATATAGAATTTCCCTTTCAGCCCGTCGTAAAACCTCTCCGGCTCCTGTTCGTTGAGAAACTGAAGAGGATGGAGGTGTGGATCCAGGCGGGAGAAGCAGTGAATGAGGCCCTCAAACGTAAGCAGTTCCCTCAATATCTGGAAAATTATATTGTCGGGAAGAGGGATCGTGGCGCGTATTTCCTGATTCTTGTGCATAGGCGTCACCTCGCGTTTGGAGCTCTTCCGTGAAGAGCTAGATTCACCACGATGCTTTTCGATGAACCTCACCTGAGGATGACACATGTCGTAGTCGACAGACATGTTGAGATTTTTTTGGCTAGATCTCCAAGCCATGTCGTAACTGTTATTGCCCTCAAAGAATCCGTGGAGCAGCCCCTTCCAGTTGTTGATGCTGGGCTGTTCATCAATGCTGTTCTCCGATATTTCACTCTCAGGGGAGGGCCTCCTGGGAACTCGTCTTGCGCCTTGGACAGGTATCTGATTCAGCCAGTGGACCTGAAATGCCAAATCTGTGATCCAGCCATTCAATTTTCGTAGTTTGGTATTTTTCTCCCGAATTATGTCCATGAGACTTTGGATGAGATTGTCTCTTTGATCCAGGCGCCTCTCATACTGATCAATCTGGTCCTGGCATGGAATACCCTGGCACGGAGCTCTGCCTCCTCGAAGATCTTTGTCCTGAGGTGCCTCGGGAAGGCTATCATCCTGACCCCAATCGCTTGAATCATCGTCTGACGCAGCTTCCTCCTCCGGTGTCTCGGAGCCGTCTGGCTGCTCGGACGGGGCTTCCTCAGCATGTTCGTCGTCATTGATGAGCATGGAAGTTTCGCTGGAGGAGCCTGGAGAGGACTCCTGCTCAGGAGAGGCGCTCTCTGGGTTTGCCGAATCGGAAAGCTCGTCCTCTTCTTGATCCACAAATATGCCCTCTGGGGACACATCTTGCCGCTGTGGAGGCTCAGCATCGTCATCGCCATGTTGAGGAAGTATGGGAGGGTCCCCATCACCTTGGCCCTGGTCATCCATTGCGAGCTGCTAGGAGGGAGAGTTGACGGCCCAAGGCGTTGCTATTTGCAGGGAGTTGTTAGGAGAGGAAACCGATTCAGTATGTTTTCAAATGTTTTTGAAAGCGCAGAGAGTGGTGAGAGTAAGTGAGAAGCAAAGGGTATCGTGTGGATGGATGTGGTTGTAAGTGAGTTGGTGTAAGTTGATGGGTGCAAGTCGTTGGAGGTAGATAGCCACTGGCAGGGGCCAGGAAGTGGCTAATAAGGGAAGGTACTGGGTACTTGAGCCAGAGGGCAGGGAAGAATAGAAATGAAGCCAAGGGCTAGACAGGACTGCTGTGAGGTTCAAGTAGGCAACAGAGACGGAGAGGCAATGTGATGGTAAGCTGATGCACAATATAGTTGACACATACCACTGAGTCTGAGATATTGTGAGGCTAGCAACCCATGTGTCAATATGAAAGCTTTATGTCGACCGGAGATAGAAGGAGAAGCTTGTGAGAAAAGAGAGAGAGTGTGTGTGTGTGTATGTGAGAGAGTGAGTGAGAGAGTGAGTGAGAGAGTGAGTGAGAGAGTGAGTGAGAGAGTGAGTGAGAGAGTGAGTGAGAGAGTGAGTGAGAGAGTGAGTGAGAGAGTGAGTGAGTGAGTTGGGGGGGGGTGTATCCGAGAAAGAAAGGGGTAAGGGGTGGTCGCAAGTAGTCGGTGTATGTAAGTGAGATGAAGGAATGGACAGAGAAGCAATAAGATAAGGAAGACCAACAGTCTGACAGAACACTTAGATGAATTGGTAGAATCCCGAGCAAGGTGCTTGAAAAGGCTTCAAAGGGGAAAGATGGTGTTCACAGACCGTAGAGCGAGGTGTGGGCTCAGCAAGAGAGGTGTCGAGAGAGAAGGGTATCAAGAATTGCAAGATTGACTGCGAAGTAAGGAGTTGCAGAATCAAGACAGTCCACTGGAGGTATCGCAGCTGAAAGCTTGGGGCGTGGGTGTGTGAAGATGAGACGAAATACTTATTGAACCGAGAAGCGGAGGTACTTATGAAGACAAACGGATGGAGTTCTTGGGAGGAGATCAACTTGTTGAAGTTGAGTGAGTGAAGCTGAAGCGAGAGGAGCCGAGACGGTAGCGAAACAAGAGAATCGGGCAATGGAGAATCGCAAGCAAGCTGGAAGAACAGGAGAAGGAAAAACGAATTTTAAGCAAAAGACGTAGATGTAGAGAGAGAAACCACTTGTGTGCCGTTCAAGGTTGACAGCCTGGAGCAACGGGTCGTTTGGCCAACGCCACCAAGAGGATGGTCTCACATACCTTGACAATTTGGAGAATTCGTTCAAGGATTTCCATTAATCTCTTGGTGCAGTCAGAATTGGCTACGTGAAATAAACTGAGCTCTCGTTTTGGTCGTGGCCATGTTCATCACGACGGTCCTCAACATGGGACGATGCATGCAGTTAAATGAGGCTAGGATGCAAGCCGCCATGCAATCCGAATTAAGGAGAGACTCATTATACGCTAATATCATTAATTATCTTATGGCCGTCGATAAAGATGTTAGGTCTATGGCGTGCCCTCAATCACATTACGTGGTGTCTAAGTACATAGAGAGTTCGCTGTGTTAGTCATCGATGTAAATTCCCTGGATTGTCGATTGCATCAACTCACGCATTCATATTTCGATGATGATCCCGAGCTGTGTGGACTAACCATGTCTTTGGCATCTTTCCAAAGTAAGACAAGATTTTCAAAAGAAATGTTAATGTTTAGTGACAGGCGTTGCCTCCAACAATTCTGCAGGCTCTGGGATAATTTCACGTGGCTCGATGTTAGCCCTGACTGCTCGACACAGGTACCTGTAATTACGTACCGTTTCGTAGGTCATGTTTGACTTTTCTGTCTCCGAGATACATGATAATGATGGGACCTTTAGACACGCCGTTCCTGAGCAAGTCGTAAGTCTAGAGGCTCATTCTAATTGGACAACAAGACTCTGTACCAGTTGCACGAGATCCAAGTGGTACCAGTTGACTCGATCCTTTAATGGATCCCTACATATATGACAAAGATAGTTCCCAATCTCCGCTACGATTCGCAAAAACAACTATAGTGGATTTTTTGAAAAGACTATATGCTTCCCTCCAATCGGATATATCTCCTCAAATGTGTCTCTAAGTGGCGGGTCGTTAGCCCTCTGGAGAAAGCAGAACCTAGAGGAACCAGTGCCGTATTTATGCTCACAGTAGGACACGGAGTCTCTATTTCGACCGCGGGACTGGATTATGAACAACAACTTGTACGGGCAAGCTGTGAAGTGGTTGCGCTCTTAATCCGTATACATCCCCAAGGCGTACGGTCCCTTCACACAGTGGTAAACGCTCAGGGGCAAGCTGTGAAAGCAGTACATCTGGTGGTCTGTCATTGACTAGTGGCACCAGAGACACAATTAAGTTTCAGCATGGAAGGTGGCAGCGAAAAGAGACACCGATGTTGTCCAAATGGAACGGAGTAGACTTTGAATTCTTCTTCCATTGATCCGGCGGTCACAAATTTATAGGTGCAGGTGTCATTGAGACGTTTGTTACCACCACTCTATCTTATTTGGTCAGGTCTCCTGTGTCCTCGCATCCAATTATTTAAGGTTATATTGCAAGGATCGTGTACCACTCACCCGGAGCCTACAAGCCGCTATAAAGAGAGGCTAAGACAGCATACTATTGTAGGATACAAGAAAAGGAAAAGGAAACGTGCCGATACGACCGTGCTTCCATTTTTGCTGTAGTGCCGCATCCCAATTCAGTTCAGGCTAATTCGCCAGTGTTTTTGAATGTGACCGGGAAAAGACTATTCCACGCACGCGGCTGTACACTTTTATTGCCGTGCCCAGGAACGGATTCGAGATCAGGGGTAAATTAATAAAAGTATTCAGCATCTTGGTTTCCATTCTCCCCAGTTACATCTCCTGTAGATCAGCCGTAGATTCGGGAGTTGCCAAGCTGCATAGACGATAGAGAACTCAAATATTATATATCTATCCTCAGATCAACTTTCAAGCACTCAGACTTGGAATCTGGTACCGTTCACCTCGTCTGCCATAAGGTCGATACTAAGTTCTTTGATCTAAATTCTTGGTCCAAGGCTCCTCAACTTGGATAGACAACATGCAGCTCCCCAAGATTGCTATAGCGGCTTCGGCCCTCTTCAGCTGTGGCTTGGCCCAGAACAAACTGCGTATCATGCCATTGGGAGACAGTATCACGGAAATAACTTGCTGGCGTGCTTACGTCTGGGACGATCTCGCGGCTGCCAATCTGTCCAGCCAGGTGCAGTACGTCGGATCGCAGAATAGCAACCCTCAGAACTGCAAGCCTAAGACGACTGGGTGGGATCAACGTAAGCAGCTTCTGGATACAATCCTTACCACTTCAAGAACAAAAATACTCCATTCTCAGTCTGTACAACAAAGACTTCAGGGACGGCCTATTTGAAGACAGGCTATAGCTACCTTATGGCCTACTCTTTGCTTGATTGGTAGTAAGCTACTGCTTGAACTCTTTGATCGCTGACTCTCGATGCTGTAGATAACGAGGGGCACTCTGGCTGGCTGGCCATTGATATTGCCAACAACTACATCACGTCAGTACCATGCTCTTCTCTTCCGGATCCCCGTCTTTCATGCTTTGGAACATTGCAGAATGTGTCACTGTAGGATTTGTATCAGGTGACTGACACTCAGTAGAAACTGGATTAAGAACACTCCGGCGGATATCGTGATGTTCATGCTTGGCACGAACGATGTTACACGTGGTAATACTGCTGCCCAGATCACAGCTGCGTATACCAAGATTGTGCAGACCGTTCGCGCGAACAACCCCAAGGCCAAGTTTATTGTAAGTATATTCAGACTCTCGCTCTCTTGGTGGTGGCTTTATATGAACACTGTTTCTGACACTGGACTTGCAACGTGATAGGTTGACAAGGTCATCCCTTTGTCCTTCAGCAACAACGCCATCGTGTCCATCAACGACGCTATTCCTTCCTGGGCTGCTGGTCTGAATAGCTCGGAGAGCCCCATAGTCATCGCCGACTGTTACACTGGGTTCACGAATTCGATGCTTCGTGATGGCGTCCATCCGAACGAGCAGGGTGACAGACTGATCCAATCAAGAATCTCGCCGCTGTTGATCGACTATGTCAAGCAGTCACTGGGCGTCTAAGACCAGTAGCAGAAACGGAGAGGAGAGTGGTTGGCAGGTCGACTACTTTTGTGGAGAAAAAGTAGTTGTCAAACGTGCCGTAACCCAAGTGTCCAACTGTTAGCTGTGTTATCTTTGGAAAATTTCAACACGCTTGTTCATTGCGCTGCCAGTAACATTGACTGCCCTTTCATGCCACTGTCAAGGAGCGAGGGCAAAGATATATACAGTCTGTCTCTTGTGCTACAATCGAAAGTTTAGAGGGCATCGAGATGCCTTCCCGCCGCCGAGTTGGGCATCACAAAGTTCATGGACTGCATATATCCCATGCGGACGTCAGGCGTAAAGTCTATAAACGAAACTCCGTAAACAATTCCGGGTTCCTCCTTCTGCTTCAAATAGGTGCGCTCTACCTCTTGGAAATTGATGTCAACTAAGTACATTTAGGGAACATCTCTGGCTGTCGAAGGTGTAGCCCATGGAAACAGCGGTCTTGTGGGTGCTGACCGTCTTCTAATAGAGTTGAGAGATACGCATCCGTGAAACGGAGGGTACATCCGTAAAGGCTGACTGGTTAGATGTAGCTAATAAGAGCTGGAGAAGACCTAGGATAGCTTGAAAGCTAAAGTTTAAGTATCTAGATTAATTCTAAACTAATTATATCTACTTATAAGCGTAGTTACTATCTACACCCTACTTATTAGTAAGAAGTCTCTAAGGTACCTATAATTCCTTTTTAATATATAGTAATTCTTAGCTTTAATAAGTAATTAAAAGTACTTATAAATTTCTTTTTTAAGGGTTTTAAAGGTAAATATTATTTTCTTTCTATTTTAAAAAGTATAATAAAAAGTAGTTTAAAATTTAAGAAGTTCTTATTTTTATAATATGAATACTATTAAAAATTTCTTAAAATCAATAGTAGAATATTAAAAAATAAATATTATATAGGAGGTTATCCTATAAGAGGTTATCCCGTGGGGCTTAGGTGCAGCCATCTGTTTTTGCGGGTGTGAATCTCGGATCTCTTCTAAAATAGGCAACATCTTGTGTGATATGTCAGCATTCTCCTGAACAGCAGCAGCCTAAAACTCCTCTCCAATCACGCATCCTACCTTATCCTGATATTGACTCACAATCAATCCATTGTCCTGCTTTACAAAGGCAGTGTTGGTCATATGATAGTATTTGTGACAGGTATCGGCCATGTAAAGCTCGCAAGGCAGAATCGAGAGAGGGTCCTCTTTTGGGGATTGACCAATGAATACGGCCTGTCGGGATCAGACTGACTAATCCACCTGGAGGCAGCGCGGGACTGCAGTCGCCCCTGATTGGCCCAAGCTTGGTGGCCCAGGCGCGGTGGGCCGGGCCTCTTTAGACCCAAGCAGTCACTCGGCCGGCTGGCTGGCTTGCCCACTGGCCTAAACTGATTATCGCCCCATCCAGCACCGCTTTTTACACCAGCACCACCAACCCCCGAGGAAGCTTGCGAAGGAGCTGTCACCAACCCTCAACCTCCCTGTCCGCGACAGCCTTCACATGGCTTCATTTTCCTTTTGATTCTGGCGAGTCTTGCATTTTTGATTGTCGTCACCTTTCAAGGACGGACAGTTTCTTCTCTTTCTCACTGGAGATTTGATTTCCTCATGTCCCCCTGCAACTGAAGAAAAAAAACCTCCCACCCATCACGACCTCGACCTCATCCCAGCCTCCTGAGGCAGAGCTCGAGCACGCGCCGCGATCGCGCGACAGACCGTGGTCCCACTCAAACATCGCGACCGGCGACTGTATCTCGATTGTCGATTGCGACCTGGGCTCAACCGTGTCGCGCCCTCGAAACCTTGACGCGTTCGGCGCGCGATCCACGGCCCTCGCGCCCTTGATCATCTCAGCCTCCGCGCCCATCAGTGCCTGGCAGGGCTACTGCACCTCGCCCCATCTCCAACATGTCCTTCGGGTTCGGCGGCGGTGGCTTCGGCCAGAACAACCAGACCAGTAATACCTTCGGTGGCGGCGGATTCGGTACAAACACCAACAACACTACCTCGGGTATGTTCATTCCTGTAATTTTCTCGCCGTGATGCTCGTGTCTTCTTTTTTGCTTCGTCTCTTGCTCTTGCTCTCGCGCCAGGCCTTGATCTTCACCCGCCTCGGCTGACACGATGCTCCCAACTACCAGCCTTCGGATCATCCAGCACTCCTTCGTTTGGCGCGCCAGCGCAGACAACCAACACCGGGGGCGGTCTCTTTGGTGGTGGTGGTGGCACCACGGGTGGCTTTGGCAGCAATACTGGGGGTATGATACATCATTTTCCTTTGAACGCCGCGAGCGCCGCGTTTCACTGGTCGATGTGGTCCTGGGCGGACTCACCGCACTACCGTGGAATGTGCCAGTCGTCTGCTCGAAACGTCTCGCCCCATTGATACCCCTCTTTCAAGCGTCTATCTATTTCTAAGGCCGCCGGCCTCTTCTTGATCACATCAGGCTGCTGCAAGACAGTCTCGTTTTACTAACAACTTTCTGTCACAGGTGCGTTTGGCTCGGGCAACACAGGCTTCGGAGCAGCGAAACCCGCATTCGGTGCCGCTACAACCGGTACTGGGGGCGGGCTCTTCGGCTCAACAGCGACAACGTCCAGTGGTACTGGCTTTGGAAGTGGGTTTGGTACCAATACTGCGGCTTCTTCTTCGCCATTCGGCGGTGGAGCCACCAACTCCTTGTTCGGCGCCAACAAGACGTCAACTCCCTTCGGCGGCGGGACCAACACCACAACCGGCACTGGGTCTTCCATGTTTGGAGGTGGTAGTGCCTTCGGCGGTGGCAGCAACACCACCAGCGCGTTTGGAGGTGCGACCAACAACCCCGGAATAGGAACGAATGTCGGAGACCCCCCTGGCACTGCTGTTCTTGCTTTCTCCCCCTATTTAGAGAAGGAGCCGAACAGCACAGCACAGAACGCTTTCCAGAACATCCTCTTCCAAGAGCCATACAAGAAGTTCTCAGCCGAAGAGCTGAGGATGGCAGACTATGCACAGGGCCGACAATACGGCAACGGTCCAGCAGGTGGTGGAGGCGCCTTCGGAACAACCTCTGGGTTTGGAAGTGGCGGTTTCGGTGCCAACACTACTCAGAACACCGGCTTTGGAAGCACGAACACGGGCACTGGCCTCTTCGGCAACACCCAGAATAATACGGCCACGACCGGCTTCGGTAACACTACGAACACGACCGGCTTCGGTGCCGGTGCGACCGGTGGAGGTCTCTTCGGTCAGAACAAACCTGCGACCGGTGGGGGCCTGTTTGGCAGCACGACCGCGACGAGTCAACCAGCACAGACCGGCGGACTGTTCGGTTCCACAGGTGGTACGACAGGTGGATTTGGAGCCACAAATACTGCCACGACTGGCTTCGGTTCAAATACGGGTGGCGGGTTGTTCGGCAACACTCAAAACAAGCCCGCTACCACAACCGGATTTGGAAGCGGATTCGGAAGCAGCACAACGGGCACGGGCTTTGGCGCCAACACTGGAACCAGCACCGGCTTTGGCCAGAATAACGCTACAAATACAGGCGGTGGGCTTTTCGGGAACACGAACACCCAACAAACCAACGCGGGCGGTGGTCTTTTCGGCGGCAACACGCAGCAGCAGCCCCAATCCACTGGTTTCGGCACCGGTGGATTTGGACAAAACACCACACAGCAGCCCGGTGGCGGCCTGTTTGGAAACCAGAACAAGCCTGCAGCCACCACTGGAGGAGGGCTCTTCGGCAACACAGGAGCTCAGCAAAACACCGGAGGCTTGTTCGGGGGAGGCAACACCAACACCAACACAGGTGGGTTTGGCCAGAACAACACCCAGCAACAAGGCGGTGGTGGCTTGTTTGGGGCAGCCAACAAACCCGCGACTGGTGGCGGCCTCTTTGGAGGTAGCACCGCCGGACAAACTGGGCAGACTGGAGGCGGTCTTTTCGGCGGCCTGGGGTCCAACAACCAGACGCAGCAACAGCAGGCCGGCACCTCATCATTGTTCGGTAACTTGGGGGGCAACCAGAACCAAAGCAAACCCTCTCTCTTCGGCGGTCAAACGGGACAGTCCACTGGCGGTGGTCTTTTCGGAAACCAAAACACGCAACAAGCGGGAGGTGGTCTCTTCGGACAGTCCACAGCCCAACAGCCCCAACAGAATGCCCTAGGAAACTCTCTTTTCGGCGCCTCACAGAACTCACAGCCAGGGCCCCAAGCATTAACCGCTAGCATTGGCGACGTTAATGCATACGGTACACCGTCCCTATTTTCGGGACTTGGGAATGGAGAAGTGCAGAACCCTGGCCCCCTTGCCACGCCTCTGTCTGGCAAGAAGAAGGAGCGCAAGGGCTCTATTCTTCCCATGTGGAAGCTGAACCCTGGATCATCCACCAGGTTCAACACTCCGGTCAAGCGGGGCTTTGGCTTCTCTTACAGTACTTATGGCTCGCCAGCAACACCGTCAAGTGCGGGGAGCACCCCTGGTGGGCTGGGGCAGAGTTTACTTGGGACAGGCAGTCTGAACCGGTCTCTGAGCAAGAGTGTTTCCTCAAGCAACCTGCGCAAGAGTTTCAATGCCGAGGATAGCATCTTGACGCCGGGCTCGTTCTCATCCAGCATGGGAACTCGCCCTTATGGCAGCGCGGGCCTGAAAAAGTTGAACATCGACAAGTCCTTGCGTCTCGACTTGTTCTCTTCGCCCTCCAGGGACAAGCAACTTGTAGAGTCGCCTGGCCCCCGCAAGCTCCCAAAACGGGTCAGCTTTGACACCAGCCTTGACGCGTCCGAGAATGGCACTCTTGATGGCACACCCACACCCAGTACCTCTGCACAGGATCTGGGCTTCATCCGGCCAACACATGGAGGTAGCCTGACCACCAACGGTGGTTCGAAGAGTCCCGATGCTCAGCCTGAGATGGAACAGGTTAAGGGCAATGAATTGGCGGTTGTGCACGAGGAGTCTTCAACCGCTTCTGCAACCCAAGACACTGCCTCTTCTCCAAGCAAAGAAGCTGGCGCCTATTGGCTGACTCCCTCTAAAGAGGAAATTTTGAAGATGAACCGTGTCCAGCGTTCTCAGGTGCCGAGCTTTACTGTGGGTCGACGCAATGTCGGACAGGTCCAATTCAAAACGCCTGTCGACCTCACCAACATCGACTTGGATGAGATCCCGGGAGGGATCGTTGTCCTGGAGACCCGATCTTGCACGGTGTATCCTGTCGCCGCGAAGAAGCCTCCGGTTGGGAAGGGCTTGAACGTGCCTTCTGAGATCTCTCTGGAGCACTCCTGGCCGCGGGGCCGGGACAAGCGGACGCCAATCCCTGAGAAGTCTGGCCGCGCATTCAACAAGCATGTCGAGCGCCTTAAGAAGATTCCCGACACGAAGTTCATTGACTACAACGCGGAAACCGGCGTGTGGACCTTCGAGGTGGAGCACTTCACCACCTACGGTCTCGACTACGACGAGGACGATACTGAAGGCGATACTACTATCGCCGAGACCGCCCCGGAAGAGGCCACCCAACCTGCGCCCCTCGCGACCTCCTTCCAGGTTGAGCATGAGCACCCTGAGCCCGAGGACACTTTCGAATTCAGGCGGAAGCGACGTGCTCTTCCTGGCGCCTTCGACTATACAGGTGCCATTTCTGATGACGAGGAGGAAATGGCCGACGCCAACGAGCAGTCTTTTTTATCTAACCGCTCCGCGGGCTTTTTGTCCGATGCCTTGGAACACCACGAGGATGAACTAATGGACGAAGAGCATGCTCTACCCGAGGCACAAGATACGAGTGCTTACCTGGGGTATCATCAAGCCGCGGAGCAAGATTACGACTCGCCTTACCAAGGATCGACGGCTGAGTACCAAGAGACGCCTGGCGGCATCATGAGGGCCAGAATGCGCGCTATCAAGGACTCAAACGCACCCCTCAAACTTCAGGTCGCCGATGGTGACGACTGGATGGATATGCTCCAGAAGACCATCGGCCCAGCAAAGCGAGATCGCGCTGCGTTAAAGGCCATGAACGAGGAAGAGACCTACGAGGACCTGAAAGCCAGTGTACGGCAGGACGCCCCGGAGGCAAAGCCAAGAGCCGTGCCGGATGGCCGTGGATTTGCAACGAGCATTGAGCTCATGAACTCATTGTTCGAAAAGCCAAAGGCGCCGGCTCGAGCTGCGCCGGCTCCCATTCCCACGTCAGGATTCAAGGTGGGTACCACATCTGTTTGTTAGAATATTTCTCGCGCATTGGGTTGGGTTGCTGGTTGTGGATGTTTTGTATTTATTCATATGCATTGCCTTCAATAAAATGTGCTTCATACTAAGACTTTTCCTTCTTTTTCTAGTGGCCGTACAAGCGACAAGACAAGACCGGTGAGGAGGACGAGGCGAACATGGATCCTGCCGACAAGGCCTTCCACGACACCCTCCGCCCTAGCTGGGGCCCAGATGGCACCCTGGTCATTTCATCCACACCCAAGACTCTTACCCGATCATCTCGGCGAGCCCTGGAGAAGGATGGCATCATGGCTATGGGTAGACTCAACATCGTCTCTGAGCATCGCGACATTCGATTTGCGAAGTTCTCGAACGAGACCTCACCAAAGTCGCTGGCCAATCAAATGGCTTTGACCCGGGTCAAACTCGTCGAAAATGTTCCCACCGTTTCGCTGGGCCCGGTCGATACCTTGACGGCGTTTTTCCATGGACAGGATCTGCAAAACCCGGCCAACGCCCACGAGAAGATGGTTTGGGAACTTGCCAGCATCCTCTTTGATCCCGTCTCCGACCGCGATGGGAAGAGAGTTCCACCGTCTGGTCTTCGTCAGGCTCGCCGGCGTAACCTCTCCGAGTTCTGGCAGAACACTGTCGAAGAGGCGTCTAACAGGGCTGTCGGTATGGCCCGATCACCCGAGGATAAAGCCATCGCTTCTCTTTCTGGACATCAGGTTCCAGACGCTTGCAAGCACCTGCTCGATGGCAAGAACTTCCGGCTGGCGACTCTGGTCTCACTCATCGGAACCAGTGACCAACTCATGCAAGACATGCGCGAACAGGTCAAGGAATGGCGTGAGGCGAACGTACTTTCCGAATTCACCGAGCCCATCCGTGCCATCTATGAACTACTCGGAGGCAATGTCTGCGCCGTTGAGGGCACGAAGGGAGCCATGGAGAACCGAATGGAATCATTCGTACTTTCACAACGATTTGGTTTGGACTGGAAGCAAGCGTTCGGCCTCCGGCTGTGGTATGCGATCACCTCAGCTGATGATGTTGTCGAAGCGATCCACTGCTTTGCAGAAGACATTCAACAAGACAAGGAGCCGAGGCCTCAGCCATGGTTTGCTGAGCAAGGCATCGCCGCCCTATGGGACGACCCCGACAAGGACTTGCGCGAGGACCTTATGTGGGGGTTACTCAAGCTGTATGCCGACAAAGAGATTGATCTGGCTGACATCCTCCGACCCGAAAACTCGCAGCTATCCCCTCTGGACAACCGTCTGTGCTGGCAGCTAGGTCAGGCTCTAGTCAACACAGGAAAGGTCTCATTCGGACGAGACGCAGAAGACAAAGCAGACGCTGCAACGCTGACCTTCGCGTGGCAGCTGACCAACGACGGCCACTGGCTCGAGGCCGTTTTCGTCCTCCTCCACCTGACCAAACCCGCGGCTCGAGCCAAGGCCATCCAGGAGCACCTCTCACACCACGCCAAGCTGATCGGGAGCGAGCAGAGCGAGGACTTCACGACACTCACACAGACCTTCAAGATCCCCGCGGAGTGGGTCTGGCAGGCCAAGGCGCTGTACATGCGCAGCGTCAAGGGCAACCCCAGGCAGGAGGTCGTGTACTTGCTGCGCGCGGGCAGCTACGCCGAGGCGCACAAGACCTTCACCAAGCAGGTGGCGCCGGCAGCGGTCATCGAGCGCGACTGGGACGGCCTGGAAGACCTGCTGGCCGAGTTTGGCGACGACGCGGGCCGGTTCGTGCCGGACTGGAACTTTGGCGGCAGGATCTACCGCGACTTTGTCGAGCTCATCCGCCACGTCGAGCACGGGTCCGCCGTTTCCGTGCCGCCCAAGGTCGTCGAGGGCCTGATGGCCGGCCTGCCCGCGCTGCACGAGAGCGTCCAGGTCAGGCAGGACGCGGACGTGCTTGAGGTTGCGGCCGTGGCGGACATGGCGAGCGAGGTGGCCAAGGTGGTTGTCGAGCTGGCCAAGAAGGGCGAGGTACGTTCATGATCGTTCTTATTTCTTCGCATCCCCTTTGGTTGTAATGGCCTCTTGCTAACTTCATTTTCTACTACAGACTACACTCACCCAAGTTCTCGGCCTGCCGCTCACGGAGGATGCGTACTTGAAGTACTCGAACGAGCTGGCCTTTGCGTATTACAAAGACGTCATGGTCGGACGTGGCTGATCGCAATGTGAAAGGGAACCGGCAACTGTCGAAGGACGCAAAGGAATAGCTGTAGCACAACGCGGGGGTCCAACGAGCGACGGCGAGGCAAGGCGAGCAGAGCATGGCGTTTTACATTCTTCACTTTTCTCTCCCCCATAGCTCAACTAATGGCACATTGTGGGTGATATACAGGGCATGAGAAGAGAATTGAGTTGGACGCAGACATCTCACAAAGATGAGACGAGACGTAAAGCGAAAGAAGGAAGGGAGTTGCCTCCACAGAAATAGCAAGAACCGAGCGTGCTACATGCTCAGCAGATAGTTTAGATAGTCACAAGACAAGCTTAATGCTTCAAAATGAGTGCCCAGTATTCCAATGTGAGATGTGATGCTTACAAGCCCAGCTCATTCCAGATGTTGTCCGGCAGTCATATGTACCTCGACGACCTCATGACTATACAACCAATGCGACGCTTTTCGTGAGTTTCTTCATGGTATTATTCATTTAGTGACACAGCTATGCACATTATGATCGATTCCAATCTGATCCGACATCCAAACGGGTAATCGTGACAGCAGCGCAAGCAAGCAGTAACGCCGTCCTTTGCTCCTCCCATGAGAACCCCGAAGCCCAATTTGTTTGAGCGTGTGCGTGTGCATGTGAGACGAAGTGCCTATCCGGTCGGGTATCTTATGACTTGTGGAACTGCTTGACCTTCTCGACCTCATCCCAGCTGCCCATGAAGATTCCTGACTTGTCGTGGATATCCCTGTGGTGGTTGTAAGTGAAACTGTACAAAGTGGCTGACGGAAGGTGGTAGGGGCAACATACTCAGGAACGACTTCCAGCATACGGTCCATTTTCGAGTTGACGGCTTGTCCACCAGCTACAACATTGTCAGTTTCGAGTTTTCTCCAGAAAACATGTGCGAAGGGAAGGTGCGAATAGCTTACCATTCTCAAACACCATGGCCATAGGCGCACACTCGTACAGGATCCTCAGCTTGCCCTTGGGGGCCTTCTTGTCCGCAGGGTAGGCGAAGATGCCACCGTACAGCAGCGTCCGGTAGGCGTCGGCAACCATGGAACCGATGTACCGGGCGCTGTAGGGCTTGCCCTTGCCGTCGCCGCCCTGAGGCTGCTTGAGCGACTCGAAGTAGCCCTTGACGTTGTCCTCCCAGTAGAGCGAGTTACCCTCGTTGACGGAGTAGATTGCGCGCTGCTTGGGCAGGCGCATGTTGGGGTGGGTCAGGATGAACTCGCCGACGCCGTTGTCGAGGGTGAAGCCGTTGACGCCGCCGCCCTTCATGGTGATGACCAGCTGTGCTGAGGCGCCGTACATGGTGAAGCCGGCGGCGACCAGCTCCGTGCCGGGCTTGAGGATGTCCTCCTTGGTGCCGGTGGAGCCCTCGGCCAGCTTGTGGATGGCGAAGATGGTGCCGACGGACACACCGGCGTCCAGGTTGGAGGAGCCGTCGATGGGGTCGCAGGCGACTGCGTAGCGGGCGTTCTTGTTCTCCTTGAAGTATATGACGTTCTCCTCCTCCTCGGAGACCAGTAATGCGCACTTGCCCGAGGACTTCATCGCCGCGATGAAGAGGTCGTTGGAGATGACATCGAGCTTCTTCTGTTCGTCGCCGGTGGTGTTGGAGGAGCCGGCCAGACCGGTCAAGTTCACGAGGGTTGCTCTTCGGATATAGTATGCGATTGACTTGAAGGAGAACTGCAGGGCGTGGCACAGCAGACTGTTCAAGGGGGTCAGTATTGCCAGTTGGTAGGAAGCAGCGTCTGGTTATACTGTGGGGGGGGGGCACATACGTGAAGTCTCCAGTTGCCTCCTTGATCTTGACTTGCTCTTCCGTCAGGAAACGGGTGAGAGTGACAATGTTGGTGTTGATGGTCTCAGCCTCGCTGGAACCACCATTTTGTACTTGTGCAGACATTGTGACGGTGAGAGCGCAAGGAACACAGAGAACAGAATAAAGAAGTAATGGGTATCAATCAAGCAGGGTGCTTGAGAGGTGAGCAGAACTAAGCAGATGAATTGGGCGGCGCAATGGTGAGCACGTGGGCAGGACTTGAAACAGAGCTGAAGGAAGCTATGGTCTGTATCACAGTAGCCCAGAACAGCTGAGGGTGTGTATAGTTCGTAGAGTATAAGAGCTGTTTGTGGTGGAAGGTGAGGTTGAGGTGAGGGTGTCGTGATGTCTGGAACTGGGTTGTTCTAGGTAAGGAGGATGGGTTGCAGTATGGTTTGGGAGAAATTGGATATGTAGGAGAGGAAGGAGGAAGAGACAGGAAGGAAGGAAGGAGACAAAACAGAGCAAACCGTTACGGGCCAGAGCAGATCAGATCAATTTCTAGCCAGGAAGGGACTCACGATAATGACACGGCCGGAGGGTGCCTTCGCCCTCGTCGGCTTCGGCTACGAGGGGCAGGGTACCTTGGTTAGAGCTGGGCAGCGTGCCCACACTAGCTATGTGTCAAGCAATGGCAGTGTTCTGCAATCTGTATGGGCAAAGTGTGCAGACCTCCATCCCTTTTGCCCATGACGGGCAGTGGCAGAGTGACTTGCCCCTCCTCAGGCTGGCTCCATGACCACTGACCAGGAGGTGCTGCCCCTCACTAGGCCGGGACATGCAGACGGCCAGAGCGAGAGTCGAGAGTTGACGTTAGCCGTGGGTTCGGCACAGTGGCGGCTATGGGGTAAACGGTACGCAGCAGTGACGTTTAATTGGAGCAAAGAAGCTTTTCCGTTTCCGTTTCCGACGCGCTCAAGGCCGGGCAGCCGGGCAGCCGGGTCGCTGTCAGCTTGATCGGCCTGGATCTGCCCCAGCTGCATGTCGAGGTACGATGCTTCTCCACACTGACGCTGCTCGGAGGGCCTTGGAGGGCCTTGGGGTATTCCAGACGGTTCAGAACGGCCCAGGCGGAGGAATGCGGGGGCCCTGTGGCTACGGTGGGTCCCGCCTTTTGACGGGTCCCGGGGGGTTCACCCCTTTGACCATTGACACAATATTGATGCAAGACAATTTCCCGGGACGCTGTCGACCTCGTCGCAGCTGCACGCCCATCTCGTGCGACGACATTCAGCCTAGACCCTCAGATACCTCCGTTTAAGACGGCTCTGCGGATTAAAGCATGCCGATATCATCATCCTCTTATCTTTCTCTCTTATTAATTGTGAATCCTGCAGACCAGCAAAGACTATCGACTATCCCATATATGAGATTGTGTCGACCAGGGATGAACTCAGGTATCATCCAAGGCTGGCTGTAACAGCCCTCACCCTTTCACATGCTCCTGTTTCGACCGTAGCATGTTAGTCTGTCTACCTAGGTACCTAGGTAGGTACTCCGTACTTACACAAGCTTCTCCTGTGGTTAGACCCCAGGCTGGCAGGCTGGATGAACTTGCACCCCTTCCAGAACACCAGGGTTCGGGTTTGGCGCCATCGGCGCGTGCGAGTCCCAGCCCAAGTCCAAAATCGCCGACTTTGACCTCGGCACATGCGCCAGCGCACGCGCGCGACCAGGCAAAGCCGTTGGACTCCATAGCCGATGCCAATGCGGACATTTCACGGCGTCTTCTTTTAATTCTAGCGGCTCCTCGTCCATACGCGTCTTGCGATTGTTCCTTCCTCGAGGTCACTCGACTCTGGCTAAAGTCTAATTGATTCGTTGCTCATCTTTGCTGCCGTCCTCGCGTCCATTCCAGCAGTGATTCAACACCCCCTCTTGCCCGTCCCCACTGTTTCTGTACAGCAGCTATAAGCTTGTCGACCTTACGCCCTCGTGACATCCGACCGACCGGCGCAGCCTCACCACCACCGGCCAACCCGCGAACCCCGTCAACTAATACCGAATACACACAACACGAAAGCCCTCCAAGATGGTCGCCGACGCCGCAATCTACCACCCCAGCGTGGCCCACTACCTGCGCTTCGTCGCCACCACCGTCGGCCGCGACAAGGTCCTGCGCACCCTGCAGTACTTCGCGCGCTTCTACGCCTGGTACCTGTTCCGGACCAACGGGTCCCCCGCCGAGATCGCCCCCTGGGACGCTATCAAGAAGCAGTTCGGCCTGACGCGCAAGCTGATGCGCGTCGGCAAGAACGTCGAGCACCTGCGCGCCGCCGCCGTCGCGGCCGACGCCAAGGCCGGGACCATCGACCCCGTGCTGCGCTACACCTCCGTCGCCCGCCAGTTGGGCTATGCGGGCTACCTTACACTCGACATGGCCACCGTTCTGGACGCCGCGGGCATCCGGAAGAGCGAGTCCGCCAAGAAGTTCCAGCGGGAGGCGTACCGGTTCTGGGCTATGGGCCTGATCAGCTCGCTCATCGCGCAGGCTTACACGCTGTATCAGCTTAAGCAGCGCGAGGCCAAGGTTGATAAGAAGGAGGGAGAGGGTGTTGTTGAGAGCAAGCGGATAGCACTGTGAGTGTTCCTGCCTCGGTTTTTTCGTGTTTTTTTTTCGTTACTATCTCTGTTGCGGTTGAGATATCACTAACACTTATATCACAGTGAGAGGTCTGCCAGCCAGCTGCAGCTCATCTCCGACATCTGCGATCTGACTATCCCCTCCTCGGCACTCGGCTGGGTCAACTTGGACGACGGCATTGTCGGTATTGCCGGTACCGTCAGCAGTTTGATCGGGCTGGTGGCGCAATGGAAGAAGACGGCTTGAGCGTTGTGTTCAGATACGTGAAACAGACGGTATGACGGGACGGCGTTGAGTTTAATGCGAGACGATGGCGACCTGGAGTCACTGAATTATGAGAGCTCTTGTTCGCTTTTGGGTAGTGGGCCTGGTGGAGGTGGTTGCTCTTTCCAATGGCGACTGATCTCAATGAGATCTGTTTGGCTTTTATCTGTATACGAGACCACTTATCCTGAGATTGTCATCAGGGCGGTATATGGCCAAGGCTACGTAGATTGTGGGCCGCGGGAGCCCGCCGATATCATCAACTGGACGAAGAAGGTACCCCAATGTATTCATTATACCAAAAGAGTATGATCAGAAATATTATTGCCTACAGCTTGTCATATTTGCTGTGGCCAATGCTCTTACAACCCACACCGTGTCTGGTGCTTGCCTTATGCGATGAGTAATGTTCTCCAGCCTGTTACGTCTCAAAGTGAGGGAGACCAGCATTGTGTCTTCTACCATATTCCTTCGCTCCCAATGCTTGACGAATGCGCAATGCGAACGCGCGTGAGTTCATCCATGAGATGACCTGTATACCCATCACCAAGGCAATGGCCACAGATGGGCATATGTGAGTGACGAGGACACCCTCGCATATATCAAGCCGTGGAGCCAGCTGCCTGAGAGGAGCATCGCCTCGAAGATCCTGTGCTCCTTGACTCCGTCGTAAATCCTCGAAGCTGAATACCCACGCCGGGGATCGAACCTCGTAGCCCGTGCCGTCCGCAGACCCCCTGGCCAGCACAACCGCGTCCCAAGCACGCCCACGCGCGAGTGACGCGCACCTTTCATCCCACCACCTGGGTGATTCACCTGCCCTCCTGCCCCTCCCCCACCCTCCCAACACAGTAGCCCAGGCCATTTAAACAAGCCAGATTACCCAGATCTCAGGGCAGATGGCCTAGCGGTGGGGACGCCTGCCTGCGAAAGTTGTCTGCACCTGACGCCAACGCGATGCAAGGCCCCGAGTTCGATTCCACGGCGGATTGCAGGACCGTCGGTGGGACCCCCCCTCGGCAAGGCTTCTCGTCGCCTGGGGTCGACTATTCCGCGCTGCATACAACACCCTTATTCTGCCCGTATGGGTATGTGTTGTCGGCAAGAGATGTAGGACAAACGCCACCGGGTCCGAACTCTTTTTTGCCAAAATGGCACATCGTCTTCCTCCTTTTGCTTCCCACACTCTTTTGGTCACTCGAACCTGCGCACCTGCAATGGGTTGAGCACTCCCACCTGCCCGCGCCAGTAAGATGCGGCAGATCACAGCATTGAGCGTAGACGGGATCTTGCCAGCCACAGCATAAGCATTGAGTAGGCTCATGCCAGCTGTCGCGGGACGGCACAGATCTGTGGCACACACCGTAATGGCCAACCATGATTTCTCATGAGATTGATCACCATCAATCAAGGAGTAGGCTCTCTCAAGCACCAATTGGGGGATCCTAGAGCCCAATCTTCCCACCAAGGCTTCTCGCAATGTTAAGGAACACCTCAGCCCGCTCGCTGCCAGGCTCCGCCACGACGGTGGGCTTTCCTTCCTGCGCGTGGCTGCCGATATTCTGGTGCAGCGGGATATCGCCGAGGAAGTCGATGCCGTGGTCCGCACACACCCGCTGGACGCCATCGCTGCGGCCAAAGATATGGTGTTGCCCGCCGCAGTCCGGGCAGGTGAAGAGGGACATGTTGTTGACGAGTCCGAGGAGGGGCACGTTGACCTTCTTGAACATGTTGATGCCCTTGACGGCGTCCTTGACGGAGAGGGAGTGGGGTGTCGTCACGATCACCGAGCCTTTGAGTGCGGCGTCAACTTGTCTGCTGGGCAATAAGAGCGACAGCGCGGGGTTGTGCTTACCATCCAGCACGATCTGCTGTGTGATACTTAACTGTGTGTCACCAGTTCCCGGTGGTAGATCAAGGACAAGCACGTCCAGGCCGCCCCAGTGGACCTCATGGAGGAGCTGCTGCAGGGCTTTCATGACCATCATGCCGCGCCATACGACAGGAGCGTCCTCGCCGACCAGGTATCCCATGGACATGGTCTTGACTCCGTAGTTCGAAAGGGGAAGCAGCTGATTATCTGGTTCGCAAAAATTAGCAACCGTGACTGGTCCTTCGGTTTCAAAGGGCATTCCTTGACTACTCACTTTCAGAAAGCCGAGGCTCCTCGTTGAGGTTGAATAACGTGGGGATCGACGGCCCAAAGATGTCTGTGTCCAGGATTCCAGACCGGTGGCCCAGCCTCGCAAAGGAAAGAGCCAGGTTAGCGGCGATGGTGCTCTTGCCTACGCCGCCCTTTGCGGACGACACGGCGATGACCTTGGCGACATCCTTGATCTTGCGCCGCTCAGGGAGACCTCGCTGCATCCGGGGGATGGAGCCTGTCCGCGGGAGACCCTAGAGTTGAACTGAGTTAGCATCCACAAATTTGAAAGGGGGAAGGAGTATCTCACGAGAGGATTCTCATGTTGCAAGGCGCGGAGAGTGCTGAAAAACCGCCGTTGTATAGGGGTCATGACGGTCATTTTCAATGCAGGGTATAGCTAACAAAATGAACTTGGAGGCTCTGCTCAGAAGTATGCCGCAAATTCAGAAAGAGGTATCTTAAAAGGAAGGAATGAACAAAAATGTGGTGATCATGTTAAGAGCTCTAACATGACAGCTGGAACTGGCAAAACTGAGAAAATGCACAAAAAGTAGAGCTTGATATTTCATCTGTGAACCTGAACTCAATAACTCTCATAGCAAGGATGCCGCGTTCGAGCCGCATGTCGTCGCTAAACAAGGACCCCAGAACGGAATTTGGGGCGGCTCGACTTTAGCAACCAATCACTGCCCCTGCCAACCAGGAAGTACCCCCCGGATCGGACCCACTAAAAAGTTCAGAAGCTTCAAGGTGCATTTTTGCTGGCCCGCGAAATTTCCATGTTCCTCCAACCAACGTCTCGCATAACAGAAAGCCATGGCGCCAGCAAAATCATCACGCGCGAAGAAGTTCGCTGCGTTCGAGGAAAAGGCCGTGAAAGGTATGCATACGTTTGCCCCAGATTTCGAACGAAAACAAGCCAGGAAGATTTTGTCTGACACCATGCCTCGCAGATTTCGATCCGGAAGCAAACGCCCCGTCCGAGAACGAGAGTGACAGTGAGGCCGAGGAGGACCTGGCAGGAACTGAACACTATGTCAATTTTGGGTACGTTCTTTCCTGAAAAAGAATACCTGGCGCCAGAATAACATGGGTCTGACTGCTCCCACAGCAAGAGCCGTCTGCGCCAAAAGGAAGCCCCAGCACTAGGTCCCAAGTACAGCGGCGTCAAAGTCAGTCGCGCGGCCCTGGATGACAGCAGCGATGGTGTGAGCGAGGGCGAGTCAGAAGAGGACGATGAAAGCGGCTCGGAAGATTCTCAAGAGTACGACGATCCCGACACAGCCGACCTTGAACGAGACAATATCATCGACGATGACGACGAGATCGACAGCGACGAGGCCTTTGAGGACGGCGAAGAGGAGCGTTTCAGGAAGAAGGGTTTCACGTTCAAAGACAGCAAGAATGCTGCCAAGAAGGATTCCAAACCTACTACAAACGGCCGATCAAAGAGGGCTGTCGCAGCCGATTTCATGTCGAGCTCGGGAAGCGAGCAGGATGAAGACGAGGACGAAGATGCTGAGTCCGAACACGGTTCAGAGAGCGACGATTCGCTGGATGACCTGGACTCGGGGGACGATCTCATCGACAGGGAAGCCGAAGAAACGTCCGACGAAGACTCAGAAGAGGGCTCTGAAGAAGATGAGAGCTCCGAGGATGGAGAGGAAGAAGACTCGGACGTCGAGATGGAGGATGCTAGGCCCAAGGACAGCGAAGAATCGTTGCGCGGAATGATGCAGCAAGGCGAGAAGCCCGCGCTCAACATCATATCTCAAGCAGCCAGAGAGGACGCCGAAAAGGGTGCTGCGATCCGGAAGCAGAGGCGTACCTATGACTCGCTTCTGAACCTCAGAATCCGCCTACAAAAGGGCCTCGTCGCCACCAACTCTTTAAATGAGGCGACTGAGGTTGATGACGCCGACAAGGAGCCCTACGAAGCGGCCGAGGAGGCTGCTATCAAGCTGTGGAATGCAATCGATGGCTTCAGGGCCAGTCTGCTCCCCGAGCCGAAAGCGGGAGCGAAGCGCAAGCGCGACGCCGCCGCCATGTCCACCGACGAGCTGTGGGAGGAGATGCAAGCCACCGAGAAGCGTGCCATCGCGAAGCGCAAACAAGTCCTAGAGAAATGGTCCACCAAGGCCAAGAACAAGACGACAGTTGTGAACAGCAACACTCGTCAGCTCGGCGCCGCGAAGGGCTCGGAGGCCTTGGTTTCCGTGCTCGAGGACCAGATGATGCTCAACACGGACCGCTGGGTCAAGCGCACCCAGGTGCCCCGGTCCTGCGCTCCCCTTCAGGTGGCCAAGAAGGTCACTGAGGACCCGACAATCTACGACGACGCCGACTTCTACCAAATGCTGCTCAAGGAGCTCGTCGACCAGCGCACCAACGACTCCGGGGCCACGGGCAACGACAACGTGCCCACGGTGCGGTGGACCGCGATCAAGGAGGCCAAGACGCGGAAGCAGGTGGACAGGCGGGCGAGCAAGGGCCGCAAGCTGAGGTTCACGGTGCACGAGAAGTTGCAGAACTTCATGGCGCCGGAGGACAGGCGGTCCTGGGAGGACGAGGCCATTGACCGGCTGTTCGGGACCCTGTTCGGGCAGCGCATGGGGCTCAAGGAGGATGTCTCGGACGAGGAAGATGATGATCTTGCCGCTGAGGAGGAGGGGCTGAAACTATTCAGGAATTAGACACCGGACGTGGAAAGGCCGGATATGCTCCAAAAGAGAAAGGAGCTAGGGACGACTGCCACGGCAATCGTTGGATAGTCGCCCTTGTAGAAGGCCAATCGGGGTTAATGCAGTGCAACCCTCGTTAAGGTGGTGCACAGGCTGTTAGACCTTATAGATATGATATATACAAGCCTTTGCATCGGATTCAAGGCTTTACACCAACTATGCCATGCAAGCCCGCCCATGTGAGAGACGCTAGTAAAAGAGCATGCACAATGAAGTGTACGTAAGGGCCACCGAACGCGTCGGCCTGTTGCAGCCAACCCCGGCCGGCGCCCTGGGCCTTGATCCTCACCCAGGCCCGCCGCATAGGCATGACATGGTATATGGCCAGCGACGCGGCGACGATGGCGGTGGCGTCGTCAAATGTGCTGATGCCCCTGGAGTACAGGAGCAGCAGGCACAGCACGTTGGTGGCGACCAGCAGGCCGCCGTAGCTCTGGCACACGAGGACGGCCTCGGGGCTGGGCCTCGACTCCCGGAGCTGCTTGGGCGCGTTCAGCAGGAAGGACAGCGAGGCGGGGGCCTCGATGAGGACGTGGAAGATGAGGGCCACATTGCCGAGGTGCATTTTCTGTTGACTAGTTGGCCAGGGATAGTGGATTGGTTGTTTGCAGTCCGCGAACGGAGCGGCGCCGGTGCAATATGTGCTCCGGGTGGCTGGGTCGGCCGGATTGTTGACGGCGAAGGTGGGATTGTGTGTCCCGGGGGCCGGTCCGTGTGGTGGGTTCCGGGGCGTATAGTTACCCTCAAGTGCTGCGGCTGAGGGGTTTATGGGTCCAATTGGCCAATGGCTAGAATGTGCCTGGTCACCGCCCCTGATTAGTTTTGTGCCTGCCCATGATTCATTGATTGCGTTGCAGAGGCGGCTCACCTGCTTCACGGTGACCTGCTCGTCTGCCGTGTATTGTGATAGGCTGTCAGGTGCTGTCGGACATTGGTTCCTGGCGCCTGCTATCAAGTGGATGGTGTAATTTTCATGTCATAGTGGGCTGCAGGGCGGTGGGTTTGTGAGATGTATTGTTTTCTTGGTACGGTCGAGGTGGTTGTGGCTGTGTGACACTATTAGTTGAATGGCTGAGTGGTCGTGTGGCAGCTGTGGTAGGAGCTGTTGATGAGCCATGTCTCAGCGCCCTGCTCATGGAGCTTTGACTCCTGCTTCTCGGCAAGACTCCCCGCTCTGGTCCCGAAGGGGCAGGTCTAGACAGCAAGTAGACAGGCCCGCAGGCCTACCAAGAGGCAAAGGAGCAGGGAGCAAGCTCCTGGGAGGGAGGCCGGGGTGCGGCAGGGGAGGCTTCTTGAATTCCAGGGGTGGGCTTGTAGCTGTTGCCAATGACAGCATCCGAGAGCTCACCTTGGGCAGCTGCCCGTTCCCACAGCCCATGCTCTGCTACACTTGCCGTGGCGGAACTCGAGACTTTCGTGTTTTGCGTTTGGGAGGAGACCTTGTCAGCTTTCGTGTGGGTTGCCGGTGCAGTCAGTTCTGCTTGTCTCGGTGTGCACCCACATCCAGGGTCGCCCAGGGTCGTCCGGGTACGGGTTTTCCTGCGAATGGGCTGACGCCCGAATGACTAGTGTCGAGCATGTTGGCATGCTTGCAGATGCCTCGGTATCATACGCGCAGGCTGGGCTGGGCTGGGCCCAGGCTTGGGTATTTTCTGAGAGAAAATCAAGCTCTCGCCACCACGACTGTCACTGCCCCAGGAGGAATTGTATCTTCACCTGCAGTAGACACTTGCAGGGTACAAGTACCTACTGGGTTCCTTCCTCCTGCCCATCGTCCCATCGCAATCGTTATCACAATCATAGCACCGAACGCTTTACACAGCCCGTCACTCACTCCCGTACATCCATCTCCCGCCGGCGCCATAATTTGTTGGGACTCTTCTCCCGTTCCTGTTTCAAACATCACCGCCTCACGACACAATTTCCAGACCATTCTGACCAGTCTTCGCTCCTGAGCAAGGGCCCCTCGAGTTAGTTAAAGACGCTTTGCGCTTCGTGGATACATTTTCCCGTGTTGAAGCCGATTTGAAAATTTGAGAATTCGAGACAACTTGCCCAAAAGTGTTGCATGTGGTCGTCAACCTCAGGCCGTCGCAACTGAGTCGCACTTTTTCTCGATTCGCTACCTGTGCTGCCAGCAATCTGTCGATATCGTGATTTCTGGAGGAGAAAGAAAGAAAGACGTCAGAGGCTAGAGAGGAACCCACTCATCAGTTTGCGGTAAATTTGCCTGCTTTGCACCGTGTCTCGACCTCTTCTAGGACACGCCCTCGAAAGGTCGGCGATCCGGGTAGCACGTACCGGCCGCCTATGAGCCATTGAGCCAGCCAGTGGGTGATTGACGACTTGCAACTTCTCGTCAGCCAGTGCAGAAGGCAGAATTTAAACGCACGAGACTCCATATTCAAGGAATTCGCAAAGAACCCTCAGGAAAGCCCGCGATGGCTTCTCCAAACAGCTTCGGGCAGCTGGGTCTGTCAATTTTGGGGGTTGGCTCCCAGTACCCACCATATGGTCTCAAGCCGGATGCCATTGACACCCTTGCGACACGGTTTTACCCAGACAGCCCCTCGATGAAGAAGGTTCGGGCAATCAACCAGTTCACCGGTATCGACACCCGCTCGTCCATCGGCAACCCCGACCACCCAGTCGTCAACCACCCCGGTCCTCCCTCCATAGCCCAGCTTCATGAGGTCTTCATGAATGATGGCGTACCAATGGCCGTTAGTGCTGCTAGGAAAGCCATAGCTGAGGCCAAGATTGACCTTGATGAAATTGTGAGTCTTTCAATGCCCCTCTCGGCCCGAGGACCAAGGTTCTGTGCCTAGGACTGGCTGATCATGTGGCATCTCTTCCTTCCTTGGCTAGTGTGCATCCCAGACTGACAGCGAGGCAGACACATGTCGTTTCGACAACGTGTACGGACAGTGCCAATCCTGGCTATGATCACTTCGTCTGCGAGAAGCTGGGGGTCTCTCACAAGGCCGAAAGGGTCCTTCTCCATGGAGTCGGGTGTGCGGGCGGACTGACTGCTTTGCGAACTGCTGCAAATCTCGCCTTGGGCCACACCTACCGAGGAAAGCCAGCCCGTATATTGGTCCTTGCCCTCGAAGTGAGCACGACGATGGTACGAAGCGAGTTGGAGAGCATCGACAAGCTCCAGGAGACCAGGATAGGAGTATGTCTTTTCTCAGATTGCGCCAGCGCAGTGGTCTTGAGTAACGGGCTTGGTAGAGTTTCCGGGCCCCCAGTGTACGAATACCTGGGTTGGGATAACCGAATCATCCCAGACACGACGAAAGATTTGGGCTTCGACGTCGACCCCGTGGGCTGGAAGGTGATTCTGACACCGAGGGTGCCGAAGATTGCCCAGGGGGCATTGCAGGAGACTTTCTCGGATCTGATGTCCTCACTGAGTTTGCCGCCACCGTGGGACGACGCCAAGCCATCGGACTTCGACTGGGCCATGCATCCAGGAGGTGCAACGATTCTCAGTGGTGCAGAGAAGGCGATGGGGTTGGTTCCGGAGCACATGAGAGCGAGCTATGACACGTACATCAACCATGGCAACTCGAGCAGCGCCACGATATTCAGCGTCCTGGATCGACTGCGCTCAAAAGACATGGATGCCTGCACACCAGACGGCAGAGGTCCAAAAGACCATATCGTGGGCTGCGCCTTTGGGCCGGGCGTGGCGGTGGAGATGTGTATGTTGAAGAGGCACTTCCACCCGGGTGCAGATGGGACAGGCCTACAGACTCCGCCAGAAACAGAGAGTGAGGAAAGCAGCGAGAGAAGCGATGATGGAGAGGCCAGTGTACGTTCAGATGATCTTGACGTTGAAAACGAGGCGGCCGCGGCGCACGCCAGACGGGCCGATGCGGGGACGGATAGCTTTATCGCCCAGGCCATCTCTTCGGTGGAGCTTGATTAAGTGGCCATATTAATTCATAAACGAAACATAGACCAGACCACGTGCTGCAGGTAGTCGAATGAACCTTTAGCAGCTTGGCAGAACTAAATGTGTTTCCGTTTTGGATTCCCCTAGCCTGTGTCCGGAAACACAAATGATGGACACAAGCCAGTAACTTGCTGACAGGGATTCGTGGAGGGAGTATAAATCTACTACTATCTTACCTCCTCTGACTCGTCACTTGCAGCAAGGAAAGGCTATAGAACTAATGCAGCACGCAATTCAAGTTGACTTCACATACATCAGTGTGGTGGCAATACAGCTACACAACTAAAAGTATCACAACACCATTGTAGCGAGACACAGCCTACTCCTCTTCTACCTTAAAGGTCCTAATGAGCAATACTCTATAGATCGCTGGTCTAGGGCTTTGGGAGATAGAAAGTGAAACATCATTCTACAGAAGGTTGTCTGTTTTGCGCCAGCACCGGCTCAGGCCAGGGCAGGTCAAGGCCCCGGTGTAGGCAGTCAGGTACCTAGGTCCTGCCAGACATTTGCTGAAGTAGGCTGTTTGTGACAGGTGTGACCCTCATTGGTGCCGGGTCTCAGAGCATTTGGCAGCGACGAGGCTGCCTGGAAACTCTTTCCTCCCTCGCCAATGGCGGCGCACAACCCCGTTTGTGATGAGCTGGCAGACTTCTCTTCTCCTTTTCCCTTTCTTGCCCAAGTCTGACTATCAATCCCAGCTATTTCTCGAGATGTCTCTTGTCTTCTTTGCCTGCTTAGTAGAGGAACTCGAAGAATACGAAGAGTCTATTACCAGGCATTGCTCTTTTCTCACTGCCCAGTTCTAGCATCATCGATCAGCTAAGCGAGTGTGTGCAGTTCATTGCCGAGCCAATTCTGTCAAGATGCTTGGCTACCCACCACGAATCAGTCAACCCAACATTGAACAATCAGTCAATCTGGCAGAATCAGCGACTACCATGGGCTGGAAGAAGTGTCCTTTTTCTTCGGCGCGGGCTAGAGGCATAGGACTACCAGATTGCCAGACTCTTTTACTCGGGTCTTGTCTCGAGCCTCTGGCAGGGGAAGAGATGATCCGAATGGGCAAGATGGAACTGGTTTCGTTTCTAGTCCGTATACGGCCGAAGCCATCAAGATGGAGTTCCCGAGAAGATCACGCACAAGAGCAAGAAGACCAAGAAGACTTAGAAGAAAGGAGACAATGGAGACCAAGAAGTAGAACACCAAGAACACCAAGAAGAACCGTAAGTCACAAATTTTATAAAGTCCAATACAAACTCACCATCCTGCGCACGACTTCTCACGTTATACGTAGATGGCCGGAACCAAGAGACCCGATGGCCCCTCCCACCACGCAGGTTCAAGCAAGGTGGCGGGATGGCGGCAAGGGCGACGGCTATGGCGATGGCAGCAACAACAACAGTATGAAGGGACCGCACACGCCTTGAGATGTATACAGAGAACGAAACCACCCACTTTCGACACTCCCAAGATACGCGAAGACGACTCTCTCGTGACGAGGTCCAGAGAGTTGAGGTACCACATCCACGTAAACCCAGGCAATTATGAAGAGATCCACACGATCAGGGAACCTTGCGAATGCATTCCGACCGCGAATGCGGGCCGAAGGCAGTTGGCGCTGGAAATTCTCGACCTTATCAGACAGTGAAAGGGCCATGATCCGGCATCATTGAGCGTCCGTACGTCTAGAGTCGTGGATGGTCTCGACGGCAGACCTGTGGCAACGTCTAAGTACTGGCCCTGCGACCTTGCAGCCCGTTTCACTACTAGGAAGAAGGGTCTTCGACACAACAAGCTGCTCGCCATTGCGCGATGGAGTCCTCTCCCAGACCATGGATCAACGGTCCTTCTGAACCAGTCAAAGACTCTCTCCCAGGCCTGCCACGGCCTCATCCGAGATATTTTACTCCCGTCAGTACCATCCACTCATTTACTTGCTGTATATAATTGCCTGAGCATGTTATAGCAAAGTTTAGGACTGCAACTAATCTACCAGCCGAAATTCTCCTGGACAGCACTATGATGCTCCCAGCTGAAACTTCTCTCCCATAAGATATAACTCTGAAGACTGGGGAGTTGTCTCTGGGGCAGCGGGACGACCCCAGCCACCATCAATCTCCCTGTTGACCTGGCTCTCCCGACAAGAGCATTCACTTCAGTAGCTGAGCCGGTTCTGCTAATATGTCTCGCCACACATCATGAATCTGTCAACGGAATTTTCAATCCCCAGTCAATCTGGCAGCGAACACTGTGGACTGGCGCAAACGGTCACTTTTCCGGCAGCGAGGGTATTGCTGGGGTGAATTCTGCCTTTATTTCCACTAAGAATGTGCCCAACTTCTGCGATTTCAGTCAAATCTCGACAGATGAGCATCGACAGGAGTTTCGCCAGGTCCGTGCAAAACTCCTGCCAGATTCGCCATGGTTGACTACAGAGTATACACCCGCTAAGCTGAAGAATCTTGTCCTTGTCCACAACCTGAAGGTCAAAGGGGCACTACGTGGGTTGGGGTGCTACATGGCAGTTCTTATCCAAGCTGGAATCGATCCGCCAGCCTCACCAGTCCTTCATACCAAGGAAGGCCTATCAAATCTGTCAGCGAAGAACCTTAGGGTTCTAGCTCCTGAGAACGAAATTATCTTGCCACAGCCTACTTTGACACCAGAGTTGATCAAATCAATTCTGCACGGAACCTCCAAAAAACCTCCCCGATAAGACACCAGGAAGACCATCCTTTCCGAATGGAATACACTCAGAACCATCAAGATTCGGCAGCTAGCTATCAGATTTGGTATTCCATTCTACTGGAACAACGGGCTGGAGACCCGAAACTATATCATTGCCAGATTCTTTCTTGTTCCAGGCCTTCGGCATGTAGCAGGGGAAGAGATGATTCGTGAGGGTCGGATGGGCTCTCTTACACAGTGGAGTGTGTTCTGGCAC
Organism: Diaporthe longicolla; assembly: GCA_000800745.1. NCBI lineage: Eukaryota > Fungi > Ascomycota > Sordariomycetes > Diaporthales > Diaporthaceae > Diaporthe > Diaporthe longicolla. Next base: position 221,175 of record JUJX01000006.1, read on the forward strand.
CACAGGGCCCGAGGTGACAATATCAGCCTCCAAGAACTTGACTAGAGGCAATTGGAAGGACTCATTTGTCCCAAGACTCCAAAAAAGCAGTCAGTTGCAGCCAGATTACAACACCCCTGAGCTGCATGAAGAAGATCCTCCAGTACTATCAGCCTCTCAATTGTTGTCATATTTGGCTCAGATCTGGCATGACAAAAGAATCAACAACGTCAAGAAGCCTTTTAAAAAGAATCGAGGAGCCTTAGCTGTGAGGAAGTTGTCACTAGCACTCCCAGGTTTTATCCGACAACAGCAGGCCTTAGATCCGGAATGTTATCAGGAACTTACTGCTCACATTCTCAAGAAACTATTAATACTAACAGTAGAAGGCAATGGGTTTCGAAGGGACACCTTCAGGGAGCTAACACACCTCACAAAGAAGTCTGCTATCATTGAGCGATTATACTTTGAGACTGGTGGAATTCCTGGTTGATCTGAGCAGGATTCTGGCACTGGCGAGGAGGATTCCGGCTCTGGTGAGGAGGATTCGGCGACGACCAAGGAGATTCTGGCAACGACGACCAAGGAGATTCCGGTGATGGCCAAGGAGATTCTGGCAACGACAAGGGAGATTCGGGCGATGAGGAGGAGGATTCTGACAAAGAGGATGAAGAAGAATCTGGCGACGACGAGCAGGACTCTGGCGAAGATGAAGAAGAAGAATGGAATGGCTTCAGTGACGGTGATCACAAATCTGACAATGGGAATGGTTCTGACAATAAGGATTCCGTCAAGCGCAAGGCACCACAACATTCGTCGCCTCGATCACGAAAGGCACAACGAAATTCCGCCGGGAAAGGGCACAAACAGACAAGACTCGCTTTCAATTCCGACGGATACATGTATATCGACTTGTCATGGAGGAGAATCACTCTGAGCAAGATTCCAGAAGCGACAAGGAAGATTCTGGCATCGGCGAGGAAGATTCTGGCAACGACAAGGGGCGATGATGATGAAGAATCCGGCTCTGGTTCGGAGGGCTTCAGTGATGACGACGACAAATCTGGCAGCAAGACTGACGGTTCTGACGAAGACTCGGGTGTAAAAGCAAGGCCCCGCAGGAGTCACCAAAGTTATCCTATAGGAGGTTGTCCTATTAGTAGTAACCCCATAAGAGGTTGTCACTTAGGAGGTTGTCCATAGGAGGTTATCCCGTAGGAGGCTGTCGAATAGAGGCTGACCTATAGGAGCTTAAAGGATCAATACTGCGGCTGTGTAGCGGTCACCGAAGCAAAGCCTTTTGTTCTTGTATATCGGAGTTGATATGTGTTCAGCCGGTCGGCGTGATCCCCGAAATACTCTACGTGAGGGTGATTAGGTATCGAGATGCTCGTGAAGAAGTTATGTTGCCATCCCACATCAGTCCAGTTACGACAGACTCGATCTGCAAAGGCTTTTCAGTCGAGTGTCAAAATGCTTGTGTCAGCAAATAAACGAGGAACAGTCTCAAGCCGCGCCAGTCTTGGTCACAAAAGACATAATTGGCGAGAGGACCAACCCGTCTTCTTTCCATCCAGAACCACGTTGTAAGACATATGTCCTGCTACAAACATGCCCTGACGCAACATCCAACAGAGCACCAGGCCCACGACGGCTGACACGGATATGCAAGTGACAGAAAGACAGTGTACTACTTCCGACGCCAACAGAAACAATAATGATTTATGAATGCTACCTAGGGACCTCCGAGGGGATATATCTTCATAAAGAAAAAGCTTTCGCACTCAAGCCCGGCCCCGCAACGTAAGGCGCCACCCAAGGGAAGAGAACACAACACACCAATTTACCACGGATGCAGACAGACACGCGCGCGCGAATTCTCTCTCTCGCTCTCTTCTTTCGTCTCATCGGTCAAACGAAGCCTTGTCTGCCTCCTTCCCTTGATTCCAATCATCCATTCATTGATCTACCTTAGAACTGGATCAGGTCCCCCTGGTTAGCCTGCTGCTGCTGCGGCCTCGCCCCGAAAGGGTTGCTTGAGCCGGCCGCGCCGAAACCGCCATTCATGCCGCCTGGGCCCGTGGCCCCGTACGAAACGGTCGGCATGCCCGTAAACTGCTGCCGGAGGAACGGGTTGTTCCCCGTCGCCTCGGCCGTGAGCCTGTTGGCGCCCGCCCCTGCACTGTTGACGAACGTCCCCGGCGCTGTGTGCTGCGCCGGTATTCTGGTCTCGCCGGTGTTTCCGAAGGTGTCCTGGCCGTCGCCGCTAGCGAGGAGCGCATTGAGCCTCGCCTCATGCTCACTCATCGGCTTGGATGGTGCCGGGGATGACTTTGGCGGAGGGGTGAAGGATGTGGGCTGCTGGTTGAAGGCCGACAGCGTCTTTTGTTCTGGAAGTGGGTTCAAGACCGACATTGATGGCATCTTGGACGGTCCAGGCCTGTTGAATGGTGAAGATGACTGCTGCGCAAATGGGTTGTTGGAGCCTGTCTTCATAGGGGCCATTGCCGATAGACCCGTGTTCTGGTTCGTGGCCCAAGGGTTGTTGCTCCCTGCTTGCAGGGGTGACTCAGTCTGTTGTGGCTGGAGTTGCTGCTGCTGCGCATACGGGTTGTAGCCGGTAGGTTGGGGTTGGAATGGCTGCTGCTGCATGTTCTGCTGGCTGAAGGCATCAAAGCCGGTCGGCTGAGACTGGCCAAAGCCGTTCGAGAAGCCGTTCTGGTACCCAGTGGGCTGTGTCTGGAAGCCGGTATATGCGTTCGGCATGAATCCCGTGGGCTGGGGCTGCAACTGGCTCTGATCAATAGGGTTGCCGAAAAAGTCAACGCCGCTGCCCTGCTGGTACCCTTGGTTCCATCCAGTCTGCTGGGGTTGAGTCTGTGTGGGAGTATCGTCAAATAGCGATTGGGCGTTCTGCTCTTCCAGGGCCCGTCGGCGCGCCTCTTCCTCTTCCTTGCTCAATTTGATAGCCTTCGCAAGGTCGTCGTCCTCTGTGTCCTGGCCGGGGCGACCCTCACGTCTCCTCCTGTCCTCTTCCTCCTGGTATTTGCTGGCCTCCAAGGCTAGCTTGTACTCGGCGTCCTCTTCTTCATTCATCGGTCGTGGGCGACGCTCACGGCGACTTGGTGGTGTGTCGTGAGGGTTCGAGCCATATTCTTCGAGGCCTGTGACACGGGACTTCCACGTTCTGCGATCACTACGCTCAGCCCGCAGGCGCTCCTCGTCCAGTAGCAAGGATGTCAGCTCCTTCGCTGCTACGCGAACTGCAAGGAACGTTGTTAGCCTTATCTCGCACCAGGTTTTAGATGCCACCACCTACTGTTCTGGCCGACATCTCTGCCTTCCTCATCGGTGTACATGAACTCGCGGAGGGTCTTGATGATGTAGACATTCTGCTTCGCCCATGTGACCACCAGCTCGGAGCCCTCGTGAAGGCAGTAGTCGAGAACTTTCAGTGCCTTCAAAACGTGCCTCCAGTTCTTGCCTTTGTCGTTCAACCTCTTGTCTAGCATGTCCATAATTTCGTAGAATTCGGTTGACCTAAGTTGCGACCGCATTAGCTTATCACCATAATTAGCATTGCGATGGCTCGGCGGCGTACGAGTTGTAGGTGAGCTGGGCGATCTCGCTCATCTGGGTCCCCGTTGGGCCCCATGGGTCATTGCTCGTCGCTGCACGGCTACGTCAGTTTGCGACATCCCAAATCGGCGGGCCAAATTATCGTGAGGGCGGCCAACATACCCTCGCGCACTTTAATCTGGACACCTGAGTACCCCTTGGTAACATTTTTGACGCCTCTCAGAACCTTGGACATCTTGGCGGTTGGGTCTGGGAGTTATCACGTGTGTGATCTCTGGAACCGGATGATTTTGCGGCAGGGGAATGGATCCCTTTTCCGGTGAGAGCCGGACAATCAGGTCTCGACCGGCTGCGCCGAGAGTAATGTCGTCGCAGGCGAGCCTGTGAGTTTGTCGCGCGCAGTCGTGATGCCGTGCAACAGAAACCGATATTCAACTGGCGGAGTTGTCGTCCACTGCGAACTAACAGCGACAGGAATCGGCAAGCCTCCGGACGACAAGTGAGGGCAAGTGTGCCACATGTGACAATGGCGAGGGAGGAAAGGGGGGTTGGCAGGCGTTGATTGTCGAACGCAGACAGGAAAGTTGGTGGCAGGAGTGATTAATCGATCGATGGAGTGAGGACGGGGGACGGCGGGATCGCAGGCTGTTGGCACGGGAAATTGAGCCGTTCGATGGGTTCCAGTTCTGGAATTACCGCAGTAGTGGCACCTCGGCTGCTGTGCGGTCGGTGTGTGCGTTTCTGTAGGATGCTTCGTGTGGAATAATGCCAACGAGTGTGTCACGGGCCGGCGAGATGGGGGTTGCAGCCCGATGTGAGAAGGGCGCTGGATGGTAGGATGAGGAATGAGACAAGTTTAGAGTCAAGTGAAGCTGGAGGTCCCTTTCTTTGGAGGTGATGGCCTGTGTTGCAGGTGGCGCCCGTCCCGGAAGGCACTTAAGATGGACTGCACTATGGGTGAGGTACGGAGTACGGAGGTAGGTACTGCAACCAAGAACCAAGGTACTGGCGTGCACTCGACTCTCCCTCCCCCCACCGCGTCAAACCCAGGCGCAGCAGCAAGCCGGCCTGCCCAGCTCAGGCTTGGGCTCAGGCTTTGGGCTTGGGCATGACGAAACCTGACAGGGCCCCCGTGTAAGTGCGCTAAGCCCGTCCGGGTACTATCTGATGAGCTAGCTGCAGGCGACAGAGCGTGACTAAGGCGAAATAGAGCCTTCTTGAAACCATGCACTGTAAATCTAAATGCGATGAATTACGATGACCACAGACTTGGCCAGCTAGTGGACAGGTGGGCATCGCGAGCCCACAATTCTGAATGGACCAGGCCAGTCCATCTCTTTACGGACCTGCGGTAATTCATCATAACCCACTTCCAGACATGACCGTACCAAGAGTGCTGATCACAAGTCACAAGTCAGAAGTGCACAAGCAGGAACAAAGACCCTGAGCTGCCGTCTCTTTTACTAGCCCGCCTATCTGGCAGTCTGGCTAATATTAGCATTATTGTTTGCACCGTTCCATCACGGGACCCGCCCCGGTAACCTTGGGAAAAAGCAGCCCTGGAGCGAGTGAATAGTGGGGGAACAGGCCAGAAGCTCCATCGAACACCCTTGTCAATTATCTTCTCTGACCTCTCTGCCTAGCAATAAGTCTGATGGCTTCACTCCCGCCTGTGCTAGCCTTTCAGTTCAGTCGTCATCTCGACTTCCATCCACTACTCCAGTCCAACGGTAGTAGTAATACATAGATACACAATAATTTCCCAACGCCTTGCTAGCAAATCATCAAAAGGCCCTCGACAAGTTACTGAACAAACCTCCTATGTAAAGAGAACCACTCCTCGTCTCTCTAAGCAGCGATGTCCTCAGAATCAGCCATAGTGACATCGCCATCGCCGTCGCCGTCGCCACTGTCATTTGTCTTGCGGCTGCTGCTGCTGCTGCTCCTAGAAGAAGCTGCGCCGTTGCCATTGACACGGCGTGGGCTGGCTGTGGCCCGGCTCTCGGCCAGTTTTCCTTGGACACCATCGCTGCTGACGCCAAGAGACTCCTCCGCCTCTTGCGTCGTAATCTTCCCGCCGGCAGCGAGTTCCAATCGCCGCTGCTCCAGCCACCCTGGCGGCAGGCCCGGGCCGCTATCAGCATTACCGTAGTCGCTCTTTTTCGTGCCCTTTGGCCAGCGACCTGGTCCTCGCCCGGTACCACCGGGCTTCCTACGCGCGCTGCTGCTACTGCTCCTGGCCTTTGGCCCCGCAGATCGCCGGCTTCCAGTTGGTCTCCGGGCTTTCGGCCGAGATACGCTAGCTGTCCGGACCGCCGGAGGCCGTGGGGTCGTGATCGGTCGGACGGCTGTGGTACGTCTCCCAATGTGAGGGTACACAACGAACCTGGTGGGCGGAATGCCGCTGTAGGCATCGACCCACGAGTTCTCCTTGTTCTCAGAGTCCTTTGCACTGGAGTGCTTCTGGTCGACTATGTCCCCGACGACTTCTGGTTCAGCTACTCGTTTCTCGAATCCATCCTCCGTTGTATCGGCCACGGGCTCATTGCCATTGCCTGCATCACTTGCTCCGTCCGTTCCCATTTCATTGGGCTCAGTAGACTTGATTGGCGTGTCGGCAGCCTCCCTGGCAGCTTGCGCTTCCTTCTCAGCCGCTTCTGCCTCGTCGCTGATGCCGTTGGTCACGGGGCCGGCCTCGATTTCAGTGTTGACCTCGGCAGGTATTTCGGCCTCTGCCTCGGGCTCAACTTCAACGGCAACAGGCCTGCCATTCTCCACAACCTCTGCAACCACAGCTTCCTCTGCTTTCTGCTCGTCATCTTCATCCCTAGGGGCGATGGCGTGTATCGCGGGTGCGAGCTCGAAGTTTGTAGCGTTGCTGCGGCCCATAACATAGGGCGTCCAAGTCAACATGCTCGGGTCGAGCTGAACGTAGTTCTTGGACTCCCACTTCGCAACGTACTCCTTGCAAAACTGTATGTCAACCCTGAAGGCGTAGAGCTGGGTTTGCGGCTCGCGGACGAGGCATCTTAGGCCTTCCAAAGCCGAGATGACGTCGTCCGGCGTGAGACCAGTGTCGTCGGATATTTGTTTGATGCTGAGGCCTCTCTTCACGTATTTGTCCTCTGGGCAGTGCTCGAGGAGATATCGGCACATAATCAGGCGCCAATAGTTTCGATATGACACCAGACCCATATCTGACAACGGCTTCTCAGGAGATCCAGTCTTTCCCTCTACCCGGGTAAGGAGGTAGGAGAAGTCGATCAAGAGGTTGCCGTATCCCTTCCGCTGGTGGATGGGCAGAGTCAAGATACAGGACACATTATTCTGGCTGCTGGCCCTCTTCTCTTTTGAGAAATACCCAACAAAGTGGTAGCCAAGATCGTCATACTCGCAGAGTACGTAGAAGAGAAACGGCTCCACGTCGTAGTAAAGCGTCTTCGAGCCTAAGAAAAGCTTGGCCAGTAGACACAGGTTCTGGCAGTAGACCGGGTTCTTGCGACCATCAACTTCGAAGACGGATATGGACCCATGTCTGTAGATTTCGTCTCCCGGAGGATGCTTCGCAGGGCACTTCAGCTTGTGTCGCCAAGCAACGTAGTCCGAGTTCATGTACTTGAGACAGAACTCGCAGATGAAAAGCACTCGGTTCCTGCTGTACTCTTCTGGGTACGGTGCCGCGTACCACGTGTCGATTTCCCAACCGCCGAACTCGATGCACTCGATTTGGCTCGCAGGGCCTTGCGATTTCTTTGATTTCTTGGCGGGGACTTCGATCTCTTCTTGCATCTTCAAAAGCCGCTCTTGCCAGTCCTCCTCGGCTTTCTGTTTTGCTTCGTCGAAACGGCGGCGGTCCTCGTTGGTCGGTACCGTCTTTGAAGTATCTGCCTCCGCCTCTGTAAGAATGCCTCCGTACGGCTTGCCCTTGTCGTCCATGTCCTTGTCGAAAAAGGAGTAGAAGGGCTGCGAGAGGTTGGAGGCGAAGGGTGCGACGGGGGGCGTGGCCGCTCTTCTTGAGCGTGAAGGAGCAGGTGCTCTGGCTGGCCTGGATGCTGTCGTACGCCGCCCACCTCCACCAGATCTGGATGGCTTGGGCTTCTTCGATGTGATCTTTTTCAGTTCTGTCGGTGCGACGCGGAACTTCAGAACAAGAGTTGTTCTGGTCTTTTTGATGATTGTCGCTGGCGCTTGGGTTGATATCTTTAACCTGAGGGATCTTGAAGAGCGTGGACGGCTGTCCTCCTCGACCACGTTTGTGCCGTTTGCGCCGTTTGCCACACCTTCGAGACTCTGACTGTCACCGGTGTTCTTACGTCGTTTGCGGAGGCCAACAATGTGCTCGTCAGCTTCCGCTGAAGATGTTTTGCGTTTCCTAAGCACGCGCGACCCATCCATGGGGTCATCGTCAAGAACAAGCTGGTTGAACACAGAATGTGAATCTGGCTTCACTGCCCCTCTTTGCGATGGAAGGAGGTCCCTGGCGAGTTTCGGGGCCGTGGCCCGTCTTGTGGCAGGGGGTGAATCGGCGTCCACGATGCCATTCAGTTCATCATTTAGGTCCTCTTGAGATTCACCTTGGGATTCACCCTGGGATTCTTCCTGCTCAGCTTCGGATTGCTCATGACACTCGGGACATCTCCACGACTTAGAGGCTGCGGCCGAGATTAGTATCAGACATGCAATTAGTATGACATGAAGGCCTGGTCGGACACTCACTTTGCTTGCCCTCCAGCGCATTATTCTCCCGAGCACACTGCTGGTGAGCTGTATTGATGTTAGCATATGGACATTTCGTATTCACTTTCAGGGGGTACGCACCACTGTCACCACAGCCGGTACAAGTTAAGAAGATCTCGAACTCCTCACACGGGTCGTTTTCCTCGTCTTGCTTGCAAAACATGCAGATATTAGCCGGCGCGTTCTCCGACTCGTCGTCGTCGTCATTGTCTGCAGCAACGTTCCATTCGGCCTCTCCTTCGGATGCTTCCTCGCTCTCGGCGTGATACGACTCGCCCTCGCTTGCCTCGCTCTCCTCTTCATCGGTCTCGCCTGGCCTGAGCTTGACAGCACCTACGCCTTCCTCATCCTCATTCTCTTCTTCCTCCTCGTCTCCTGGGACCTCTTTGCCCCGGCCCATGTGTGCTTGTTCCATGGCTTCATCGTCCGGCTCGCCTTCGGCATCGTCGTCGTAATTATCGTCGTCTTCCCCCTCGGCGTCTGCATCGCTCCCGAGGTCGCCATCCCCAGATCCTACAACGCCTTCTGGATCATCCTCCTCGGCTTCTTCTGGCAGAACGTCCAAGTCCTCGTACTCGCCTTCGGCGTCCTCGTCGCCTTCCGCATCTTCTTCACCCTCCGCATCTTCGTCTCCCTCTGCATCTTCATCATATTCCTCGCCTTCGGCATCTGGATCTTCCTCACCCGGGGCATCGTCATCTTCGTCAAACTCGGGAGCCTCGTCGGTGTTCGTCGCGCTTTGCTGCAGCTCGTCCTCGGTGAGGGGAGCGCTATTTGCAGATCCCACTGCCGCCATTTCGTTGGGTACGCTTGGTATCCAGCTGCGGAGCTTCGTTGGGGTCCTGTTCTGGATCGCCTCCCAGGCTCTGCTTGCCAGCTATGGCGTGTCCGTGGCCTGCTCCGCCCTTCTTACGGACAGGGAGGCACTGCTGAAGTGCCTATCTTCATTCCCAACTCTTTATGTCTGCAGTTGTATCTAGGTCGCACACTCGATGTCGGTCTGCCTTGCGATCTCTGATTCGCGACGAGACGGGGTGGCGCTACACATGGAGTTGTGGATGGCTCGTTATGAGGAGTTGCCCGTGGTTGGACGCGCGAATTTGAGAGGATACCATCAGGTGATGAGCATCTAGGCAGTCGCTGCTTCGAATATTTCGACTTTGACGCGTTTGGAGCTTCTAAATTAGCTGTTCGTGTTGAAAGACTGACCGGCTCCAAGGGCGAGACGTCCGTCGCAAACGAAGGTGCAGGAGTGGGCTGTCTCGGCGCAGACCAGGGTAGTCTAACAATATTCCAGCACTGCCGGTACCTGCAGTCGGCGCAAATTGGGGTTGGGGTCAATGGAGCCTAATTGCGACCCCGCGGTCTGCAGTCTGAGATAACCGTGCCGGCCGAGCAAGCACCTCCAACCGGACTGCTTGACGACTCTAGCGACGACGTTCTGTCTCGGCGACGTCAGATTCCAACAACCAATTCAATCACCATCCAGACCGAGCCAGCACGATGCCCGTCCCATTCGAGACCCTGATTCCCTATGGAATCATCCTTGCGGTAAGGATTCGGAGACGGAGGAGGGAGGAGGCCTAATCACCCGACTTTTGGCTGAGTTCGATTGCAGATGTTCGGCGTGTCCGGCGTGGGACTTGCCAATATCAAGTACTACCAGAACGGAGGCAAGCGAGCGAGGCGCTCGCTCGACCAGTGGGACAGACAGAGTACGCTACCTTGAGCTGCGGATCGCAACAATGGCTTGCCATACTGATCGGACTACAAGTGATGAACCGCGACAGGCGGTTAACTGGATTCCTCAGGGGCCAGACGGCAAATCCAGTGGCACCAGATGGCTACGAATTGAACAACCCCTGGAGAGTATGAAATAAAAGCTGGGAACCTTGGTGTTGTACGAGGAGGCTGACGAGCACGCACAGGTCGAGCGACGCATATGCTAGACGGAGACCGATTCTCACCTACACGTCACGAAGCGAACAACTCGATTTCAAGAGCACGAGACTGCGGCTCTTCACGCGCCTCGGTACGAGTGGGCTGGGAGTGCTTGGGCCGTGGATAGGCGTACGAGCTTTGTCGCAGCTTTGCACATATTCGCCCGGCAGACGCAGTCGGATTGGGGGCTTCCTAGCGCAATGCATGCAAGACTGGAAGACACAGTCTGCAATGAACCTGTTTTCAAGGTGGTTGGAACAAAACTACGAGCAATTTACAAGAACAATTCTTGTCAAGAGGCGCACGGGTGGACCGTGTCGGGTATCTTTTGCTATAACTGAATCTGTGCTCTGTTCTTGTTCAGACCATCCAACAGCATGCAAGCCTGACATATCGCCTGGCTCGACATGTAACCACATTTCTCGCACCTTCCCAGCACCTGTCTTGACACTCCGGGCTTATTTGTGGAGTTGACAGTCCGTACTGGCAGTTCTTTGGACCTGTTCGACTGCGCCTTCAGAGGCACTGCAGCTGTTACGTCTGTCTCGAGCCCCGTCGAAGTTTCGTTGCCCCGTAATTGAGCCTCCATTGCGGCCATCTCATTGCCTGTACTGCGGCCGTTGCTAGAACCGCAACCCCCGACGCTCTCATCCTCCTCTGCGGGCACAGGGGCTCGAGCTGGCTTCCCGTGGCAAGCGCACTTGTCGGGTTGCTTTCCTGGCACCAAGCGGGCCATGTCCTCACCACTTCGTACAATGTCCAGGATCGCACTCGGCCGCACTTTCTCGAGATTCTTGATCAGACTCCGTGCACTTCCTCTGAAGGCCTCAGGGCTGTAGATGCACTCTGTGGTGAAGTAGTCCAGCTTCTTGTGATGTGCATATAACACGATCTCCTTCTCGTATGAGTACTTGAGCGGCTTGCTCCGCTTGACATCCGAGTTCGAGTCCCCGGTGACGATGTGCGTCGCCCGTGAGAGCCTTGGCAAGTCGCCTCTGAGTAAGTTCATGAGCACGGTCTCGGCGACATCGTCTGCGTTGTGGCCGGTGACAACATGTCTGATCTCAAGCATCTTTGCGCCGCGATCCAGCGCCTGCCGTCGAAAAACTCCGCAGTAGGTGCAGTTTCCCTTCTTCCCGATCGTCTCGACCACCTGGTCCATCGTCCAGCCGTAGAGTTCGCCGTAGCCCACTATCTTCAGAGGCATCTCATACTGCTCCGAGTTCCGCTTGACCGTCTCTAGAGAATCGTCTCGGTAGCCCTTGATACCCTCGTCCACACTCAGTAGAACCAGATCCAGGCCATAATTGTGACGTTCATTCAACGTCTTCATGACCGATGCCAGCACTGTCGAGTCCTTGCCACCTGATGCGCCGATTGCTACCCTCTCTCCGGGGTAAAATAAATTTGAAGATGTAATGGTGTGGTGAACCTCGTCCTCGAAAACCTGGATGAAACACTTCTTGCAGAGCTTCATGTGGTTCTTTGGCCGCTTGATGAGAGCCCTGTCCGTCTTACAGACGGCGCATGGTACCGGGGCCATTCTGAGAGCGTTCAACTAGAACACGGCAGGGTTTGCACCCCAGATTTCGTAGCCCGAGTCGCAATCTGAAGAATAGAATATGATGATAAAAGAAGACCAGAGAAATCGAGTGAATGTAGCTGCAGTCTCAAATCTATGAAACAAATAGTGAATATTTCTGTTGCTTGCGTAGACGGGCTCTCAAGTCAAAAAGTCAGTCAGTGCAGGCTTCCATGAACGGCAGTCCGGACACACTCGAAGAGTCAATCAAGCCTGCCGCCGAGTCGCCGGCCAGCGGATTCATTGTGGCGTCAAGTGTGGCTGGTGAGCGGGTTCCCCAGCAGTCTAATCCCATTCCGCACTAGCTACTCCAAAACCCACAACAAAACTTGCCAGTCGATTTTCTCCGCGATCCCACCAGCGAAAAGTTTCCTTTCTCTTGAACCATCGCCAAACCACAGTTCTTCGAGAGGGTCAATTCCAGAACTGCCGACCACCACCCTTCAAAATGGTAAGCCCTTGATTGAGATGTCTTGTTGACGGCAGACCAGGCCGCCTCGCGCGTGCTGCCGTCTGTCGTCCATCTATTCGACTCTAGACTGCTCTTGAAGAAATTCGAGATGCAGATTCCGCCTGTCGTCTTCGGACGCAGGTGATGACTTGGCTTGAGCCTCCGCAACGATGGCAGAGATGCCTCGTGCGAGCTCTTTAGAGATCGAGAAAGACCAACAAGCAATGAAACACATTCGCTGATGTCTTTCTTCCTCAATGATAGCCTCCCAAATCCGGAAAGAAGGCGGCTCCCGCCCCCTTCCCCCAGTCTAAGGCTGGCAAGAAGGCCCCCAAGGTATGTGCTGATAGATATTCGCTCCCCCCTTGTGGTCGACGACCCGTTGTTTACTGACGTCCGCCACCAGAACCCTCTCATCGAGAAGCGTCCTCGCAACTTCGGTATCGGTGCCGACATCCAGCCCAAGCGCAACCTTGCGCGTATGGTGAAGTGGCCCGAGTATGTCCGCCTGCAGCGCCAAAAGAAGATCCTCAACATGCGGTTGAAGGTCCCCCCTGCGATCGCCCAGTTCCAGCACGTCCTCGACAAGAACACCGCCACCCAGGCTTTCAAGCTCCTCAACAAGTACCGCCCTGAGACCAAGGTCGAGAAGAAGGAGCGTCTGCTGAAGGAGGCTACCGCCATCAAGGAGGGCAAGAAGAAGGAGGATGTCTCCAAGAAGCCCTACACCGTCAAGTACGGTCTGAACCACGTTGTCGGCCTGATTGAGAACAAGAAGGCTGCCCTGGTCCTGATCCCCAACGATGTCGACCCTATTGAGCTCGTCATCTTCCTGCCTGCTCTCTGCCGCAAGATGGGTGTTCCCTTCGCCATTGTGAAGGGCAAGGCTCGTCTGGGAACTGTTGTCCACAAGAAGGTAAGCGGTGCTCCCATTTCCAGCTACCCAATGCACACTGATGCTAACACTCATCCTTCAAGACCGCTGCTGTCCTCGCCATCACTGAGGTCCGCTCTGAGGACAAGTCTGAGCTGTCCAAGCTGGTCTCCACCATCAAGGACGGCTACCTGGCCAACACCGAGAACGCTCGCCGCCAGTGGGGAGGTGGTATCATGGGTGACAAGGCCAACAAGCGCACGGAGAAGAAGAGGAAGGCTGTCGAGCAGGCCCTCAAGGTCTAATTTGTTTCGACGAGGACTGATTTCTACGATTGGGAAGCATGCTTGGCAAAGGGTAACTGGTCACGGCGTCTGGGAAATACCAAAACGGTTTATGGACACAATGGAATTGCTTGATCTGGAAGCATCTTGGGCACATTCGTGTTGTGTGACATTGCCGCCGAGTAGCCAGCCACTACTAAGAATACGACTCTCGAGATGGAAAAGTCAGTCATGTTCAAAGCGTATCACCACCGTGACATGATTGCGAGGGTCGACACCCGGACGTGGCTGTTGGGTGCCAAGCACCCGCTTGGTAACACATGCTGGGTTCGTAGCGTCGCATCCCCCCTATCAAAAGCCACACAAGTCACAAGAGACACAAGGACCTGTGACCCGGTCGCCTGTCTCGCAGGGAGCAGCTGGGCATTTTTTTATGCCGGGACTATAATAGTGTACCGCAATAACGACAAAACTGACCCTGATTCATCCCGAGCCTAGGTATGTGGTAGGAGCCTTGGCCCCGGCAGCCAGGCATAGATCTGGCGGACCAGGGGCTCTGGGACGGCGATCTGTGTTTGACATTCCTTGGGGGCCTTGCACACGCCTGTCCAAGCTCCTGCGATCGCGAACACTCGGTCAAATTCCCGGGCCACTATCAATAACATTAATAACATCTGTGCGATCGGTCGGCCTGTTGAGCGATAGCAGATCTGGTACTCGGGCTCGAGTCGTTTCATCTCAAAACTAAGTCCGTAGCCTGGGGTTCACTGGGTTTGTTCCTCCCCCACAGACGTAGATAATATTATAAGGTTTCCCAACCCTTTTTTTCTTTTTTCTTTTTTTCTTTTTCCCTCCCCCGCGAGTACAAGAAGGACTCACCACGGCACCCAGAATTTCCCTCGATCAGAAACAGGTTCCACAAAGTGTCCTTTCGCGCAGTCCGTAGCGTCGATATTACCCGGCTGACAATTGGTCGACGGCGTCTAAATCGCTCACCGTGTTCTGTGTCCCCGAGTTTCGTCAACTACCGCGCAGATACTCCGTGTTCCCCGGGCCAGGTACGTATCTTTATCTTGCATCAACCCCCCTTCTGGAACCTCTTCTGGAACCTCGAGTATCGCTTCTTCGGCTTCTTCTTCTGACGCGACTGCAGACCCAATATTGTGGACCACAGCTTTCCCCATCTTGCAGGCCAGGGTCCAGTAAACTCGCTTTTACATCGCGAGTTGCTTCCAAGCACCGGAACGGTCCGCTGCATCAGATTGCCCCCGTTAGCCCGTCACCGTCAAGCCGAGCCTTGCACACCGGCACCAAGAATTGCTCTCACCATCCCGGCATTGGTGCTTCACCGTTGTTAACTGGCCCCTCCCCCCTTTCTCTCTCGTGGGAATAACGTCACCGGCATTCCACCCGCAAGACCGAGAAGCCTGCGAGCCTGCGAGCTTGGTCCGGGGCCATCAGAAGAGCGCGTGCATTAGCCGACGCCTCCTTTGCGCCTCTCAGCGTATAAATACCACCAGCAAGGCGAGACCAAGTTTCTGTTGAGAGACACACACACAAGCGGACTTCCGAGAAAATGGCCCAACAACGTGAGTGATGATCCCATGTGCCACCATCTGCAATGCACTTGCCCGCAGATGACTTTTTCGCTGACCACAATTTGCTGCCGATGCAGAGGACACCTTCCAGTATGCCATGAGCTCGAACGGAGCGTGGGCAGGTTACAAGGCGTACCAGAACCCACAATTCTTCCCGAAGCTGGCGAGTGGACAAGCACCCCAGATCCGTAAGTCCTGGTTCTCATTCCCCCCTTTGCACGGCGAATGAGCGATGCGGCTCATTTAGACTTTGATACCTATTCTGGGCTCGCTTCTGGGCTCGGCTTCTGCACCGCCAAGAGTCTCGAAAATATGACAACTGACTAATGGACAAAACCAAACAGTCTGGCTCGGTTGTTCCGACTCCCGCTGCCCGGAGACGACGATCCTGGGCCTGCAGCCGGGCGACGTCTTCGTGCACCGCAACATCGCCAACATCATCTCGGCGACGGACATCAACACGTCGGCGGTGATCGAGTACGCGGTGGCGCACCTCAAGGTGAAGCACGTGGTGCTCTGCGGTCACACGTCGTGCGGCGGCGCGGCGGCGGCCCTGTCCGACTCGAGGGTGGGCGGCGTGCTCGACACGTGGCTGACGCCGCTCAAGGCGGTGCGCTACGCCCACGCCGAGGAGCTGGCGGCGATCCGGGACGACAAGGAGCGCGGGGTGCGCATCGCCGAGCTCAACGTCGAGGCGGGCGTCAAGGTCCTCATGGCCAACTTCACCATCCAGGAGGCCATCCGCGACCGCGGGCTCGAGGTCCACGGGTGCCTGTTCGACATCTCGTGCGGCAAGATCAGGGACCTCGGGTTCGGCAACACAAAGGCCAAGACCAACGGCCACCGCAGCCCCGGGCCTGACGAGATCATCAGGGGCAACCACGCGACGCTGGTCTTCCGCAGCGGTGGCCAGGGTGCCTCCATGACGGGGCGATAGAGATACTTGCTTGATGTGGTTTCTGATTTGTTACATAGCTTTGAAATTTTTGCTGTGCGAGGCGTTCAAACATGTGCATGGGGTGGATGACCTGGGCAGAGCCCTTGAGTCGTGGGCCCCTCGGGGGGAACCCTTGGCGGACGGATTTGGGCATAACATTTATGCACACCTTGAGACGGATCTGTTTGGATGTACTCTCAAAAGAAAGCGTCAATTGCATCGTGAGACCAGGGAAGAGGCATGATCTGCCATCATATGTATTCAAAGAAGAGCGTGGCGTGGGAGCCTGTAGATTGATCGAATGTCTGGATAAGAAGCTGATTTCTCCAAGCAAAATTCTGTGTTTTTTTTATGTGCTCATTGAGGTGCTTCAAATGCCTATGTCAAGTATTTCTGGTGTCAATCGACCCCGCCAACCACGATCAAATGCCCCTCAGCCGCTCTATTCCACTCCGTAAACCGGCGTGTGCTTTTCGGTGTGGATTGAGAAGAGCTCCAAAACAACGCATCAGTCCAATTGCCGCGAGTCCCAAGTGTGGATAGAAAAGTATAATGACGTGAATCCAATGTCCAAAACGTCTTATTCATGTAATTGTCGTCGGGTCTTCTTGACAGAGGGCGGCACTTTTGGGCTGTCTTCGTTTATTAGCGGCACTTGGCAGATGCGACTTCCCCGGTCACTCACTTATCATAAACTGCCTAAACAAGAAAGACCCGATCCATCATCGCCTGCTGCGAATCATCTCACCCGTTATTGTCCTCTCGTGGAATGAGACCACACTACACAGTCTCAAATTGTATCCGTGTTGCTAAGAGCCTGCCAAGTGGACCAAGGCCAACTATCGCCACATACAAGTCGCAACTCCCTCATATGACTTGCTTGATTTGAGCAAAGACTCACCTCGCGGGTCCATCGGTTTTTTCGGCGAATTATATACTGAAGCCCTTCTCAAATCATTATCATAATGTCTCTCTCAGTCCTCACGGACGAGCAGATAAGGCTTCTGCTCGAGTCCTTGACAGCGGACGAGCTCGAGTCCTTCATCCTGAGCCTCAAGGGCGCGCTTCACGATTACTCAAACGGGTCTCAGGTACCCGGCGGCGAGTCCGATATCCACCAACCTCACAGGCAGAGCGTCCACTCCTCAAGGACAGGCGCGACGACTCTGTTCATGCCCTCGAGCAGCCCAGCCGGCGTAGGCGTCAAAGGTGTGCAGCCACCCGTCTTGTCCTGTCCTGTCGTGTCTTGTCTTATCATCAATCAGGGTTCCCGTCCCCGGCCCCCATGTCATCGCCCTTGACCTTGCCCTTGCCCTGGGCCTTGCCTCAAACCCGCGACCCGCGTCCCGCCCCTTGCTGATCAGACGAGATGAATAGTCATCACCCTCTCACCACCCCGGTCAAAACAGGACGATGAAGATGAAGCGGAAGCCGAGGGGAAACCCAAGATCAAACCCACAGGCGCCATCACCCTCTTCTCCGAGACGGGCCAGCCCGTCGGCGTCCTGCACGCCTCCACCCTGACGGCCTTCCGGACCGCCCTCGCCTCCGCGTGCCTCGTCGTCCGCCGCAACCGCATCCACACCATTACGGCGTTTGGGTCCGGTGAGCAGGCCTACTGGCACATCCGGCTCGCCCTCATGCTGCGGGGCCCGACCATCCGCCAGGTCAACGTCATCAACCACCGCTTCTCGGAGGCGTGCAAGCACATCCTGAAGCGGCTGTATGCGGTTCCCACGGCTGTCAAGGAGCGCGAGGGGTGGAAAGATGCGCAGTTTGGGATCCTCACGCCCGGGTATGGCGAGTTCGACCGGCTTTTGAAGGACCAGGTCCGCGCTGCCGATGTGATTTTCTGCTGCACGCCTAGTAAGAAGCCGTTGTTCGACCACACATTCCTCACCAACAGCGATGGTCGCCGCAAGGGCCGGCTCATTATTGCCATCGGTAGCTACACGCCTGATATGATTGAGATTCCCCTCGAGGTGGTAAATCAGGCCGTCAAGAAACATGAGGGTCACAGGCACTTCCATAGGCATGCCACCGAGGGCGGCGTCATCATCGTAGACACCCTGGATGGCGCATTACAGGAGGCGGGCGAGGTCATCCAGAGTGGTCTAACACCCAAGCAGCTTATCGAGTGAGTTCAAACGTTGGGAAAAGCGTTGGCCGTTGAGCCCTCTAGCAACATGCACACTAACACAACACAGGCTGGGCGAACTAGTAATGCTCCATCGCATAAAAATGGACGAGGAGTCCTCCTCAGACGACACAGGCAGCCTAATCTCCAGCAGCGGCGCAAGCACCGCGCCGTCCTCAGAATTCGACAGGCTAGACCTCAGCTCGGGGCCGTCCATGTCGTCCGTCTACAACAGCAGCGCCACCACGCTCGCCGACGACGCAACACCAGACAGCAGCCGGCCGCCTAGCCGGCCAGGGTCGTTGTTCCACCGGCGGAAAGGGAGCAGCAGCACCAACGCCTCGAGCGATGCCGGGTCCAAGAAGAAGAAGGAGCGCGAGGACCACATGTGCCGCTGGCTCCAGGGCGGAAACGTCATCTATAAGAGTGTTGGCCTGGGGCTGATGGACCTAACTGTTGGGATGAAGGTTATTGAGTTTGCGCGGGATAAAGGGGTCGGCGCGCATGTGCCTGGGTTCTAGGTGGGTAGCCTGGTAAAGATAACCTCCAGGTAGACTGTCTAGGAAAGCATGTACTGTGACGTGTGACTATGCGCCATGTGTCTTTAGCCCAATGCCAGGTGTGGTGGATCTTTTGTGATGCTGCATTGGACCTGTCGTGCCCCGGGGCGTTGAGACATGCCACAGCCACCTAAGGGTGTTCGGTGTGCGGAGTCCACGTGGAGGGTCGCCACGCGAGCCTTTAGGCATGGCTACACGAGACTATTTGCGGATTATACTAATTCAAGACGACTTACTGAGGCCGACGTCACAAGAAAAACGTTTGAGGGAAGGCGCGTGGCTCAAAATGCAAAGCTCGCAATGTTATATTTTTATACTACAGCTATACAATTTACTCGGCAACCCAGACAGCAGCCATTCTGCAAAGAAGACGTTAGCATCCGCTGGGAGATTCGGGGGGGATTGGAAGCGAATAGTTATGCAATTGACTTACCCCATGCCCGTACCAACACACATACTCGTGACACCGATGCTCTGGCCCCTCCTCTTGAGCTCGTACAGCAAGGTCGAGACCTGCCTGGCGCCGGTGCAGCCGAGAGGGTGGCCGAAAGCGATGGCGCCGCCCTTGGGGTTGATCTTCTCTTGGGGCAGGCCCAGCTCGTTGGCGCACCACAGGCACTGGCTGGCGAAAGCCTCGTTGATCTCAAAGATGTCGACATCGTCCTTGGTGATGCCGGTGAGCTCAAAGACCTTGGGGATGGCCTTCCAGGGCCCGACTCCCATCAGCAGGGGCGGGACGCCGACGATGCTCGCCGCAACGTACTTGCCCAGGATGGTCTGGCCCAGGCGCTGGGCGGTGCTGCGCTTCATCAGCAGCACGGCGGCGGCACCGTCGCTGATCTGGGAGGCGTTGCCGGCGTGGATGCTGCCGTCCTTGGCGAAGGCCGGCTTGATCTTGCCGAGGGACTCAGCGGTGATGCCCGGTCGCACGCCGTCGTCCTTGTCCACGACCACCTCCTTGGTCTCGCCCGACTTGGGGTCCTCGTACTTGACCTTGAGGGGCATGATTTCCTCGTTGAACAAGCCCTGTTTCTGAGCCTCGATTGCCTTCTGGTAGGAGCTGGCGGCGAAGGCGTCCTGGCTGGCCCGGTCGATGTTGCGGTCCTTGGCCATCTGCTCGGACAGCACTCCCATGGGTACCTTGCAGTTGGCGGCCTCGGGGTGGGACTCGAGAAGTTCTGAGAACTCAGAGACGGCGCCGGGGCTGTAGTTGGCATGCTCGTCAGCTTCTGATCTGGGAATTTAGTAAGGGGGTGTTAAGTTTAATGCATACCCGTATTGCGTTGACATGGACTCAACACCGGCACCGATGCCGACCTCGATCATGCCGGCGCTGATCTGGTTGGCAACATCGACACATGCCTGCAGGCCGGAAGAGCACTGCCTGTTGAGAGTGCGCACAGCGGTGGCCTCTGTGAAGCCGGCTACCAGAGCGGCGGCCCGCATCTCGGTGGCACCACCGCCGGGTGCGAGGACGGTACCGACGCAGACATCCTCAACCAGCTTAGGGTCGATCTTGGAGCGCTCGATGATGCCCTTGAGTGCGCCAGCAACCAAGTCAGAGGCCATGGTGTCCTTGAACCCGCCCTTGCCGCCCTTTGTGAATGCTGTTCGAAGGCATGCTGTCACGACGATCTAGAGTGCAATCAATGGGACCCTGGTCAGCAAAATGTAGTGACGAGGCGAACGTGACGGAAGGCCGCAGAGGGGAGAAGCAGGTGAGCTCACATCATCGGGGTTCTTCTCGAGAAGTCTGGCCTTGCCCTGCTTGGGGCTGGAGAGCTGGCCAGCGACTGCTGAGATTCGATCGATAGCTGTGGCCCTTTGGATCAGTCCGAGGTTCCCTAGAAGCGGACGAGGAAGCTCTCCTACCACCCATCTTTCTGTAAATCTGCCTGTCTGTCCGGGGTGTAAGTGGTTATTGGTATCGGGTGACGCAAGGCGCGGTGATGCTGCAGGTAGGATACGAATGGAAATGCTATGCGTCTCGTGCTGTAGACAGAACGACAGAGGGACAAAATTTGCGTTGTCTGGTGCAAATTCAGAAGAGAAGAGGAGAGGAATGTTGTTGTAGTAATCTGTCTGGACCGCCTGTCTCGATGAGCCGAGGCACACGACGCCCGAACCCGAAGCGATGTGGACTTGGTTGCAGCAGCGGCCGGAAGTCGGACAAGCATACAAGCATAGGGGCCTTGGCGTCATGGGACTGCAATAGAGCTTCCAGCGTCTTCACATGCCAGTCGCCCCTGCCGCTTCTGCTGACCTGAGCCGCCCACGGCAGGACGGGCAGGTCACTTGATGCACTAATAATAAGAGCCGTGCTGTGTCTGGTCGACTCTCCATCGCTGCTGTGAACGAGTAAGCAGCAGTTTCACATGCTCGACCTGTCTGCGTGTAAGACAGTACCGTGATCGATCGTCTCCATCCCGGCATTTTCGACTAACTCTCTCCGACAATCTGGGGCATGCGGCTCTGTCTTGGTCTTTTCTGGGGAACACAGACTAACCTGTGTTTCAATTGACTGTCAGACCGTGGGGAATCCGTCTTCTTATTAGCACCTATTCGGGCTCGTCTGACGCAGGGACAAACCGTCACCAGACGATGCAGCAATCTCGACAGTCATCAATATTTCCAATCCCACACTTATTATAAGCCTTATATTTAACCATCCATCTTCGCTCCCATTGATCCCACTAGTCAGTCCGTCAGCTCACCTATCGATTAATCTTCCCATCAGGCCATCCATCCATCCATTGAACTATGTGCTGTCTGTGCAAGAGTGGACGGATGCACAATTGTGCAAATTTCATCTCGCTTCGTCCAAATCAGGTCAAGCTCCTGTCAATGGACCAACACCCACAAGATGACCAGATCCTTGTCAAGATCCCTCGAGGGAACCACACTCCAGCCTGCTCACTGATGATGGCAGCGAGATCTGGCGGACGGGCCGGGTGCTGGCCCCTTCCCTGCAACCCACGAGTTGTAGTAGGCGGCTGTTTTGCGCGTCCAGTCCGGCTCGCTGGCGACGGGACGCCCGTGCTACCCTATCGAACCAACCGCATACAGATACGAAGTCCTATTTGGCCGTCAGACGCTGCCCGTTCCTTGAATCACGCTACTCAGTGTAGCCCCAACCTGACGGTTCGGGTGAGGCCCCTGTCGCGTCCAATCTCGCTCTCATCGCCGGGCATGGGTGACTGTGGCTGTTGGTTTGGAGCCTCTTTTCGTGAGTGACCAAATGCATTCCCAACGGGAGGATTCAGCTTTTTCTTTCTCATGTAGGCCTCTTCCCCTCTTCTCGTTTGTGGCGTGCATGTTCGGCTCTCCCAACTTCTTTCGTCCTTTTTCCGCACCACATCCGCCGACTAGACGAAGAAACGACGCCCGTCTGCTCAAAGATTGCACACGGACTGCCGTCTTCGACTCGGACCTGGTCACGTATGTGGATATCAACTAGCCGACGTCTGTTTGATCCGACTCGCTCGACTGTGCCGCGATAATGGGCTTGAGCCTGAGCAGAGCCTTACAGAAACTGGTGATCTGAAGATGAACCCCAGTTGATCTTATACCTTCACCTTTTCACTATACATTCGTTTAGAACCGGCGCCAAGTACCACACCAGTGACTGACTTGTTCCGGGCTATCATGACCACTACATCTTCCCTTTCCTTGACCGAAAGCCTCGCACCCTCCTCCTCGAGTTCAATACTCACGGTCACAATTACTCGAGACGATGTCACCGCGTCTTCTACAGTCTCGTCCGAGTCCGTCCTCATCACGGATTCTCCGCCAAATACCGTCAGCAGTGACCTGACCCTGGTCTACGTCTTCACAAAATCCGCCACAGACGATTCGTCCTCATCAGGTTCATCATCGGGCAGCAAGCCGTCCGGCCTCTCACCAGGAGTAATAGCCGGCATAGTGATCGGCTCCATCATTCTACTCATCGTCCTCGTCCTCCTCGTCTTCTGCACCTCCAGGCGGTTCGCTAGGAAAAAGCGCCAGGAGGTGGCCAGCCTACACCCCTCGACCCAACACCGCTCGAGCCGGGCCGCACCCAGTAATAGCAGCTACCACGCGGCCCGGTCGATGCGCTCGCCATCTACCATATATTCACCGAAATCCCCGCCGCAGGAGCTCGCCACGCATTTCAACCGGCTTGAGGTCGACGGCAGGGGGAAGCCCGTCGAGGTACTGGGCAGCTACATCCACCCGGCGGAGCTGCACGCTGGGAGCACGACGGACCTGGTGGCACAGGTGTGGAAGGGGGCCCGGCCACCGGCACCCAGGAAGAATGAGGTTGGTGTGATATATATCATGCCCAAACGACGGGGAGACGATATAACCTCGGACGTGGGCAGTGCAGTTTGCTTAAGCCCTCCCGGAACGTGGGAGACTGAATCGTGGGGAGGAAGCGTGTCTGGTCATTCAAATATGGTATCCGGGCCGGCATCACGCGCGACTCCTTCCAAAGCCTCATCGAGGGATACGTTGGGGTACTGCACCCACACAAAAGAATAACGTTTTGTTTGTTTATGAATATC
Organism: Diaporthe longicolla; assembly: GCA_000800745.1. Classification (NCBI taxonomy): domain Eukaryota; kingdom Fungi; phylum Ascomycota; class Sordariomycetes; order Diaporthales; family Diaporthaceae; genus Diaporthe; species Diaporthe longicolla. Next base: position 244,378 of record JUJX01000006.1, read on the forward strand.
AAGCCTTTTTCAACAGAAAGTGAAAAGCTATTTCTGGTATCTCTAGACGCATTTTGTGTTGCAGAAAGTCATGAGCCCTTAACACCGTTAACGCCCTTGGTCTCATTGTGTCACTCTGCCAGTGACATTTAGCCCAATACACTAATATCACAGCTTCCCTCGCAAATTCCTCAACTTCGGGTCCGTGTCGACGCCGAGCGCGTCTCGTAGGTTGATATCGATGCCCTCCCTTTTCAGGCGCTCGGTAAGCTTCAAGACGCAGTACCTGTACGTGGGGCGAAAAATAAGACGCAGGTTAGACAGGTTCTCTGTGCGTGGTTGTTGAGAAAAGTGGTAGAGGGGGAGAGAGGCGGTTGAAGATCAAAGAAAGTAAAACCAGGAGAAATCAAATGCAAGCCAAAAAGAACAAAAGGGGGACCGTCTCCCACAAGTATTTGGTGTGTTGTGATTGCCCTCACATGAAGTCCTCGTCTTCCGTTTCCTCCCCGTTCTCACCGAGAGCAAGCCGCGCCGCCTCGTCCGCCAGGTTGATAATATCGTGCAGGAGCTCGTCGGTGCGACTCCTAGGGGGCCTTTTCGGCGTGGCACGAAAGATCCATTGTCAGCATGAAGTCTCAGACTTTTTCAAGATTCGCGATCCCTGAGCCGCGGGTTTCTCGGGGGAAGAAAGAATGCTGCCAGGAGCAGGAAAGGGTCTTTCATTACATCTGAGCTTGCGCCCAATCCAGCGCTTGAAGGTACGTCCGCATGTTGCTTCTCGGGTTGTCCAGCTGCAAGCCACCACCGCCGTTGGCGCTGCTCGGGCCAGGGACAGCCGGCACGGGAGGAGGGTGATTAGCCGAGCCTCGCGCCGGAGCGGCGACGGCAGCTGCGCCGGGGTGGTGTTGGTTACTGGAGCCGCCGCTGACACCGTTACTGTTATTCAGCGTGGCCATTGCCGGCTCGCTCGGAGCTGGACGCACCTGCACCCTCACCTCGCCGGGCACGCCGTCGATGCGAAGGTTCTTAGTCTGCTGCTGCTGCTGCTGTGCCGGGGTAGCCGGGGCAGAGGCACTCGGCGGGGCGGGCGTGTTGTGGACCAGGTTGCGGAGGAAGGTGTTAGCGTCCTCGCAGCCGTCCATGAGCCACTTCAGGCAGAGCTGCACGCGCTCTCGGGCGTAGCGGTTGTGGTCGTCGTAGGTGCAGCAGTTCAGCAGGGCCACTATGCCGTTATGCCGGACGACCTGCGATTGCACCGTCGGGTTACCTGGGCTGCTGCGGCCGGTAGGTGGTTGGAGGAGGGCTGCGAGGATCTGCAAGATCTGGCCCTTGACACCGGCCCACGGGAAGGTGTGAGCGGATGGCGTCTCTCGAATGTTTGGGTGGGGAGGGGGAGGAGGAGGAGGGTCGTGGGCGTCGTAGTGCTCGTTGCCCGGTGTTGATGCCGCCGGATCTACTGGACGATGCTGTGAGCGGTGTGGCACATCAACCAGAGGCTTCTTTGGCACGCCAGCCTCGAGGCCCTTTAGAAGGGCCAAGAGATCATACGCTGCCTCCCACTCGATCAGTTTGCTCCGCATCTCAAAGTCGTCTGAGACAGTGGTGAGGAAATCCAGGAACTGGACCAGGCCATCCTTTGCACGCTCCATGTCCCAGTTGTCGACTGGGAAGTCCGCAGGATCCATGGCGTTGTCCCGAATTTGTGCCTGAAGGTTCATCAGAGCCACACACTCTGGGACGATCCGGCTTCTGAAGGTGATGAAGAAGAAGTGAACCAATCTGATCGCCACCATCTGATCCTTGTTCTCCTCAGGTGGTGGGTTCTTCATCCGTGCTCGGAACATGTAGTTGATAAGGCGGAGCAGGATTGTCTGAGCCGGAGATACTATGTCCTTGGGTATCCTGAGATTATTCCAGGCATAAGGAATGAGGGCACTGTGGTGGATGGCTTCCACGATTTGACTCGTTATCTGGAAGATGAGGGACGACTCGTCCTTTTCCCAGACCGCGATGAAGACAAGCATCTCTCTAAGCAGACTCTTCCCGCAATCTAGAGCCAGAAACATGCGACACCGCGTCTTTTGCAGATTCTCGCCGGCCCTAGTCCAGCCGCTTCCGGCTGCGTCCAAAATGCATGACTTGACGATCATGTGCAAGGCCTCGATCTGCTTAGGATCAAGTATGTTGGGCACCTCAGTAAGGAGGCCTGTCATGGGGCCTTCGCCGTAAGAGTCGTCATCGTCCACGTCCTCATCCTCCACCATGTCGTCCGCGTACTCTTCGCTGTACTCCTCAGGGATGTGCTGGTCACCTTCCGGATAATCAGCCTCGTGGATGCCCTCTTGTGGCGAGCCTTGTCTCTCATGGTCTTCGGTGCGATATTGGTGGGCGTATCGGTTGACGAGGTTCTCCTTGCAGTTCTCGGTTCGCTTTTGCGCAAACTCTACCGAGGGCATGGGCACGACCCAATCATCAAAGTTCGCATCTCGTGCCTTGATCCACCACATGTCAACCTCTCTGGAGACGCGCCCATACAATCTGTCCTGCTCAAACTTGTCTGTCTCCTCGGGTTTCCATTGTGGGTTGATCTTGTCGTTATCCTCTGGGTCGTCCGCTCTGACCTTGACTGAGCCGGGAGGCAGCCAGTTCCATGCCAACGGTGATATCGGTGCAAGTGCGCCAGGAGGCTTCTGTGAGCGGTTCTCGGCATAGTCTCTGAGAAGTCGGCGGGCAGTGTCGCACATTGTTGAGTTACGTTCTAGCCAATGTTGAACCTCCGTTTTGGCAACGTCAACTCGGAATCCTAGTCCATCGCCGAGCCCATCCTGTGGATCGTCGAGTGCAGCATCCTCGTCGAATAGCACGTCGAACCAGAATGACATCTTGTTCCGGTCATTCTTCGCAGTCCAGTTGTGGGCCTGTTGCAGTGAGGTGACCAGTATCTTCTTGTCTGGACAACACGTCAGCACAGTTTCCAATCACGGGGTTTCCCATGATACTCACACAGCTCAGTGATTTCATTAAGTCTCTGCCTAGAGTGCTCATCCAAGACCTCGCCGTCATAACCCTTACTTGTAACATTAACGCAAAGGATGATGGTCTGGTACACCATTTGGTCAAAGTGGACTGCTGCACAAAGATCCTGAGGCACCTCGGGCTCTGTCGTCACGAGAAGATTGCGGGCTATGTGCATCAGCTTGTTAAGAATCTGCAGGTCGTCCTTGAGGCCCTGGTAGTTTTTAACTATGAGAGCCGTACTCTCCTGAGGGGTCACTCCCTTGTCGGGGTCGTTGAGGCTTGCCAGTGGACCAACAGAGCGTGTGGTAAGGTTGGGAATGGCGGCAGCAAAGATTCTCGTAAGCCATATCCATATGGCGACATTCCTTGAAAGAGCTTCTCTGCAGTGTGGTTCAGCGTGTGTGACGAGGCAAGAAGACTGAGCAGAGGGATCACTCACCGGACTTCTTTTGACGCGTGGGTCTTCTCCAACGTACGTGATACCATTCCGACGACCTTGGCATTGGTCAGAGGTCCCATTGCGGGCGAGTCGGTATAGTGACCCTCAAGGCAGATGAGGGCGGCAGCAAAACATCGCTCCTCTATTGACTCGTTTCGGCGCGTGTTGCTGTTAGAAGCGGGCTCCTGCTGTACTGTCGTCGCCATGTTATCGGCGATGGCCACAGAGGGCAGCCCACTCTGGTTGAGCCTGGCTGAGTTCGATACCGTTGATGAAGTGTGTCTTATTTGGCGTCTCGTCCACAGCGATAGCTTGAGTAACGATCTCAACGGTCGCTAAGGTCGAACTCAAAGCTATCTCTGCTTCCTTGGGGGGCCGAGCTCACAACGGCTCGCGACTGGCTTCGTCGTTCGAGTCAGACGGCAGTAATTCTGTTGCTTTGTTCTTTGATAGCAGCCAGAGGAATAAGTGCGTTGTGAAGCAACAAAAAATTAGTGCTAATCGTTACTGATGGGAAGCCGATGGAGCTTACCAACCCGGAAGCCGTGTGAGCAGTGAGGTCGGCAGGGGAGAGGCGGGCGTGAATTTTGCAGCGGATCCCTGCCTAAGCTCACACCGGTGTAGCGCCACCAGCTCACCCAGCCCTACGCAATTAGACAGACACCTTCTCGCATCGATGACAACGCTGGCTTCCCTTCCCTTGTATCGTGACTTCATGACAGACAACTGTCAACATGGTTTCACTGGTACTTCAACTGAATTCTAATTACTACCAATCGCATATTGGGTCTGAAGACCGTAGCTCCCCTCTTTATTAATGCTTCCTTCGCCCGCGTCCTTGGAATATTCCCACACAGAAGGCACGGTGAACCTGCCGCTTTCCACATCCTTCTGGGCCTGAATCGACAATTTGACAATCTCAGTGACCATGTGCTGCCTCTCCGCCTCAAGGAAATCATCCTCGGCTGCATCGCCATACCAGACGGTCGAGTAGATCTCGATGCCGTGCTCGCCCGCCTCCCCGACGATATCACGCGTCGAGATGTGCAGCACGCCGAACAGGCTGTCGTCCTCAAGGACCTTGCTCCCCGCCGCCTGGAAGGGGAATCCGGGCAGGAGCCGCAGAAACGGGAACTGGATCCTGTTGGGCGGGGTGGAGTAGTCCGGGATATTGAAGAGGGTCGTCACGCCGCCCCATCCCTCTAGGATCTCCGAGGCCAGCACGCCGTGACCCTTTGTCACTGTGCGCTTGAAGTAGTGCTCGCCGTTGACGCCGTTGTTTGCCTTGTCGGCGAGGGGCGACTGGGACCATGCCGCGAACGCCAAGGCTGTGAGATTCGGCAGGAAGGCGGCTCCCCGGGCGTCGGCGGGTATCCAGCTGCCTGGAGTTGAGTCTTTTATCACGTCGTGCCAGAATGCATCGGCTGAGGTGATGTCGGGAGCCAGGAGCTCCAGCATGCCGTCAGCATCGTACTCAGCCTTGAGACGCCTGTTCTCCTCCCTCAGCTCTGTCAGATCGTCCGACGTCGAGGGGTCGAGTCCCATGCGGGTCTTGAGGAGCTCGTTGGCGGTCTTTAGGCCCCGGATCTCATAGGTGGCCTGCGGAGCCGCATCTCTGGGGCCTGAGTGCTCGAAGACGTATCCGTCGATGGTCTCGGTAACGACCTGCTGCGCTGCCGCGCCGGCGGCGAGGAGGGCGGCGGGAACCACGGTCTTGAGCTGCATTGTCGACCAACTGGGGTTTACAAGAGGTGAAGATGAGGTAAAGCGAGTGTAGGGATGATCGCCGCATCATCCATGTTGCCTGACGGCCTCACCATGGTCTTATATACCTGCTCTGGACTTTTTTTATTTTTATATTTCTGGGGGCTTCGGCAAGGCTGCAGGATCGCCAAGTAGTGATAACACCTAGTAAGCAACCTCGGCCGCTGCGGAGCTGCTCACCCAATGTGGATGACTAGAAGTCGGTGTTGGTGGTCAACAATCATGGCTCTGGGCCCCGTCGGTAGACTTCATGATGCTATTGCTCCTGGCCGAGGACCTTGCATACACTAGCGCACCAAGACAGCGTTGTGGTGGTGTTCGGTCGTCCGCCAATGGCAGTGCTTGTAAGCGAGACTGTGCCTCCTGCAGGCCTTACAGGACTCACTTTCGGGGACTAGGGAAGTCCGTGGGATATGCAAGATCAGCGGCGTCTAAACGCGCGACATAACGAAAAGGGAAAGGAAGGATTTAGTCAACCTTGGTGCCTGGGTCAGCCTCACAGCGTGGAGCATACAAAGCTCAGGGTGTGTCTGTCCCTAGCAGGTTGCCCGTGGTCCACATAGATCCTACATCATTGGCAGGCAATGAGCTGCCTCTACTTGCTCGACTGCTCGACTCGAGGTCGATACTGCGGGTTGATGTGAGACAGCTGCTCGAATTTAAATTTTACAACGGTGACGATGTGGCGTTCTCCGTCTTCCACGTGGGCGGCTAACTGGCGTTGAGACTCGTGGGGGCGGTGGAACAGAGTGAACTCAGAGTGAACTATTTTGCCTCAAATGTTCACCTTTTGGATTAGGTATGCTGTAGTCCGTCTGGGAGGCAGATCCAGGTCGTCTGAACATTTTTATGCCTCACGCCGAGGGGGTCGATTTAGACAAAAATGTCAAGCTCCCAGCCCCTCCATTGATAATTTTGGAGGGGTACTGTTCAACTGCAAGCTGCCCGATCCTTCCCAGTTCTGACCTCGTCCGGCCGGTTGCCTCACTCTCACCATGACGACAAACCTTCCAGACAAGTATGACCGTAAGAAGCTTTCCTCTCGCTCCCTCTCGGAAATCCACTCCACAGGACGCACGGCCAACTAATCTGTCTCGCCCCCAGGACCGGTCCACATCGCCGTGATAGGCGGCACCGGTCTCTCCAAGATCGACGGCTACGTGCCCGTCGCCCAGGTCAACCCGCAGACGCCATGGGGCTACCCTTCCGCCCCGATCCAGATTCTCGAGCACAACGGCGTGCCCATCGCCTTCCTGTCGCGGCACGGCGCCCACCACGAGCTCGCGCCCCATGAGGTCCCCTCCCGCGCCAACATCGCCGCCCTGAGGCACGTCGGCGTGCGCAGCGTCATCGCCTTCAGCGCCGTCGGCTCCCTCCAGGAGCACATCAAGCCCATGGACTTTGTCGTCCCCGACCAGGTCATCGACCGCACAAAGGGCGTCCGCCCCTTCACCTTCTTCGAGAAGGGCCTCGTCGGCCACGTTGGTTTCGCGGACCCCTTTGACGCCAAGCTCGCTGCCGTCGTCAAGGCCTGCGCCGGCGCCATGCAGGGCGAGGGGTCGACTCTGCACGGCGGTGGCACAATCATTTGCATGGGTCAGTGGTTTCAGGAACACTCTTAGCCACCCTGATGTTGAAGGACTCTGTACTAACCGCCTCTAAACAGAGGGCCCCCAATTCTCCACCCGCGCCGAGTCCAACATGTACCGCTCCTGGGGCGGCAGCGTCATCAACATGTCGGCCCTCCCTGAGGCCAAGCTGGCCCGCGAGGCTGAGCTGGCCTACCAGATGGTCTGCATGGCCACCGACTACGACTGCTGGCGCAGCGCCGCCGGCGGCGAGGACGTCGACGTCGCCATGGTCATGGGCTACATGAGCGCCAACAGCGTCAACGCCAAGCGCCTCGTCGGCGCCGCCCTCGACGAGCTGTCCAAGCACGACAACAGCGACCTTGTTCTCGCCAAGCACTGGGAGGGCGCCAGCGCCGGTGCGGTCAAGTTCATGACCAAGCCTGAGGGGAGGGACCCGGAGGCCATGAAGAGGATTGAGTACCTCTTCCCTGGGTTCTGGGAGAACTAAGGTCTTTGGGGCGTGAACATGGAAGAGACTGAACCGGCAGCCATGCTGCTACTCTCATATATGTTATTCTTGCGGTCAGAAATGGCTCGCTTGAAATGAAAGCGCTGAGTTTGCATATATAGAGAAGTAAGCGCAGGGACATAGAATATAGATTTGGTGAGACCCCCATCTCGCCCGGGAATTCAATATGCAATGAGACATAAGACCTTATCGCTCGCGAATTTCAAGACTGAGAGCGATAAACTTTTGCTCTACAGATTGTTTGCTATATGCATGGTATCCTACATTGGGTCTCTAGAATCGACATTTCATGCTCAAGTGCTTCTCCAATGCCTTTGCGCCAATTAGATAAACGCCCAAAACACCAACGGCCCGCCGAGTCCGTGGTGAAATACTCAGGTATCCACCTCGCCCAGCTCTTCACATCAGTTGATATAGCGCTTGTACGCCTTTCTCGGCCGCGGCCACATGCCACGGCCTCACATCCCCTTCCTCGTCCGTCACGGACCTGGCCCTCGCAATGGTGCACAGTCCCCGGAAGTAAGTCAACATCTCTCTAAGAAGCAGCTCATGCATCCGCGGGTTCCCCTCGCTGTGGACCACGTTGACTTCCAGCACGGTGGGCGGGTCCTCTGTGCTTGAGCCTCCCCGCTTGATCAGGTAGCCGCTGATGAGAGCTGGGTTCGGGTCCACCAGCGAGTGTGAGATGTTGAGCCGGTGCGAGGCTATGGCCGCCCAGATCGTGTCGGTCACGTCCACGAGGCTCGCGTCAGTATCGGTCTCGGCCGCGTTTGCGTCTGCGCCTGGTGTAGTCGCGCTCTGCGAGGACGTCGGCCCTTTGGGTGTTGTCGGGTTCCCAACTTGCTCTGGAGAGACAATGGATGACTGGGGCGTCGACACTGGTGTCGAGTAGAATGCAGCTTGCGCAGTAATGGGTATTTTCGATACTGCTGGGATCAGTTGCAGTGACGGGTTGGTATCTACTGCCAAGAGAGTGAGTGTGACAGAGGCCTTGGTCTCTGTCTGTGCCAGCGTGATCCAGTCGCTGACCTCTTGTTGGTCCATTGGACCGACTTTAGTCACAATTATGCGCCAGTGTACCTTCCAGATAGATATCAGATCAAAGGTCGTCGTCCAGATTTCATGAGCCACGTCAGTGAAGCCTCTAGATAGTGGCTTGCCTTTTCTTCCCAGGCAGTAAGATGCAGTCATTTGCTTGGAGCCACGATTGTCGGACCAAGCAGCCGTGATCCATCTTTCATCCACACTCTGAGCATAGGCAATATGCATTGCTGAATTCTCCTGGAGTATGTTTGCTGACGGCGGATTCCTGATCTGGAAATCGATGCCACGGGTAATGGGTTGCTCTAGAACAATGGCTGGTGCGGGCATCGGGCCTCCAAACAGGGTGCAACGATCGTAAGTCTCGAGACACAGTCGTATGTGTTCAAATGGCTGGAGCACAACGAGTGAAGTCGATGTAGCCATGAAATCCAGTGAGACCAGCTGGAGCACCAACTCGTTCTGTGCCGGCTTTTTCCTCTCCGCCAGAACTCGTTTGTATATGTCGAACAGCCTCTTAAAAGCCGCGCAAGCGTCCACAATCGTTTGAGGGTTGTCAGGTGTGTAAACGAAATAGATGACGAAGTTCTTGGACACGGCTGTTGAGTTGTAGATGGCTACTGCAAGTTTGGCCATGTTCTCGACCAGAAGTGATCTTAATTGAGATCCCGGCGAAGAAACTGCGGCATTGTTTGTCCTGTCGACTTCGTACGAGAAAAGTCCGTTTTGCACATTCGGGACATTCGCCGATGACGGCATCCGTTCGAAACTGCCCAACTTCAGGGACTCGTAAACATTGTGGAGACGCTCTAGTAGGATACCAGCAAAGTCGGCCACACCGTCTAGACCAGGGAATACACAGACAGCATGTACGTTCTTGGGGCCTTGTGACGGCCCGAGCCCGAGCGTCTCCCAGAATCTGACAGCAGACGGCAAAACTGACAATCTGGACTCTTGCCTGCGCAGCTCGAGGTGCGGCGGAGGGATCTGGACGAGGCTAGGTCGTTGTTCTGGTCCGCCAGCTGGCCGTGGTTGCATGCGGCTAGACGCTGCAAGGAATGGAACGTCTTGTATTTCCAGCAACTGCCGGAGTTGGCATACCATCGCTGCCTGCAGATTCGGTGGCAATATGGCCTGCAGTGTTCGCAACGAATTCTGTGTGCCATGGACGATATCTCGCTGCATGTCGGCCGAGTGCAGACCCACGTGTATGGACTCTGGAAGAGGGATTTTGAGGCAGCCAGAAACAGCCTGTTCTGTCAGTATCTGGGCGATCATGATGAACTCGTCGTCGTTAAGAATCGGTCGTTGAGAGCCTGGCTCTGCGTCGGCGAAGTAGCGCGAGATGGAAGTCTCAGAGTGGTCGTTGAGGGACAACTTGGACAAGTCCGTACTACTCAGCGTCTGATTTTCATCCATGAAATCAATGTCTCGTATGGACGGGGCAAGCGATTCGTTATCGTCACCAAGCCGTCGCCGCCTCACACTGAGTTTCGTGGGAGATGACGGCTCATCAGAGAAGTCACTTGCATCGTCTTGGTCTGAGACCAGACTAACTTCATCGGCGTCGGAAGTTGAGTCTTCATACTTGATAGAGTCAAGTTGCAGATTGTGTCCCATTGCTCCCGCGCCATCCAGACCTCGACTGCCTGCATTGGCCGGCACGTCTTTCAGTGTAGCCCTCGACTTACCATGCCGCCGCAGATAGTCGGTTGTTGGAGGCGAGCCAGTCTTCTTGGTTGCGTTCTCTTCGTTGTCCCATTGGAAGTCGAACCTGCCACTATGCTCGTACTTCTTGTTCACCATGGACAGCGACGGATCAAACTGAAGCTTGTCGTAAACGCTGCCTCGGCGAAGCGGTAGGTTGACGGAATTCGGGTTGGTTCGAAAACCACTTGCAATGGACGCCTTCAGCCTCTTGTAGACGGCTGTGGGATCAAAAGGGCTTGGCTGCCTTTTGACCCCGTTTGATGGCCGTACCTTGGTACTATCACGTGAGCGGTTCTCGCCTATGATGCTCCTTGCGTGCTTCAGTTCTGGTTTGGCGAAGACAGGAGGAGCCGGCAGATCGTTGTTCTTTGGGGTCCCAGATTCTGGAGGCTTCTGAGGAGTAGGTGCAGCGAATTGGTCCGCCGAGCCCAGGCTTGGCAGTCCGGTGTTCAATTCGGAAAGGTCAGGGACGCTGACATCCATCGAGCCAGGATGCTCGTCGAAAAAGTTGAAATCTGCGTCCGTTATATCGTTGTCAACGAAAACATCGTTGTTAAGTTCCCAATTTTCTCCTTGGATGAAGGATTGTTCTCGCTTTGTGTCAGGGCCGTCCCATCCTTCGCCAAAAGCGTCTCCTAGACCTCCTGGCGCTGTCATCGATGTATCAATGTCAACAAGTGCTGCCGAGGGTGCTGGGTTTCCAGGGCTGGATGTGGTTCCATCTATGGACGGGGTAACGCCTGCCGCAGTTTGCACGCCATCAGGTGGCGTAGGGTACATGGCGCCACCGGCGGCCCCGTTGTTGCTTGCTCGACGCATATCAAACGGTGATGATCCATTGTTCTGCAGCAGCCGAGGATTAGATTCGCTGGTGTCTTTCGTTGCCGCCGCTTCTCTCTCGTTCTTTTTCTTCGCCAAAAGCTCTTCACGATCACCGTTGCCAATAAACCAATTCTTGGCATGATTCAAGGCATCGAAGCCATCCCGTAAACCGATCCCGTTGGGGTCAACAGTGCAATTCATCGAGAGTGCACTTCTTGTCCTTTTTCGGAAACAAAGCACCGCTGGCCACAATATGTGTGTTTGAGAATTCACCACAGGAGTGCGCTTGCCGTCTGACCTGGACTCAACAGGTTTCCGTCGAAGGTACTGGATGCTCAGCCAAGAAGACCTGCTTAAAATCGCAGTCGAGATGCCTCGCATTTCGAGCAACTTGCAGCACGTAGCGCGCCATTGACCGGAGTGCGCATCTCCATCGGGTCTGACACGTGTAATTTGTGTCTCGGGCGATTGAGCCGCACTACCATCAACCGAGCTGCTGTCACCTTCTGTTAACCCCTGAATTGTGCCAAACACCCCGAACGGCGCAGCGAGAACAGTAGTACCAGCTGGAGGCAAAGACGAGTTTAAGCCATCTGCGCTGGCATGCAGGCCTTGGGAGAAAGACAGCGAGACGCCAAGGAACAGTGAGCCCGTTGTAGTCAAATGTACCCTCAGCGAGGCTATTATTGGGGCACTCGCAAGCTCCGAAGACTCTGAATCGGTCGAGTTGGATGGCAGGATGAAGGATCTTGAGTCCAGCGGGATCGCGCCAGTCTTAGTACAGAACCGTTGTGAAATACTGGTCAAGACTGCCGCGGTGAAGAACTCGTATATGTCTTTTGCCGGTATAGATCCGTAGCCTTTCGAGTCCACCGAGAAGCCGACGCTTGCCTTGGTATCTGATTCCACGGGGAAACCTGTCGTGGTCATCGCGCCTCCTGGGGCCTGTGCGCCTCGTAGCGCATTGTCGAGGGCGGATCCGCTGGGCGATGAGGATACGGGGGTGTTGAGCGTATTCGGGGTGACATTTCGATTCTTTAGCAAGCTAATCGGCTCGAGACCACTTTCTTCTACCATCACAAGCTTGTAGCCGCAGACTTCGAGATTCGTGTCGAGGTATGGCTGTGCCGGAAGGCCAATGGTGGACCCGTCAACCGCAGTGAGTGAGAAGCACCATATTGCCCGCCGAATCGCGTCGGCATAGACCAGGTGTCCCCCATTCCTGAGTGTGGATCCGACTTCAGAAGCGGAGAAGGTGTAGGGGGAAGCGTGCGTGACCTCGGGTTCGTAGATCTTGAAAGCGACAGACGAGACGTTGTTCTGAACGAGTAGCGCGCGCAGTCGTCAGCGAAGGCACGCGCAAGGAAGAGGAATAGCCGGCGGAGGCAACTCACAATCAATAATGTATTAGTATCATATTCCCCAGGGTCCATTTCGTAGTATCGAGTCCCTCACAGGGGGAGAAAGCCTCCATTCATGGGGCACGTGTAAATCGGCCGTCCTCCCAAGCGAGTGTCACATCCAGAACCTCGTGGAAAGCCCGGTACTGTTTCTGAGAATGGAGCGTCTCATGCGACGGAGGCTCATGGGTCTGGCGTGTTCTGGTCTACTGAAAGCCCTCGGAGGGCCACAGTCCATCTCAGTTGGGACCAGGTGCGGATATCGTGAGACACGCGCGTGATGGGCAAGGCGTACTAGGCGGTCGTTCCCAACGGCTAGTACAGCAGGCCAACCGCGGGGGTTTCCGACTTTATGCTGTGCAGTTCGAAAACCTGGGTGTAGCAGCTCGAGCTAGGGATGCACGGGTTGGAAAGGCAATCAATCGCACAGTTCGGGGAAGCTTCCGGCCGGGGCGACGGGCACGGCTAAGGTAGGTTGGTGATGTATAGAGCCTCTAGACTTCGATCACCGCGGCTGGGGGACGGGACGTAGCTCGTCGTGCTTGGCCCGCCTGCACCTGCGACAGGGTCCTTACTGTGCCAGGTGTGGGGCCGGGCCAGCTTGGGGCTAGACCAGGCGCCCTGGCAATCCAGTTTTTGGCGGGCCTAGGGGAGGTCGATAAAGAGCCAAAAAATATCCGATAAGATACTTTCTCGCGCCCGTTCTTGCAAGTGATTTTCTGCCTTCTCGCAAAACCAAGTCTCACCACGCTTTTCCTTTGCGCCAGAACCCGCCTGCCTGCTCACAATTGTGCGTGTCTCTTTCGCCCCACGGTCGTGAGAAAGCATGAAGGTCACCACGCCTGGCCTTGTGCCAGTATACACGGTCTCCGGCGCATCTACAGGCAGGCCGCTGCCAGACTGGCTCGCCCGCAGGAGGAAGAGGAGTTTGAAATATGACCCCGAATATTCAAACCGAGTCGAGCTCCTCCAGGACTTCGAGTTCGAAGAGGCCAGTGTCTGTGTCAGAGTCTCGGAGGATGGGCAATGGATCATGAGCACAGGCACATACAAACCGCAGATACACACCCACGATCTCAGCCAACTCTCCCTCAGTTGGGACAGACACACCACGAGTCTCAACCAGTCTTTTGTCCTCCTCAGTCAAGATGCCTCCAAGTCGCTTCATCTCCAGTCCGACCGAAAACTCGAGTTCCACACCTTGGCCGGATGTCATCACGAAATACGGTTGCCGCGTTACGGCCGAGATCTTGTTTACGATCGCAACTCGTCCGAGGCTCTCGTCGCAGCTTCAGGAGTGGGATCGAATGGGACGGGAGAGGTATTCCGTATGAACCTTGTCGAAGGCAGGTTTATGAAGTCTTACGAGATTGATGTTGGAGGCGACGAAGGAATCGAGGCCGGTTTGCAGGGCAGTGTGGAGGCAGGCTGCGTCAGCGCGGCTGCTATCGCTGAAGATACCCACAACTTGTTGGCCTTCGGAACGTCAAAGGGCTCGGTCGAAATGATCGACCCACGTGTCAGATCCAAGGTCGCTGTTCTGGAAGGTTTGGAGGGACAAGTCACGGCCTTGGATTTCAATCCTTATTCTGGACTCTCCCTGGCAATAGGCACGAGCCAGGGTATATGCTCGGTCTTCGATCTACGGAGACCTGTGCCCCTCCTCCGAAAAGACCAAGGCTTCGGCTATGCTATCCAAAACATTCTACATCTCAAGACTGCATCCCAGGAGAGGAAAATCTTGACATCCGACAAGAAAATCATCAAAATTTGGGACGAGACGAGTGGCGAGGCCTGGACACATATCGAGCCCATGACCGACCTCAACTTCGTCCAGTGGGTCAAGGACACAGGCACACTCGTGACTGCCAACGAGGGAAAGCAGCAGCACGTGTTCCATATCCCATCTCTGGGTTCAGCACCGAAGTGGTGTGGATTCCTCGACAACATGGTGGAAGAGATGACCGAGGAGGCTCGCACGGAGACATACGACAACTACAAGTTCTTGACCCTACCAGAGCTGAAGGCACTCAGCCTGGACCATCTAGTTGGGACACCGACGCTGCGCCCGTACATGCACGGTTACTTTGTCGACACGAAACTGTACGAGCAGGCGCACTTGGTTGCCAACCCGTTCGTGCTCGAGGAGGAGCGCCAGAAGAAGATTCAACAGAAGGTGGAGAAGGAGCGTGCGAGCAGGATTCGTGGCACCAAGAAGGTCAAGGTCAACCAGAAACTCGCGGACAAGATCCTCGCACGGCAAGAGAAGAGGGAAATCGTGGATACCAACGCCGGCGTGCTTGGGGACGAACGTTTCGGCAAGCTCTTCGAAGACGAAGACTTCGTGGTTGATGAGACGAGCAGGGAGTTCAAGATGCTCAACCCCAGCACAACGACCGACGCGCAAGCAGGTACAAACGGCACTCGAAGACAACGTGTGGATTCTGAAGAAGAGTTTGAAGATGGTTCTGGCAGCGAGGACGATGTGCCGATTCGAAATGAACCGCAAGGTGTTTCCATGCGGGTATCGTCATCCGGCCAGACAGGAAGGAATAAAGATATCGCTCTCGGCTCACGCGTGCAGAAGAAGACTGGCCGTGTGGGCAAGATTTCGCAGGGCGATGCCGTGGGCGAAAGGTCGATTACTTTCGTGCCAGAATCCAACAAGAAGAAGCAAGAGCCCAAACAGCCTGCCTTGGACAACAAACGCTCAGCACAAAGACGGAGTGCCAGCACGAACACCTTCAGGAAACTATAATACATCTGCATCGTACTTATATTATCCGGCCCAATTACAACCCTGAACTCCATACCGCCCCTCGCGGTTGAAGGTCGATTCGTGGACCCGTTCTGAATATCATCACGCTCCCATCAGACTCCCGACCAAGGGTAATTCCGCATTCAAATACCAGTCCGCTTCACATCCACTTGTGATGCCCCTACTTTCGATGAAAGTACTTCCGCTTCACGTCCACCTTGACAGCCAGGCCTTTCTCGAGATCCTCGGGCTTCAAGCGTGGAGTAGGTGGGATTTCGTCCTCACCCCGGGCACGTCCCCCTCGTGACCTTATCGAATGTTCCTTCACAGATCTCGGGAACTCGGATCGTCGCGGCGTCAGTGCTGTGACTACCTTCTTGGCTGACCTGCGAATGGTCTCGCGGACTTTCCATTCTCTCTTCTTTGCCAGGTAGAAGAGGGTTCCAGAGGCGACTATTCACAGTTAGCACATGCAAAGAACGTGAGAGTAAAGTATCTTACTGCCGAGAAGTGCAACAAAGACAACAATGAGGATGATGGCAATGAGTGCGCCTTGGGATATTTGGAAATTGTTGCTGCTGGAGCCGGACGCTCCGGCGTCGTTGTCGGGACTTCCATCAGAGCCAGCGTTGGCCGTGCCAGCTGTGTTGTCGCCGCCGCCAGTATATGGGTTCTCGGTTGCGAGCGGGAAGCTCGAGGATGATGTCGCCGCCATGATTGTCGGTAGCTCACGACGAAAGCCGCAGGCGAGAAGGTCGGTGAATCCCGTCACAGACGGAAGACCTTGTCAAGAAATGCTTGTCAGCCCTGCAAGCGGTTGGGAATGTGGAAAATAGACCTGAAGGGACAGCAGTCGAAAGAATACGGAGAGAGTAGGGTATGAAAATGCCCCAATATTGTTTCACAGGGCGCGGAGCCGCTCTATTTAGACAAGTAGATCTACAGTCACACATGAATACCCAGAGAAATACCACACTAGGCCTCACCCTCAGAGTCTGCAGCCCGCAATCGTCACGGAAGACAAGGGCGCATGTGGACATCGTGGGTGCTGCCAAAGAAAGCATATGTGCATATGCATGCATGCTGGACCCTCCTCGGCACTTGGGCAAGCCGATGTCAGTGGTGCGGCCATTGGCTACCCAAGAGGTGCCAGGTGAAACTGACAGCTCTTTTGCAGCCTCTGTCTCTGTCATTGGCGAGGGCGAGTGCTGCTACGCGCCCGCCCTTGCGGATCTCTTCACGGTACCCCTGAGTTGGGCTGGGCTGCCTGGGCCAATCAGGGTGGAATGGGCCGGGAGGCAGGGGTGCGTGTAAGCGCCGGGCCCTTGACTTCACCTCTGGAGGGTGCCCGACTTCTCACCAATATCACTGCCGATCTGGGTCGTGTAGATTTCTCGTCACGATGCCAATTCTTTGATAGCACATTTCCCCGCTTGTGAATCAGCATCTGCCAAAGCTGCATCGAAACGGAGCCTTCACGATTCGAGAAACTTGTCAGTGTGCATGTGCTCTTATCACTATCACGATGGTGGGACTGGCAGATTGAATGGGACGCACAGTTGCAGCACGGGAATGGACTTTTTGGTCAGACCCAAGCCTGTGCCGAGCTGCATACGTGCCTGGTTAAAATCCACTGGATGTTGCAGGCCTGCTACTGTGACCACTGCGAGGACTCGAGAAGCAGCAAAAAAAGATGGCCCGACCAAGACATCAGGTGTCAGCCAAGTGACAGTTGCCGCCAGGCAAGATTCCGGGGTTCTGTGCAATGCGGCCGGTCTGCCTGCCTGCCTGCGTGGTTCCGTACCCGGCCGAGGGTTTTAATATCCCGAGACGACCTCATGTTGCTTTGGCGATATTGACTTGCTTGGCCTATGGCCTTTTTGGGGTAAGACAAGGGCTGTAAGCGAGCGGATACTGAGGGAGCTCGCCTGCTTCGAGACGCAGCTTGACGCGAAGCCCTGGTAGGAGACTATGAATAGAACCAGACGCGCTCATTTCTAGACGGACGATATCGTGTTTCGGCATTGTCAGCGTCTAAACTGGAGTAATCTCTTGATGCAACTTGTTTCAACTTTTTCGTCCACCACCGAGGCGGCTGACCATGTCTGAGGTGGCTTTTACCGGGCTGCATCACTGAGATTGCTAAGTCTTCGCTGCCATTGACCATTTTTGGGGGTAGAAGATGCAATTTCTGACTTCTTGAAAGCACTTTGGCAGTTCAATACACGCCCAGCTGTCGTATGGCTGTCATGTTACCTAGGTCTACGACAAAAGAACGATGTGGTCCATTCCCAACTATAGATGTCGATGATGACTCGACAACGAGACAAGCCGATCATTCTACGACCAGTAGCGCCATGGTGGACTATGGTCACTGAAGTGGTTTGATCCCTATTCGAATACGTCGAAAGTCGTATGCGGCGCCTTCGTACAGTGGTAAATGCTCAAAGACCCAGCGTTTGAAGCTGGTCACTGAACATTGTCCAAATCTGGGGCCGACAACATAATCACACCATGTGTTATCATCCAAGTGTCCATTCCAGTGCCCATAAATCGAAGGGCCATTTCAGCGATTATGGAATCCAGGACCAATTGGTTTGACCCTTGCGTCTCTGGGCGTCGCCCCTACACTGACAAGGTCCCGTTGTTATGACGATGGCGAGGCAGTCACCTCTTAACACAACGACCCGTCCCCAGAATCCGAGATGTAACTTCGAAATTAACAAGAATCAAATAGATGCGTCCTTGGGATGTGTTTTTAAGCTTGAAGTCTTAGCCACTGGTCAAACACACCTTGAATCTCCACACCAGATTGGCGATGGGGAGGGGTACCCTAGGGCACCTTCCTTGAAGGTGAGGCAGTCGCGGTGCCTGCCTCCTCCTCCCATAAGAGCTTGTATTGCACCGTCTAAAGCGTTCCTTCTCTTCTCTGCAATTCTGCTGGCGTCTGCCTGAGGAAACAAATTCAACATGCCTGCAAAACTAGCTTTCGGCAAACTTCATCTAACCCTAGCGACCTGAATTACTCTCCCATCAACCCCCTTCTCCTCAGCTCCTACCCATCTGTTCAGCAACTTAGGAGTAACAACACACGGTGCTGGAGCTCAAATACTTTCCTTTGTCCCGCTAGGCCATTCAAGTCTCCGTTCCCGCCTTCTGCAGTCCACTTGCCCGACATGGAGGACTTGGAGGCGATCTCACCCGTCTCCCACCACAGTCCCGGGCCGCCGCCCATCAACTCGCACGGAGCTCCCGAGGACGAAGATTCACAAGACTCGATGACCCTACACAATGCCCTACGCCCCTTGCCTGATACCCAGAATGGCAGTTCTGAAAACTCCTACTCGTCGCCGACTGAACGAGATGGCGGCGTTCAGCTGCTGTCTCGACCGCAAAACCTGGAAATTGATCCAGGTGAGAGCTTCGCCTGGGGAAAGCCGGTGAAGATCATTCCTGGGCAGTTCAGCCGCCCCGTTCCTACAAAGTCCATGCTCGATACCGTCAAAGAGACGTCCTCTGCGAGCTCTCCGGTTGCAACTGGCAATCTGGTTACCAAAGGCCGTGAAGCCATTACAAGCGGTTCTGATCAGTCACTTCCTGCCGCCTCTAGGCAGTTCGGTCATTCTGTTTCTCCCAATTTGAGGCCCATTGAGGAAGTGGGTCGTGTTACTCTTCCAAGTATCAAGGACAGTCTCAAACCCGGAGGAAACGACAGACCCGTCGCAAATGAAGCTGAACAATTCCCTCGAGTCAATCTGTCTGCGAAACGTCCTCCTTTCGAGGACTACGTGCCATCGTACCGCCGTTCTGTTGCCCAAGGACAAGCAAACATCGCACAGACTTCTTCTACCCGCCACCCGGCCCATCCGGAAGGTTCAGGAATGGTAGAGGAACAGAATCACGTCGCCCCTCAACTCAAGGCTCAGGGTCCTCGCTCAGGAAAGGTCTCTACTGAGCATGGAAGAGGCACTGATTACTCAGTCACCCAGCGTATGCAGCAAGATCAAGTTGCCCTTCCTGTTCAGACCGACGGTCCTAGACAGCGTATGTCACTACCAAATGATACATCCGTCTCACCAGCACAAGCTTCGCGGGAATTACCTCGAGAGGCGTCTCAACGTCGGGGACTTCGTGAGGATCTCGCAAGAAGGAAAGCTCTTGGACTGTCGCCATATCTTAGCACCAATCGACCGATGCGAGATATCCGTCAGGTCACCAAGGTCAAAACTCCAACCTCTCGCCTGTCATCTCGCTCATCTATGCACGATTCGAACATTAGCAAGAAACGGGCGCGGTCTCGTCCAACACCCACGAGCGGACTGCATCCGCCACGCTCACGAAACTCCCGCCGTCATGACGACACTCCTTCCATCAGAACTCGTGACCGCCGCCATGCGGCGAGTCGTCCCAGTCCTTTGCTTGAGAGTCCTCAGCAACCGAGGGAGCCAGTTGACATCGATGCGATGGCTGGAAATGTTGCCCAAGCTTTGAATAGCACCTTTGGGATGATGAAGGACGGATGGAAACGAAAGGAACAAGATATTGCCTACCTTGAGCACAACCTTCGCAGACAAGAGGAAAAACTGTCAAACTTCCAAAGACAGAGTGAAGGCAAGTCTGGGAGGATTCAGGAGCTGGAAGAAGATCGCAGCCGACTTCAGGAGCAACTCGGGTCTGCGAACCAGCACCTTGAGGATCAATCAACCAAGCTCTCTGAGCTCCAGAAAAAATGTCGAACGTACAAGGAGCACCTGAACTCGGCTACCGCAGAGCAGCAGGAGCTATACATGGCTGCCAAGGCAAAATGCGAGACAGCCATCCAACAAATGCGAGAACAAGAGCACAAAAGGAAAATGCTGGATGAGAAGCAACGCAATGACCTACAAGCTACACGTGAACGTCTCACTGAGGTTGTCAAGTCGACGGTCGCTGAATATAGCTCCAAAGAACGAGAATGTGAGTACACACCTTACATGAAAGTCTTCTTCTCAAGCTGAAAGTCAACAGTCAACATCAAGCTCGAATCGTTACAACAGAGAGTCCAAGATAGGGAGGTCGACGTTGAGCGAGAGCGGGAGACTATCCGGAGGCTCCTTGAGCAAACCACAACCGTCGAATCCATTCAGGATTCCATCAAGACCTTCGGAGCTCAGATCACGCAGATCAATGCGAAACTGGGGGATCTTGCGTCTGGTCAGGAGACTCGGGACGACGCGGCAGCGGAAGAGACACAGATCAAGTAAGTATTCGGCCTCTCTTCTAACCACGTCGAAATGCTGACCGAGCAGACTTGACAAAATCGTCAAATATTTGTCTACTCTTGATGGGCGAGTAGAGCCACAGGCAAGCTTCATTGAGAAGATGCAAGAGGCCAATGTCCAAACTTTCTCTAAGTAAGTCGCCATGTAACGTAAACCGATCTTGTGCTGACCAGACTTGTAGCCTCCTCGAACCAGTGCTCAAATCGAACACAGACATACAATCCAACCTGGACAAGCTCGCGGATGCCGTCGAGGACTACATGGAAGACTTTTGGATGAAGCTTGAGGATCGTGAAGATGTCCTTGTAGAGCTTCAGGAGAAGATACAGGAAGAGAACCGCCAGCTACAAGTCGATGTGCGATTGAGGGAGGAGGAGCGCAACATCCTTTCCTTCCGACTGGAAGAGGCTGAGGTCGCAGTTCGACAAAGGGAGAGAGAGCTTGACAACCTTAGAAATGACATTGCCGAGCTAGAGCAGGCTCAAGCCGACGACATGGAACAGGCCGAACGCGCAAACTTGCTCCATGAGGAATGCGAGAAGCTGAAGATGGACGTTATCACCAAGGCGGCAGTCTCTCGTGACCTCGAGGTCAGACTTCAGCACTGCCAAGAAGCGCTTGAAAACGAAAAGGAACAGCACAAGACGCACACTCAGACGTTGCAGAAGTTGATTGATCAGCATGACGAAAACGCGCGTGTGGCCCGAGAGACCGCGGTTGAGCTTGCTCGGCAGGAGGTCACACACGATATGAGCATCGCCAAAGCGAAGCTTAACTTGCTGCTGAAACAGACTGAGGCTGAGCGTCTTGATTTGAGACATGAACTCGATGCGACGAGGCAACAGGTCTCTATGGCTCAAGAGAAGAACAAACGAGCTGACGCAACCGTGAACGAGCTGAGATCTGAGCTAGAGACAGCACAAGCTAATGCAAACAGACTAGGCAAGGAGGCACATGAGAAAGACCAGGAGACCCAAAAGGCCATTGATCGCAGTTCGAAAGAAGTCGCGGACCTTGAAGCCAAGGTTGCGCAGAAGGAGAGGGAGCTTTCCAGGCTGTCAGAAGACGCCCAGATGTACGAAGAGAAAGTACAGAAGGCTCTCGACGGCTTGAAGGAGTGGGCAAAAGGCCATCAGGCTGTGAAGAGCTTTTTTTCTGAGCTCCGAAAGGCCCAAGATGGTGATCTCGATGGCGTCGACCCCAAGCTGAAAGCAATACTGGAAATCGACATATTGCACCAAGCCATCTTTCGGTATTGTCAAGGTCAGGGAGGACTGACGCCAACTGGCGACAGAGAAACAGCAGATGAGCCAACCGCCAGCGAAGATGCTGGGGTAGACCTCCTGCCGGGTAGCTCACCAGAGCCAACGCCACGGGTGAGCCTTGCGAAGAGAGTGCTGGACCAGATTGGTCGTCGTGTGACGATCAGAAGCCCTAGTCACAGTGTGCCTTCTCCAAATCCCCCATCAGTATCAGCAGAACAGGAGCACAGACGCTCAGCAAATCCACCGAGATCTATCATGAAAGCAGCATCCAGCCAGAGCAACATCATCAAGGACGAAGACCTGGAGGCGACTCCCGAGCCTGTCAGTCTACCAACTCGGGGGTCCTTCGGCAGGAGAGCCTTCAAGCGGTCGCAAGTAGCTCGCGCGAGTGATGCAGAGGTACGAGAACAGACTGTCCAGGACAGTGGTACCATTACGCGCAGTAATTTCATCCGCGCACCCTACAACCGGCCCGTGTCAGGTACCAAAACAAGGGCCGAGAACAAGGTCAGCCAAGCTGGAAATCGTGTTGGACGAGAGTCAACAAAGCACACGCAGGGTAGCCGTGGAGGGGCGGATTCGCCTGTCAAGCAGGTCAGTGGTAGTACGGAGGAGCGAAGCCCACGGCCCGTGGTTCAACACTTGTCCCCTCCCGAGTGCCAGGTGAGCCAGGGCGATGAGCTACAAGAGCCGCCTAACGCACCACGCAAGAGAGCTCGCAAGAATTCATGTGACTCGATCTCTCCCGTTCGCAGCTTCTACTTCGAACAGAGCGGACCCCCAGCAGAGCGTGACACCAAGAAAAAGGGGCACAAGCGGCATAGAGCCGATGATATAGTTTCAGGCGGGAGAGGAGCATCGCTTGCACAGGAAGATAATAGCCAGAGTACACAGTTGCTCGACTACCCACGCCAACGCTCTTCACAACAGAATGAGGATTCTCAAGACTCAATCACCCACTCCCAGAAGGGAAAAAGCGAGCCCGCATGGCCAGCCCATAAACCAAGCCGTCGCCCATGGTACTTCAACCCCGCCTTCGCGGAGACTTGAAGAGCGCCTTCGCCCAGAAAGGTTTCGGCAACGAAAGGAACATGTGATGTTGGTACGCTCGAAGACTGTCAAGGACGGTAGGATTTGCAAGGAAAACGCTAGAGACCGGAGGCATGGTCATTTCTGATGAAGCTTGCTTGATTTTGGAGTGTTTTATTTCAACAGACCGGGGCAACTGTGAAAGAGGTGAAGACGGACGGCACATAGCTTGTGAGGAGTAGAATTGCAAAGGACGAGGATGTTGTGACTTATAGCTCTGCTAGACTAATCGACGCTTGCTTGATATACAGCCTTATGGCACAAATGTGAACTATTATATCACATTCATCTCCTCAACCACGAATGGTCGAGCCCCTAAGGAAAAGGCGAGTGTCGTTGTCGTCGACTTGAACGATTCCTCATCATCCAAGACTGCTGGTAGGGCATCGGGACGACCTTGGATTCCTTGGCACCCACCACGTATCACTCCCAGTGCCATCCTTCGTCGTGCTCCCCATCCCCGGTCTTCCATTCTCAGAAGCGCCGTGTGCGGGTTATCCGCGCAGCCAGAGACTTGAGCGGGTCTTGATGTGTTGCTTCGTGTGTGTCCTCATATTTGTAGGCTAATGGCCAAGCAATGGCAAGAATTGTAGCTGTCTACCTGTTTCCCTTTCGTTTTTGCTCGAGGAAGAGGACCTTTCTCCGCACTGTTGAAATTGATGTCAGCAAATCTGTCCGGAGCGGCGGGCGTGCAGTGGGCGTGCAGTGGGATTGTCTGGGCCCGTCCCGTCCACCATTGCAGTTGCGACAGCGATTTCCACTCATCGCCGGCCGGGTTTTTGTGCGCCGCCATAGGCCAGCCTCGGGCTCGGGCGGGGCGCCGGCGGCGCTGCTGCGGCGTGTCGGGCGGAGGGGGGAACCCGCTGGCGTGCCGTCTTTGGCGGGCGCGGCTTGGTGGCGGGAGGGCACGATCGCGCTCGCCCAGATTGGACATGAACGGGGAGATCAAGGGGCCGCAAGGTTTGGCGCCGTACCTATCGGGTCGTACTTGAGCATGCTCATGGGCGGCGACGTGCGCGGGCGCGTGAACTGGTAGAAGAAGCCCGTCATGGCCATCGAGAGGAGCCGCACCGAGACGACGCGGGATTTCACTGCTCGCGACAAGCGCTCGAAGGTCAGTATTTGGCCAGGCAGAGAGATGAGGCTTGGATTTGGGGGGGGGTTGCACTGCGCACCTTTCTTGGCCATGGCTAGCTGTGTGGGTTTGTCGTGGGCCTGATGGGAGGAGTGCAGACGGACGGGCGACCGGGCGACGGGTGAGGTTTGATTTTGGGTTGACTTCGGGATGGGCTTGGGGCGATCGCATAATCCCAGTCAGGGTTGGACCCTGGGGCGGCTGCTTTGTTAGTTGTAGGCTTCTCTTGGCTGGGGGCCCAAACAGTACTCCGTAGAGACACACATCAACGATAGGCTGAAGTTGATTCGCTAACCGCATGCGAAGCATTCCATAATGACTCCATGGCTGTGGTTGTTCACTAACATTGTAAGCCTTGCTCGAGTGTCTGCTACGGGTCCATGACATCTATACCCCAGCCTCTGATGGGCCTCCTGTAGGACAACCTCCTCTAGGATAGCCTCCTATGGTACAACCTCCCATGGGACAGCCTCTTAAAGAACGCACAGGTGGCGGGTACCCGTCTGTCGAGTCATCGGTACTGTGGTGGTCTTCCGACGCGCTAATCTCGAGAGTTTTAGTCGGATGGGGCCTGTCGCATCCACGCTGATCCCCGAGCGACGCGAAAACGGGCTCTTGTTGGATAGGTAGTCTTCTATGGTAAGGCACAAGCTCCTGTGAGTCAACGCACGATTATAGACCCGGTCCCGGGGGACATCAGCAGTGTCCGTTGGAGGCTGTGTTGAATATCAGAGCCAGGCCACGTTAGTGGCGAACGGTGGATTATTAGTGTCTTCGGAATTTCTTCCAATCCCTCCTATAAACTCAACTGGTTGCCCATGCAAGAACCACGCATCTTTTCTTCCGTGTTCTGTCGCCAACAACCTCCAGCAGCAGAAAGCATCCAACAAGCAGCTCTCCGTCAGTTCTCATCACCATGCCGGCCCCTTTCTGTCGCCCCCGGCCAAGGCCGTGGGCGGAGATTGCGGGAGAACTCGAAAGCTTATGGAAATCCTATCACGTCCACGAGAGACTGGAGGGTTATTACGAGAGAGTTCGGGTTCTTCACGTCAACTGGGACGATGACTCTTCGCGGGACAACGGCTCTTCGCCAAATTCTACTCCCACCCTGCTGGAGCAGTCTCTTGAGCTTCAGGAGACGTTCGAGAAGTTGTACAAATATGAAACGAAGCGCATCACCTTACCACATGACTCAGAGAATACTGCATACAACAGGCTTGCAGAAGCAATCTGTCAGGAAACAGAAGGCTCCACCAAACATGAGCTACTGATCTTGCATTACCAAGGCCATGGTTCATACACTGTTCGACGCGAATTCGACAGCTGCGATCAAGAAGAAGAGCTGCATTACTCCCAGAGGCTTGGAGCAAGTTCTTTGAATAATGACGGCGACAAGCCAACCGTACAGTGGACATACCTGGACTTCACGAAAATTCGGGAGGCTTACATCGACAATGTTCCTTGCGATGTTCTCATGCTCATGGACTGCTGTTATGCTGGAGCTACTGGATGTGGACCTCCTTGTCCAGGCAAGGAAGTGTTGGCTGCATCTAGTGTGAGGAATGCCTCAAACCTGGGAGAAGGCTCTTTTACCAAGAATATAAACAGCATTCTGCGAGAAGCATACGATTCAGGCATTATGCTGACCATTGGTGTGCTTCTCTCACATTTATGGGCCAACTACCACACACAGAGGGTTATCGGACAAGATACTAAGAAGCTTGAGGCCGAGCCAGTTCACGTACCACTACACTCAAGCTTTCACGCCTATGTTCCAATAATCCTCGCGCCTCTTTCCTCGGTGGTCCAGCAATACAATTGGGCCCTGGATTTTCTGTCAGATCGAAGACTACCCTTTGTCCGGGTTGACTGTTATTGTTCGGATGACCACCTGGATCAATACGGTATACGAGAATACATCAAGGGCACAAGACTTTACGGGCGCATCAATGTCCACAATGTGTACCGGACAGGGTCATATGTTGTTGAGCTCGGAATATGCATATCCACTTGGCATAGAATCAGTCACCACCCAGATCTTTGTTTCCGGCACGTTATAGGTCCCGAGAAGCTCAATCCGCCGGATATGCGCATTTGGCACTTCCCAGGTACTCTCACAATTCAACCGAAAACCGTTCCCAAGCAGAGTGGCAACCCATCCAAACCACCAGCGCCGGTGGAAGAAGGAGACACGACGCCAATATAGATCAGCGAGCTCTGCTGGGGTGGCCTACCCGGGCGGCCACAGTATCTCTCTCCCCGCCTCCTATGGAAACACCTCCTATAGGGCACTCTACTATAGGACACCCTACTATAGGACAACCTCCAATGGGATATCCCCCCAGAGCGCACCCTCCCACTGGACACCCTCCCAGAGAACACTCTCCTGTAGAAGGGAATTAAGTAGATAAAGAGTAGTTGAGCTACAATGGATCTACCCTAACATATTGTTCTTTCGGAAGGTATCGCTGTGGTAAGCTGATAATGCATCTAACACCACCCCAAACCCACCTCGACGCTAATGTGTGAAGTGCTATTCGGACCCCTCCTTCCTCGCCGTCTGCGAATCCGTACTCCTTTCGTCCACGACTAGTTCCAGCTGAGGATCCATCTATACAAATTGGTCTGTTCTTTCCTATTTCCTTTCTTCTTTTTAGAAAGCATTGTTGTCACCATGGCCTTGGACTCGGAGCTTAGCGCTAGATTCTTTTTAGAGAGTGTGCTGTAATAGAATTAAGACTAAATTTTATTTGCATAATCCTAATTCCTTGCCTACTATAGCTTTATAATTCTTAATTTAATATCATCGATTTTTCAAAGATGTGGGCGATATTAGGGTAATACTATGTGCGAGGCTTGTTGAATTATTTGTCTATCAGCTATAAATGTTCTAGGCACCCCCGGACTGGGTGTCCCTCCACGGCTGGCGGGTGTGCTTTCATGGGCCTGACCGGTTCCGACCCATAAGTTGTTGAAATCTTCCATGAATCGTTCTCTTTTCCCTTAGCTAGACGAGAAGCTATTCGAACCTCTAGAAATCGGAGCGAGACTTGAGGGCATGCACCGTCTGTCTTCTGCCCCTCTCGCAATACTTGGTCAACCTCTTGGCCTGCGGTTGGGGTAGAAATCATCAACAACCACCAATGAGAACTATGTGTCACCCACCAATGCATTCGCAGTTGGCGTGGAGTCACGTCTGACGACTCACAGACTCGAAATTTCCAGGAGTACTTATAGGCTGGGTCAATGCACGTGTGTCTGCCTCCACCGGCTCTGTATGGTCAAATGCACACCATCTCCTGGGGTGGACATCGGCACCTAGGCCACCTACATCGTTCGACTTCAAGCATTACACATATGGCGAAAGGCTCTTCACTCTAAGCACCCTGCGCTCTAGAACAAAACATCCTTCGCATATCCCTACCAGAAGCCCCGAGGGTGTCCGTTGGAGCAAGTGCTGAATGGCCAAGACAGACCATGGATCATTGCTACTCAAGAGTGAAATCAATCATCAAAAGACCCCACAACAGCAAGGATGACGACATTCTCAAACCAGAAATAGGCCAAGCATCTGATACAGACTTTGATCAGAAGCGCATAGAATATTATTCGAATCACGATACGCGCAGTAGAGACGATGATTTACAAGATCGTTCGTTAGAAAATATCTTACATTTCTCAGCTCCCATTCAACCTTCTGAAAGACTCCACCGTATAGGATCATGGCCTGCCTGGAAATTCTCACTTGACTCGCGACGCCGTGAAGCCTGATCATTGGATACGTCTTGGATCCTGGAGAGAGTACCCGATCCCACTCCTTTCCAGTCATTGCGGAACGTCGAGCGAGTACTGGATGCATTGGAGTCTTCCTATCAGAATTGTATCTTCGAGGGCCACCACAGGTCGCAGCATCCGGCCTCCGTTCTATACCGCAATACCCTGGACAGAATCGCGAAATTCGGCTGTTGTACCTGATGTGAGACTGTATCTGCGACTCTCAAGCCAAAGTTCCCTGGGGTGGAGCCATACTACTCGCGTTCCAAGAAGGTTGTGATTTGGTGCGCCGAGTGGGGCAATCTGCAAGCAAATGGGACTAATGAGACAGTCGTTGCGAAGGCTTTAGAGGACGGGACTTTCTTTCTCACGATAGGTGAGCAATGCTCCAGGTGTTTCAAGGTTGGGGTCAGCTAATGGAAAGTGTATAGGAGGGCACGAGGCTTCGTTTGACAAATTCTGGCTGGCCACCATTCAGTCAGATCATGATTGGTATTTTGTCCGGAGTATGCTTGATACATGCCGACGGCTCCATGAATGCTGTCGGTCCGATCGCGGGAGAGTCTCGCCGTATACACCCCGAAGACTGATCTCTATTGGATCACACAAGGAGGACCTCAAACTTATAGAAACCGATAGGCGTGACGATAATCCACAAAGTGGATACACTTATGCCGCTCTATCCTACTGTTGGGGCAACAGCGGCCAAAACTACAAGACGACAATCCAGAACCTGTCAAAGCACAAGATACGCTTGCCTTGGGGAAACCTTCCAGCTGTGAGTAGCCCTAGTTAAAGGGTGGTAACGCGGCGGAACGCTGAAACAAGGGTCGTCCTAGACAATCAAGGATGCTATATTTGTGTGCAAATGTCTGTACATTCCGTATTTGTGGGTCGATGCAATTTGCATCATTCAGAGTGATAGAAAGGACTGGGAAGAGCAGAGCGGAAAGATGCGAGACGTTTATTCGCATTGTGTTGTAACTCTGGCCGCCGAGCACACAGAAGATTGCGATTTTGGGTTTCCTACCGCGGGTCTCGCTTCAGCACATAGGTAGGATGCCTTGTTTTGGCAACCGGTATCAAATCCTGCGCACATGGTCAAGCGTGTGGGGAGCAAAACCCACTCCGATGGCTCTCTCAGCACGGGGCTGGACGCTACAGGAACAAATCCTACCATACCGCAAGCTCCGTTTCACGTCTTCTGGAATGTTGTGGGAATGTTGCCAGGATTTCGCTGCCGTGGACGAGGCTAAAGTTGGGGATCTCTGGTCACTTACATCTAGAGCAATCAGGCTGGCAACGTCAGATCGAGGGAACACGACCATTCCTGCGGCTCTTCAAACCAGCACCTTCCAGAACAAAGACGACCAGAATATTAACCATCGGAACATAGTGACCTTCATAGAGTCAGGATCCCCAAAAGCCATGTATTATGCTTGGTACTCCATTGCAGAAGATTATTCATCTCGGACCCCGACGAATCCTGCAGACAAACTTGTCGCACCGTCCGGACTCGCAAGCCTTTTTTCCAGCTCCATTGCGGAAGGCAATGACGACTATCTTGCTGGCCACTGGAAGAGAGGCCTGGCTGAGGGGCTACTTTTGCATACTGTACAGCCCAGCAGGAGGTACTTGACGTACATTGCTCCATCGTGGTCCTGGGCGTCCATGGACGGCAAGATCTCGTTTTTTCGCGAACGAAATCAATTTTCATTTCACAGCGACATCGAAATTGAAGAAGCATTCTGCGAAAAGTCTCGTCTAGATCCTACAGGCCGCGTCTCTGGAGGCTACATTCGTTTGATCGGCGACGTTGTACCGGTCCATGTCCACGTCGCGAACTGTTCTTCTCTCGGCCTACGTAACTTCGTCTCGAGGTACCCGGGATGGGATGGTCACTTCGGACGCGCCTACGAAGACCAGATTGTCTTTGTGTATTCCTTCGAAACGCCCCAAAGCCAACACTGGGAGGTTCTCTGCGACGGAAGAATGCCTTTCACTACCGAATGCAAGCTGGAATGCCACTGCAAGCGAAATTCTGCACACAGTGCCAAGTCAGAAAGCCGCCCCCGATTCTTCTGTCTTAGTATCGGACGAATGAGCTATTACTCAACTTTGTTGGAAACAGACGAATTCCGTCATTGGTGGCTTCTTCTCGAAGCATTGCCGCCTTGCAAACACGTATACAAGCGCATTGGGATAGGTTATTATCATCGAAGCACGCCGGACCTCTTCGATCTAGCGGTCACCCAAACTGTCACAATAATATAGGGCAGGCCTTTCCCTCACATTGAGTTGATTGCCCTGGACATTTGTTCAGTTTATACCTCAGCGGTCTTTGAGAGATTTCATTGCTTGAAGGGACCGTAAACGCCTTCGGGATCTATACGTATTAAGAACGAAGCCACCCAATAACAATAGTATCATGTATCTGCGCTCGAGTGAGTTCAGGGATACCATGGCAGCGTGCCCGGGAACTGCGTGAAAGATTTAATTATAGGCTGGGCTAGCCCCAGCGCGGACCACTCCCCCATTTAACCCAACCGAGGTCTCGACTACATCAGCCCAACTACTGTGTGCAATATGTCTTCCGGGAGACGGCAATAAAAGCGCAAATGCTCCCCAAGCTTCCAGCTCGCCATCGCGCTGAGCTTCGCCAACTTCCTTCACGCCATGAGTACCAAATTAATGAGGCCTCAGACCATATATCACCGGAAAAGCAGGCCACCTGCTCATACAAGTTGAGCCTGGCAAGGCTCGTCCAACCTGCGTGCCGCTATCATTCTAGAGAGCTTGCCAGGGAGCCACACCACCAATTGCCGCACCGGGAGCACGCAGTGCTCCCACTGATCTATTACTCTGAGCATTGTGAGCCTACCCATCAAGCTTTGTGGGAGCCATGGGCCGGTCCTTGAGCCTTGCCCGTGAGGTCTGTGTTCTTCGTAGTTCCCGGCAACCTCGTGAGGTGACCCCATGGATGCAATCCTGTTCAACCTTGTCAGCTTTGCCTCAGCTACCAAGCATACGAACCCACCTATGACTCCTCCCGAGGTATACCTGCCACGCTTGAAAGGCGATGCCGATGACACCAAATATAACAGTAAATATCGTGTTCAAGTCCAGCACCCAGGGGCTGTCATTGTCTTTTATGAGGATGAATGTGCCGTTAGGTGCGAGAAGCAGCGAGTCCTTGTGGAGTATGGCCATTGGCGCCAATTATTGCTCTTATTGAGCATTAACTGGGCACAGATCCCAATGTCTTGATATGAGATTTTAGATCCCCCTGGACCTTTGATGCTGAAGCTTCTGAGTAAGGAGGTTGGTTCAGGGAAAATGCAAGGGAAGGTCTGTACTGAGAAATTTTCGTTGATACAATGGTTTGTTCCGAATGTGATTTAGTATGAAGAGTTCGGCTAAAGTATGAACTGAGAGTAAGCGTGTAAGAACTTTTGGTGGGTAAGGTTCTGGTAGATTAGCAACTACCAAGGTATTCATCTTCCACTGGATTGTAAGGGCTTCAGCCAGCATTTATAATGTTCTCCTGTTCTAGAACATATCACTGCGCCATACGCCGCTTTGGTACAGCCTTGGAAGTATGCCGTAGGTTATAGGAAAGTACCAAAGCCCCAAAGTACTTGAACCACTGCCCTAGTCGGCCACATATCATCAGGTCAACAGTCATGAGGCCACTTTTAACTTGCTTGCTACATAATTATGACTTCTTTAGGCCCGGCCCGCTGGGACGGGGAACTGTTGTTCGTCAGGAGCAGGAAACGATGGAATAAGAAAAGGTGCAGGGGTCTGAAGATTCGACAGGGTACAACGGAGCAACAGCATGGCTCCTGAGATGGTCAGGGATTACCAGACACTCCCAGCGAGTTGGGAGCTCGGCCAGAAAGACAGCGGTGGAGCTAGGACGAATCGAGAACGACATACAGATCCCTTCAGTCCCAGAAAGCCGGGGTGTGGAGAATAGGTAGGGGTGTGTCCAGAACAGGGGTGGGAAGAGTGGATAGGAAAAACAGCAAGGGTCGCAAGACTGGAAAGGGAAACGCAAGGGGGCTTGATTATGCTTCTAGCCCACTGACGCCTGTGCTGAAGAGCAACCGAATGGTTGAGCCTCATAAAGGAATGGGTAGCTAGGCCGAGGTCTGTAGGGTTACCCTCCACCGAGCTGTGGACCACCCACCACCCTGGTCTGGGTCATGACGCCAAGTAAGCGGCTGCGTTTCCAATCCCCCATACATATAATATGTACGTGGTGCCTTCATACAGTGGTGAGCGCTCAAGGCCCAGCGACGCCAAGTACACATGCACGCACGAACATGACAGACACACACGTAGCATGCAGAACCCAAGACTGTTGCTCCTAATAACATTGCGCCATCGGGGACAAGAGGACCGAATCTGGTGAAAGCCCAGGCTGGGAATAACACAATAACTGTGTATTTGAAGACTGAGCTTTAGTTATGGTAATAGAGATTGCACTGCTGGTCTACACTCGCCCCGGTCCTCTTTTTCCGCAACTGACTGAATATGAGCATTAAAATTCATCCCTTCCACAGTGATGTCACAAAAAAGTATTGACGAGGTTGTAGATTATGAACGAACATTGCCTCGGTTATCAGCTACTTTCAATGAGGAGATTTAAAGATTTTTGTTAGTGTGAGCTTTACACCATCTTTTCGTGTTTGAGTGGCACCGGAATAGAATTCCCCTGTCATTTTGTAATTTAATTCACCTGTGGCAGCGGTATTGGGTCCCTGCCACTCTTGATGACATCCTCGAGCATCTCAATCCGATCCTGGCCCCAGAACGGCTCATCTCTGTACACATAGACTGGCGCACCGAAGTACCGCTTAGCCTCCATCTCTACCGTCAATGCCCTCTCTTTGGCTACAAGTCCGTCCTCTGATGCCGCTCTCTTCAGCAACCTAACACCATCAAGTCCAGCGGCGGTCGCAACCCTCTTGATGATTTCCGGGTCGGCGATGTCCCCTTCATTCGCCCACACAGTCTCGAGCCCCTTCCTCGCGAACTCCTGTACCGCCTCGCTATCGTATCCGTCCTCTTCGATAGCAGCCAATAACACCCTGTGTGCGAGGGACGGGTCTGCTGGGTAAAACTTGGGAAAGTTGACGAGTGGGATGTCCCTGATCTTGCGCCAGCGCTCCATCTCGAGGAGCCTGTATGCCTGTCTCTGCGCCGCGCGCTGTTTAACAGGCAGCCCGCCAGAGACGGAAAATATGTGCAGCAGGTCGATTGGCTTGTAGATGATCTGGGCATTGTGCTGTTGCGCGAGCGTCTTCAGGCGCTGACTGCCGATATATGACCACAGTGAGATGAAGGAGAAGTAATATTCAATGACTGGGCGGGATGCCATGGCGTTGACGCGTTGTGGAAATTGATTTTGGGAATATGAAGTCTTCAGATGTTTTCCCGCGGCTTACCTTACTTGCGCTTTGGAGCTTGCCAATTTATACTCGAACCTTGGCTTGAAGAGGGGCAGTACGTGGGTTGCCGAGATGGCGTGATCACCACAAGTGCCTCATTCCTGGTTACAGGAACAGTCCATTTCAGATGTCTGAGAAGTGATTCGTGAGACGAGAAATGGAAATCTCGGCAATCGAGCAATTTTCGGGTCTCAAGGGTCACACCCGCCGGTCTGGCCTCTCTACTATCTCTCTACCGGTCCAATCTTGAAAAGAATTACCTAGGGTGGACATCAAGAATTTTCAGGAATTACAGTCACTATTAATCTCTTGAAAGGAGCCTGAAATCCATCCAATGCTGCATATTTTCTAATAATGTATCAAAAAGTGTATGGGGTGTGGTCTAGTCTACTCAGACACTCCCTTCAGCACGAATTCAGGGCTTCGCCGCGTCTCTTGCAGCAGCCTCTTGCCACCACTTGATCCTCTTCCTAACGAATTCCCAAAACTCATCTGCCCAAGCCGGATCGTATCTAGGCAAGACTCTCCCTGTCGTCCCTTCGGCTGGCTCTCCAGCAATAGCCCTATATGCCTCAAAGTGTTCTTCAAAATCCGGCATCAGAGTCCAGAACGGCGCTCCTTCTCCCTTTAGTGCCAGCCGGTCCCGTTCCCATCTGATCATCTCATCCCGTTGGGGAAGCCTCGCGTGGCCAGCGAGCACCCGTGCGGCCGCCACTGCCTGCCACTCGTAAATGCGAATGCCGAAACCGCCCGCGACCTAGAGATAAGAGACTTCAGATCGTGGACGGGATTTAAAAAGTGCTGCCGGAGGAAGAAGTCTTACCATGCCGATGAATGCCAAGCTAGGATTGTCTATTTTGAAAACATGTTGATACAGCCCCGGTATCCTCTTGTTCACGCCCTGCAAATCGGGCAAGAAAGGCACGCTGAAATCATACCCTGTAGCGAACAGCACCACGTCCACACTGTCGACCCATGACCCATCTGAGAACGTGATGCGCCCCGAGTCAGGGTTGAAGGATTCGACTTCGGGTTTGACTACGATATCAGGGTGTGTGAAAGCCGCTTCGGTGAAGACGGCGTTGGGCTTTCGCAAGGATGAGATGACGGGCAGTTTTGATACGAGCCGGATGTCGTGGAGCGCGTCGAAGGCAGAGATTGAGCCCCCTACCACAACAACCCTCTGGGAAGATTTTGTCAATAACGGGGAACTGGAGTGGACAGCTGTCTCTTACCTTGTTTCTGTAGTCTTCTACATTGCGAAAGTGTTTACTATGTTGGATTCTGCCGGGAAACACCTCGTCAAACTCCAGCAACCCTGGAATGTCTGGTATGTACGGCAAGTAAAAGTGACCAGATGCAACAACCAGGGCATCGAACTCCTCCTGCCACCAATAATCCGACTCCCGGCCCGGCTGATCCCGTCGTAGCGTCAATTTCCATTGTGCGCGCTTTTGGTCGAACTCGGCCAACTCAACCGTGGTGCTAAACTGGATGAGATCACGAGTTCTGCCACGTATGAACACATTTTCGATCCACTCCCGTACCAACTCCCGGTGACGAAAAGGTGAGTCAGGGCCATATTTGGCCGATGACTGCTCCGAGACTATCTCTGGTATGGGCTCTTGCGAGAAACACATGACTCCAGGGGGGAGGTTGC
This sequence comes from Diaporthe longicolla, assembly GCA_000800745.1. NCBI lineage: Eukaryota > Fungi > Ascomycota > Sordariomycetes > Diaporthales > Diaporthaceae > Diaporthe > Diaporthe longicolla. The sequence goes on from JUJX01000006.1 coordinate 279,049, forward strand.
TGTGCAGGTGTTCGTGCGCGCCTGAGTCCGAATATCGGGCCTGGTGGGAGTTCGCTGTCTCATCACGAGGAGTCTCACAGGGAAATATGGTCGGTATCTGCCGTTTCACCGTCGTTCTTCCAACTAGAGATCTGAGTGATGGTATTCCCGGCTGAATAGTAGGGTCGTAGAGCCTGGAATAGGTGAGTTTTAGCTCGACAAGACTTTGGCGCGTCGAAGGATAAGGAAAACGTACCAAGTTCCTCCAACAGCATTGCGCCGCTCAAATACACGGATCGTATCGAAGGCCTGTTCTTTGACCAGAGCATCTGTGGCAATTGCGCCTGCTGGACCAGCGCCAATCACGGCCACACGACGTTTTGATATTGCCATGGTGAAGCTGTATTCCTACCTAGGTACTTGGCTACTGTGCAACGTCCACGTAAAATCACAACAATTCTCTTATACCGATGCTCCGAGAAGTTGCCTTTGCTAGTGTCTTTTCCACCTGGCCTGGGTATTTAATGCCATGACCTTTCAAAACACGAATGTGGACTCGTATACTGGTTATCTGAATCATGTGTGGGGGGTTCTGATAGTGGTGGTGCCACCGTGGGGAAGCTAGGCAATGTGATCACTTGCGGCTCCGAAGACGCCATCGCGAGCTAGGATGTTCGGCATTCAAGACCTGCATTGACAAAACGACAGATTGGCAGTTTCGTGACTTGATCAAATTCTTGGGGATTGTCATTATACTTTTTGGATCAAATTCCTCATGTGGTATGCTTCCTTCAAATGTTGTAAGCGTTCACAATTCGGAGACTGTAGAGGCGCGAAATCGCCGATAGAGTGGTGTGTCAGATTGATGGTATTTCAAAATTATTCAATTATCATTGTATGCCACATACGTGGACACGCAGTCCTGACGTACGTACTTATGTTCTATGTCCATGGGCTGGCCCGCAGATAATATATACCACGAGGAATAGCCCAGCATGCCCTCTATAGGACGTATCTGAAATATGAGTTTTCTTTGTCTGTCAAGTCTTTGAAAGCCAGCCTATCTCGTTCACTTTCATCCAGGCCAAGTGCATCGCGCCTTTTGTTCTCCCTATGCAGAATTAAATATAGTGCAGAGGCAGAGACAATGGTGATACAGTAGCTATTAATCTTGTCAACAGCGTCACTTGTAGTGGAAAGGGACAATAAACATACCAAATGGTCAAACCTGTCCACAGCTCAGGATAGTGCTGGCTCTTAGTTTGACTCTTCACCATCTGGGGTCCAATTATGTTGCCCACGCAGTAAGCGACGAAGACAGCCGATGCTGTGAAACTTTTCTTCGTCTGCCCGGCCACATTGCTGGCCGCCAGGGTAATAATAAGCCCGACCACAGGCCCGAAGAAGCCAATGATTGAATATCCTACAACCGGAGCAGCTGGCCGGTATCCCCATTCAGACTTCCAGATTATAATAAAGCCAGCGATGACAGGAAGACAACAGGCGATTAGAAGTGGGATTCGTATATTGCGATGGGAGCATATCCAGCCAGTCAGAGTGATGCCGACTGCACTGATGGCACCGAGTGGGAACTGAAATAAGATACTGTCGAGAGAGGAATAGCCGAAGGTCGAAACGATAAGGGGTCCAAAGCCAGAGACAGCGCCGTTGACAGTGTACCTAGATCATGTATTAGCTCAATAGTTATGAGAAGATTTGTGACGGTAACCGAGAGTGGCGGGAGAACACACGCAGCAGCCATCATCACCACGAGTAGCCAGATCTTCACATCTAACAACGCCTCTTTAATCTGGGATCCTTTGATTTTGTGGTTTCTGACACCAGTCTGGCCTGCTCGTAGTCTTTCGACGGCGACAAGTCGCTCCTCAGGCGTCAAGAACCAGGCGTCCAGAGGAGAGTTTGGCAAGGCAAAGCACCATAGTCCGAACAAGAACGTCAGTGCACCGGCGAATACGTAGAGATACTGCCACGGTTTGAGAGCGCCATCGATTTGTGCGAAACCATAGTTAAGACCGCCGCCGATTATCGTGAACCAGCCTGTCCCTGAGAACCACCAGCTTTGTCGCAGGGCTTGCTCGGGTTGAGTGTAATACCCGCTGACGGTGATCATGAAAGCTGTAGGTACTATGGACTCAGTGAATCCTGACAAAAGACCATGTCAGCTTCGAATGGACCCAAAGTCGTAAAGAGAATTCAAATATTATGGCCATACCAAGGAAGAATCGTTGCACCAGGAGACCCTGCCAAGTTGTCACCCCAGCGGTGGCGGCACAGATCACTGCCCAGAGCATGACAGCAGGACCAAGAATATATCGGTTGTTGAAGCGCTGCAGGATGTATGTCATAGGGTAGGAGCCGACCAGCTGGCCAAAGTAGAAGATGGAGGTGGCCCAGCTGAGCCGCGTGGTGTCTACCTTGGGCGGGCTGACCGATGAGTCCGTCACCGAGAGGTGTAGGTCCGCCGTCATGCCAAAGAGCGCTGCGCTCCCTAGAATGGCCTTGTCATAATATACCAGGCCATATCCTGCACGCCGTTGTCAGTGATTTTTTGATGTGTTTATGTGATAATTTTGGCGATCCTACCAATTACCATGGCTGGCATGAGGAATAGGTCGATCTTCCTGAGAACTCTCTTCTCCACCCTAGGGTCGATTGACCTTGCCTCTTCTCCAATCAATTCCATCGTCGGCGTCGCGATGCTGGACTTCTCTTTGGATGGACTGGAGCTGGCCGCTGCGGCGTTGCCCTCCCGGACTGATGATGCCGTCATGTTGAAAATTTTTGAGCGATTTTAGTGTTGCTTGGCTGGGCAGCTCCCATTTGTTTCTTAATAACTTGTACCGATATCAAGAGACACCGACCAATGGACAAGCTCTTTGCCCCTCGATTTTGATCATTAGAAGGGAACGACCTACGTTGCTCATGCCGGTGACAGCTAGGATCGAGGTTGTTTTTCGTGATTAGTCAAGGTCGATCGCCGGCGGGCTCTTGTCTGATGTATGGGGTCCGCCTTAGAAGCAACACGTGAACCTTGAACCCCGAGCCAATTGGCATGAGTTATCCGCAGCAAATGGTTACTTCAGCTTTCATTGCACTAGAAGTCCAACAATTGCACGACATCAATATGTTCAAGTTCTCCTGGAAAGGCAAAGGTCCAGTGAGGAATTGTGGACCATGGCAGCAATGGTGTATTCCCAGGGTACATATCACGTTTTGACTAGCTCTTCTCGAAGTCCCGATATCAGCATCCTACATGCGGGCTCAAGTCCCAACGCTTTGGTCTCAGGCATGATATTGCCGATTGCCACGGTTTCGACAAGACGTAGATCCACTATCCGGCGCGGCAAGGTGCAATTCAGACATACACAGGAGGAGAAATGGCGATATTTCAACGTCGCATCACCTCATTCCCAATAACGTCCTAGTAAGGTGCTTTACTTCATGGGTTATTATTGACAACATCTATAGAGGGAAAGTAAAAGATGTTTTGAGGTGTAAAGTGAACAATGTCTTAAGACGTTGTTCCGGAGAAGTTCAGTTGACCACTGATTGATAGAATGCTGACATGTATGACCCGGTAGACACTCGGATATGGGAAGCCTAACACTCTTGTTTCGCCAACCGGTTGCCGCGCTGCAGGTTCTGACTAAAGAGGGAACGTGGAAATGTGTCAAACCGCAGACGGATGCCTTGACTGTCAATATAGCTGATGCGCTTCAGTTCCTCACAGGTCAGTCCAATAGTTGCACCGTGGCAACTAAGAGTGGGCCATGACTGACACTCTACTACGCAGGTGGCTATCTCAAATCGAGCATCCATAGAGTTGTCGCCCCGCCAAGGGACCAGGTCCACATCAACCGCTTAGGGGTCTTGTATATGGTGAGAATTGAGGACGACACAGACTTGATTCCCATTCAGGAGTCGCCTGTACTCCAGGAGCGTGGTCTATTGGGAGATAAGATCCTGGGAAACGATGGCCGGCCGGTCAAGGCAGGCGAGTGGGTCAGAAATAGGGTTATCAAGAACCTCGGCGAGTCGAAGGATGAAGGAGGTGATGCCGACAACGAAGTCTCGGATGTAGAGGTTGTAAAGGGGGTAAAAGTGAAATACTTCGACTGAGATCACCGAACCGGTGAATACAGGCAATATTCTCGACGAGGTCCATGCTGTGGACCATGAAGACATTACTGAATCTACCTAGCCTTTCTTCAAATCCGCGTGTAAAACGATTCAATCTTGTGTACTTGCTCATTTCATTGGGTATGTATGACACAGTAGATGGAGAGCCAATGCGATAGATTTTACGAGCACCAGACACTAGCATTCTGGGAGAAGTACCTGGGCATATGCTCAGTGAGTATCCCCAACAAACACCTGCAGAGAGATCCTAGTTCTGGGAAATGAGCAGCGAAGCCCCAATCCTGAGTCAATGACAATGAGAGGATATCCACACCTGTGACTGGTGCCATATCGGACGGCGCTTATAGGCGCTGTGCTACATGCAGCATTACTTTTGCGGCTATTCCACCTGGCTGAGCAGGGGCAGCCCTGCAGCACTGTTTATCTCTCCCCCACGCTACTTGAATTCAGCTCAAGACTCTCCCTTGATCCAAACCAATCCACCTCCTATCAGTCCAGAATACCCCCCGTCCTCAAATCTTTTGTGCGAGAAGACGAACAGACGAGAGACGGGCTGACGATGGCTTTCCGTGGGCAGAGGGTGGTCTCGACGTCGGCCAGGGTGGTGGCCCCGGTTTTCTCGAGTCGCTGCCGGGCTTCATTGGCTCGGGGTAAACTTAGACTGATGGGTAACGTCTTCCCTATCCCGCCAATCTTGCCCTTTTCCCTGGCTTTCAGCCGACACTTTTAATGCTCCTTTCTCTGCACTGCACTGCTTGTCTGCCCTTGTTCCCGGGGAGATCTACCGATCTCAAAGTGACAGCGTTGCTACCACCACGATCGAATGACCAACGATCAACGACCAGAGTTCCACCGTGCAAGATCCACCACCATTTTTGGGGGGCACAGATGTGTTGGCGGTCGAGGCCCTGAAACTCGGTGGTGATGGCCTCAAGCGTGGCTGGCTGCTGGCTCCAGGGCTAAATCCCCTAGCTGACTACTGGCTCACTGGCTACTGGCCGCCCAGCTTTTGGGTCAACCCTTCCTGTCCCGCCGCTTCCCGCACTATACATCCCCGTCCGCCGCCCCCGATGTCGGCCAAGCAGGCCCGGGGCCCACGTCCACGGGAGCGCCAGGGGCAGCGAGTGGATTTGGCGCAGGAGCTGAGGAACAAGCCCCAAGCTGACCCAGTGGCCCAGGTGCAAGGTGCACATGGGCAGGTCCTCGTGGTGCACAGGAGAGAGACATGGTTCGCCCCACCACGCTGGAGATATTCTATCTAATCGACAAGTCACATCGGTACTTGTTGTTGCGTCCGTATGCACGCGAGATTTGTATCTACCCCACGAGATCTGAAGCTTTTCTTTGACAGGGTCCGTTTGGATGCGCGCATTTTTGTCTTGCCTGACAGAGTCTTGAAACCCCCATTTCTTCCTCGGCTGCTTGGCTACCTACAATACTTCTAGGTGCTTGACTCATCTCATCTTCACCGTACCTCGTCGCCGCGAACCTCCAAGCGTCATCCATTTACTCTCACTTCTATCAACCCAAGTTTTTGGCTCTTAGACAGCACATTTAGACTCACAATATTGGTTTCTGTAGCATCTTCAGCACCGACCACTCTCGCACCCACTGCCAGCTTTCCTCGCCAGCTGCAACCTCACGTACCCAAATACCGCGCAATGTCGTCCACACCGGCAGGGAGGCTTAATATCAACAACGTCAACCCGCACGTTAGGGAGGCCAAGTACGCCGTCCGTGGCGAGCTCGCCGTCAAGTCTGAGGAGTACCGGGCCAAGCTCGCTAGGGGCGACACCGACCTCCCATTCAAGCAGGTCATCTCCGCCAACATCGGCAACCCCCAGCAGCTCGACCAGAAGCCCATCACCTTCTTCAGACAGGTTCTGAGTCTGTGTGAGAACCCACAGCTTCTGCAGCATGAGGATGTTCTCCTGAACCAACTCGGCTACAAGACCGATGTTATCGCGAGGGCCAAGTGGCTGCTGAGCAAGGCTGGTTCGGTCGGAGCGTACAGCGCCAGTAACGGTGTCCCAGCCATCAGGCAGAGCATTGCCGACTTTCTCGAGAGTGAGTGGCCCCTGACGCAGGAAAAAGCAGGGACGGATGTGCAGATGCATTTGCGGCACATGGGCCTGCAGTGAGTGAGGCTGCATGAGACAAGGCTAACGTGTCGCAGGGCGAGATGGCTTCCCAGCCAATGAGGCAGACATCTACCTCTCGGGCGGTGCCTCCTCCGGCGTCAACACCCTCCTGCACATCATCTGTGAGGGTCCCAACACAGGCGTCCTGGTGCCCATCCCCCAGTACCCCCTGTACACCGCTTCCCTCGCCGTCCTGAACGCCACATGTGTTCCCTACTACCTGGATGAGTCCCACAACTGGGGCACCGACGTATCGGCTATTAAGACGGCCTGCGCGGATGCCAAGGCAAAGGGCGTCGACGTCCGCGCCATCGTCATCATCAACCCAGGCAACCCCACCGGCGCCAGCCTGTCCGAGGACGACATCCGCAGCGTCCTCGACTTCGCGCGCGAGGAGAAGCTGGTCGTCATGGCCGACGAGGTGTACCAGACCAACGTGTTCGTGGGCAAGTTCCACTCCTTCAAGAAGGTCCTCAGGACGCTGCAGAAGGAGCAGCCGGGCAAGTACGACGGCGTGGAGCTCGCCTCGCTGCAGTCCGTGTCCAAGGGCATGGTGGGCGAGTGCGGCCACCGCGGCGGCTACTTCGAGCTGGTCGGCTTCGACCCCAAGGTGCAGGCCGAGATCTACAAGTTCGTGTCCATCACGCTGTGCGCCCCCGTCATCGCCCAGTGCCTGGTCGAGCTCATGGTCAACCCGCCCAAGCCGGGCGACCCGAGCTACGAGCTGTACGACAAGGAGTACAACTTCATCTTCAACAACCTCAAGGAGCGCGCGTACGCCCTGTGGCGCGCCTTCGAGAAGATGGAGGGCGTCGAGTGCGGCGAGCCCCAAGGCAGCATGTACCTGTTCCCCACCGTCCAGATCCCCGCCAAGGCCATCGAGGCCGCAAAGGCAGAGGGCCGCGCCGCCGACGAGTTCTACTGCCTGAGGCTGCTCGAGGCCACGGGTGTCTGTCTCGTCCCCGGCAGCGGGTTCGGTCAGAAGGAGGGCACCCTGCACTTCCGGACGACTTTCCTTGCCCCTGGCACCGAGTGGGTCGGTTCGATTGTCAAGTTTCACGAGGACTTCATGAACAAGTACAGGTAGATAGTTCAGTCGCATTTGAAAAGGGAGGAAGGAGAGGGTCAGAAATGACTTCACTCATGTGTAAATTTTGAGTGGATTTGGACATGGCATGGCGTTCGCCTATTTGGATGCAAACCGCGATGTTTTCATGACAGTGCTGCATCATAGATGAGTACATGACGCAATTGGAAATGTAACAAAAAGATTCCCACCTCAGTCCGGAGGACTTTCACTTGAATGCTGCCCCATAAGTCATCTCATTTGTGTCTAGGTATCATACATGTAGTGTGGCTCGGGCTCAGGGCCCAGCACCCCATCAATGTGCCATGCCACCATCAACCCCGTCCCGTCCCCCGAGTCTATGGTTGTTGCGCCTTGATGTGCGTCTATGCCCTCTCGCTCCCACGGAGCCTCACGGCCTGGCCGTACTTCTGCAGCTTGGTGATCAGCTGGTCACCCTGGCGCACCACGTCCTGGTACTGCTTGTTCTTGTCGTCAGGCCGGTTCGTCTCGATGACGCCCTTACCCGACACCCGGTCGATGGTGCAGGGAATGCGACCTCCAGCGACGAACTTGGCGAGATCCCTAAGTGTAATGTCAGTAATGCGCGGGTCAACAGAATCTCGCTTGAAGAAAAGAAGCAAACGGACCTGTCCAGAAAGTCCACAGTGACGCCAAATTGGTTGGCCATGCTCTCCAGCCCGACGACCCTGTAGCTCTGCAGCAGCTGCTGGTACGCGCGCAGCCGCATCTCGCGGATGAACCAGTTCTTGTGCTCGTGCAGGTACCGGTCCTGGGTGAGGAACTGCTCCTCGACGAGTGCCAGCGACTGGAAAAAGGTCTTGTAGCGCCCGCTGTACAGGCTGCTGACCAGCTTGGCCAGCGGCGAGAAGTCCACCGCCATCTCGGCCTCGGGCTGCTCGGTGTTGGAGCCGAGAGTCGTGAGGTTGACGGCCTTCTTCTTGGCCGCCTGCTGTGCTTGGGTGCCGGACTCGTCCCCATTAGCTGGGTCGTCCGCGCTCGGGCCCGCGGACACACGCCCGCTGAGGGCCGCTAGCTTGTCCTCGCCATCACCCAGGATTGCCTTGATCTCGGGGGCGTCGACAACCTTGCTCTTGAAATCGACACGCTTCAGGCTGACGGACCCTGCGAGGACGGAGTATACGACGAGGTTGGAGTAAGTGCAGAGCTCGTATGACGTAAACGTGGAGAGGGAATCGAGGAGGAGGGGCGCGGACAGGTTGTACGATCGAACAGTGAGCAGATACAAGCCCTCATAAGCCTTGAGGCGGTTTCGCCGGTCCCAGTCACCGCCGCTCTCGACGAGTGTCTTGGCGCGCTCGACCTCCTTCTTGACGAGCAGCTTGTCGCCGTAGAACAGACCCATGCGTATTATGGCGAGGACGAGATCGATCTTGGTACCGAGAATTCCAGTATTCTCGTAGACATCTTCGTAGGTGCTTATGGCTTTCTCCTAGTTAGACGTGAAGTGGTTAGCACCCATAGTGCGATGTTTCGAGTTGATCATGATATGAGCGCACCTTGTCGCCAACCCGCGCCCAGAACTCAGCTCTCTTGCCCTTTGCAGCCATTATCTCAGAGTCGCCAGCCTTCTCGACGGCCTCGTCTTCCTCCTTCTGGATCTCTTCCAGCTCCCGGTCATTCTCCTCCTTCAGCTTCTGGTACAGTCCCTCGTCCCAGGGGATTGTGACGGTTGCCGTAGGTCCCTTGGTGGCGATCATGCCAGCAGCGCTCGACTTCCTGCTCAGAGGCTTGCCGGGTGCGTTGGCGCCACCCTCGCCCACGGCATTCAGGATGCCCTCAAGCGGATGTGCCAGGTATCTGTACAGAGGCGCCATCTTGTGCTCTTCGATAGCATCCTGCAGCTTCTTGACTGCGGCATCCTGAGTTGGCCGCGAGGCGTAGGGGTTTGTGAGGGTAAAGACATGCTGCGACAGAGGCAGCAGGGGCCATTTCGCGTATTGAGGATCTGAGCCCATGTTGACGTTCGGGTCGGAATGAGGACGACGGCAGCTGGCAATTGGGAGGCACAGGAGAGAACGATGAAAGAGGAAGGGATTTGGGGCGCCGGATTGGGTTGTTAAGCTTTGGATGCTTGAGAAGTTGATGGTTGAAGCTCTATGTCACTGCCAGCGTGGGTAGTGGCTGACAGACCAGGCGGCAGGAGCTTCCGTAATGCCTGCCAAAATCGCCCATCCACCCGGGGGTGGGTCAAGGCACTTGCGAAGTACCTAAGTACCTCGAGTGCTCTCCGCCTGCCAAATCTAGCCCAACTTGAACCTCGCTGGACCCCAGGCCCGTCTCACTGTCTCCCCTTTCCGCATTCCTTTCGACTTTGTCCGTCCCATACACTACTGCTCCGTCGCTGGCTCTTGGTTCCTTTCGAATTTGAGTCACAAACCCCAGTACGGGAAACACTTCATGAGAAGGCACCATTCCCCCCCCAATCTGAGCAGATGTCGAGCTAAATCAGCTAGATGCCCAGGCAGGACCACCAGCGTCCCTTCTTTCTAAGACCGTCTTTGACTTGCACGCTGCTTCTCGAGGCTGGGTTATTTATCAGGAACGACCCGCCTTCGCGACTGCCCGTTCTGACAACTTGACCTTCAAGCCTTACCCACTCTGAACCCTCAAAACAACTCCGACAACCCTGAAAATTCCAATTCATATCGTAAACTTGTCGCCATGGCAGGAGACGATCTCCCTCAACCGTACGATGCCAGGGCCCTTGCGCCTGCGAAGAAGCGACAGCGAAGCACATCACCCTCGGGTTCTGAACAGCCTCGCAAACTCAAGAGACCTGGCCAGCGGTCGCGCATCAATGAGGCCCAACGCGAGGAGCTCCGCCAGCGCGCCCTTGAGCGCGAGCGCGAGCAGCAGGCCGCCGCAACCCAAGCTGAGACACAGCGCGCCGCCATCAACGACGTGGTCCGCGCTCACTACAATGCAGTCCCCGAGCGTGGTCGCGACTGGCGTAAGACCGACAGCCGAATCAAGGGTCTGCGCTCTTTCAACAACTGGATCAAGAGCTGCATCATACAGAAGTTCGCCCCGGACGAGGATCACACACCAGGCGCATTCGAGAGAGGCGTCTCAAGTGGCCGAGAGCTACTGATTTTAGACATCGGCTGCGGCAAGGGAGGCGACTTGGGCAAATGGCAGCAGGCACCGCAGACTGTGGAGTTATATGTGGGCCTGGACCCGGCCGACATCTCAATCGAACAGGCGCAGGAACGATACAGAGGCATGTCGCAGCGGGACCGACACAGCGGAAGAGGTGGCCGCGGGGGTAACTACCGGCGTCCCCAGCCTCGGTTGTTCCAGGCCAGGTTCCACGTCAAGGACTGTTTCGCCGAGTCTATCGAAGACATCGACATCGTACGACAAGTGGGATACACGCAGTCCAACATCAGCAGCGAGCGCGGGTTTGATGTCGTCTCTATGATGTTCTGCATGCACTACGCCTTTGAGAGCGAGGCAAAGGCGCGCCAGATGCTGAAGAATGTGGCTGGCTCATTGAAGAAAGGCGGACGCTTGATCGGCACCATTCCCAACTCTGACGTCATCGGCGAGAAGGTCAAGGAATTTAACGAGAAGCAGAAGGCGAAGGCTGAACAGGCCGAGAAGAATGGCGAGGAGACCAAGGCCGAGGAGGAGGGAGAGCTTGAGGAAGGCGAGGAGAAGGAGGAGGGAGAAGCCGAGCCGACTGCTGAGTGGGGCAACGACATCTACCGGGTCAGGTTCCCGGGCAAGACCCCAGAAGACGGCATTTTCCGACCTCCCTTCGGCTGGAAGTACAACTTCTTCCTGCACGAGGCCGTCGAGGAGGTGCCAGAGTATGTTGTCCCGTGGGAGGCCTTCCGAGCTCTGGCGGAAGACTACAATCTCGAGCTGCAGTACCACAAGACTTTCTCCGACATTTGGAAGACAGAGAAGGATGACCCTACGCTGGGTCCCCTAAGCGAGCGGATGGGTGTACGACATAGACATAGCGGCGAGCTTTTGGTCTCGCCGGAGGAGATGGAGGCCGCATCGTTCTACGTGGGATTCTGTTTTTACAAGGTTTAGGGCTCACCCTGCTACCATCACCACAAGATCAATCCGGCAAATCTTCCATCTTAGCCATACCTGGACCTCATACCTTCTGCCGTTGGCAGTCGTGGATGAGGACGACGGTTTATTGAATGGCCACCACAACACCGACTACAGGATAGTTTACCAGCAGACAGCTGTCCGTCGATCGAACAAGGTGTGGCACATAAATGGGCGAAAGCCGTGCTCCCAGCGATCACATGAGGTGAACTGCAGCTAGAGGAGATAACGAAATCATGATTTTGACATTGAAGGGAACCAAACCCTATGTGCGTTAGTAATGATCTGCTAATATTCCAACCCATAAGCAGGTTCGTCTGTTATATATGCTTTTTGAAGAATCTTTTCCGACCTCATGTCTTGTTCTTAGGGATACATCTATCCCAGTACTGTGATCCTGGGCTTGCGGGTTTGCTGACTGGAACAGCTTCGTAGAAAGGGAACGTCATGATAGGAAAAAAGTAATCAAAACAGACCGCCAGAAAGACATACCCCCTTCCTTGCAAGCAAACGGACTTCCCGGATCGACCTCCCCCCCTCCTTGTGGTATTGCACCATCCAATCTCCCATCTCTCACTAACATGTCTTATGAACCCCCCATTCCGGACGCCCATCACCAAGCATACTTCGCCTCAACCCGGGGCGAAACAGCCAGCGGCGAAACGGGACTAGGAAGAGCCAGCGGCGAAACGGGACTAGGAAGAGCCAGCGGCGCCGGCACCACCGGCCGCGGCAGCAGCACCCTGAGCTGCTCGGCCTCGGCCCGGCCCCCGACGCAGAAGAGCACAAGATCCAGGTGCTCCTCGGCGGCGGCGGCGTCGCCCGCGGCGCTCAGCTGGCACGCCGAGGTCCAGACGAAGGGCAGCAGCCTCGCGGCGGAGGCCTGGTCGTGTAGGCCCGCGGCCAGCTTGCCGGCGCGCAGGTCGGCCACGAACGACGGCGGGACGACGGCACTGCTGCCGCTGCCGGCCTCGTGCCGGACGAGCTCGGCGCAGATGGCCAGGACGTGCTCCGGGTAGTCGTGCCGCGCGGTGTGGTAGACATATTGCTGGAGCGCCGTGTATCCCTGGGCGTTGCGGTCGGCCAGGCGCCCCGCCTCCGCGACGCGGGAGATGAGGAGCTTCACGAGGCGGGTGCGGGCGGCGGCGAGCTCGGTGGTGACGATAGCAGCCTGGCCATTGATCTCGTTTGCCCCCATCGAGAGCAGCAGCGTGTGAAGCGCGTTGTGGCCGTGGTGGTGATGATGGTTAATAAGCGGGCTGGCCTGCTGGGCGAGGGTCCACACGAACGGCCAGAGCAGGTCGAACGCCCTGGTCCGCGCTGGCTGTTCGAGGATCCGGATCAGGAGGGGCCTGTCGCCGACCAATACATCCGGGTCCTCGCCTAGGAGGAGGAATTGCCGCAAGCACTCAGCGGCCAGCTTCCACACCGGCTCGTGCCCCAGCGTACCGTCCGAGTTCAGCTGCTGCCAGACCATGTTGGCCAGTCTGGAGAATGGGGTCTCCCCGCTGGAAAGGCCACGGAGCACGACTGGGCTGCACAGGAGGTATTGCCGTAGGGTCTCGAGGGCGTCCTGCTGGAGCGGGACCTGGACGGCGTGCATGATCCAGTGGGGCTGGTCCGTCGCATTGTAGGGGCTGCTGTTGCTGTTTTCCGCTGCTCCTCGGGCCAGGGGTATGCCTCCGCTGTTGTTGAAGAACATTCGGGTGGTCGTATTAGTGGTGGGCGGACTGCTGCTGCTGCTGGTGGTGGTGGAAACGCCCCCTTCCGCCTTCGGGGCTTGGTGGGTGGCGTCCCCGATGCCTGCGTTGTGCGACGACTCGAACCAAGAGCGGTAAGCCTGTCCGGGTTGATGCTCTCCGCCTACGGGCTGGATCCTTGGGCTGTTCTCGTGGTCCACTTGTGGTTCTGGCTTTATCCCTGGCCGGGTGGTGTAGGGCTCCTGTGGTGTGTACGGGCGGAACTCGCTGGATGGGAGGCACGGAGCGAGTTAGCCAAATGGACGTTGGCCGAGAGAATGGAAAGTCCAGGTGGCTCTGGGACCGCGAGATGGTGGTAGAGGACGAAGCGCAGCTTACCTTTCGGTCGCCAACACGTCTGGAGCGGAGTAATGCCTCAAGGGCAGGAACTGGCACTCGGCGTGCGACGCCGGGACATGATGGACGTCCCGGCCTCGACACAGATACCCTTCTTGCTGATGGTAGCTGTCCGCCGCCGTTACTGTCACGGCCCTCCGGCGCGCGCAGTTGTACTTGTGGATTCTCCATTTATCAAAGCGGGACCTATATGCCCGGACTCTGGAGGAGATGGAGCATGTCAGTCAGCGGGGACATGTTTCGCCTTGGAAGAAGACGGATGGCCAGGGAGTCGGTGTCGGGGTGGCACTGGGGATCTTGACTTACGATGCTTCGAAGCCATACTCCTCCTTCATGATCCGCCTCACCTCGTCGAGGGTCTTGCTTTGATCCTTGTACAGGCCGAGGATTGTCGACCGGTACCTCAGCCATTCTTTGGTCATCTTTTCCCTTACTCGGTAGTTTTCACCGGTCTTCACGCCGGAATGGCGTTGTCCCCGGTCCTGGGGAGCTGTGGTCCAGCCTGGGGGAGGCCGTCAGCTCGGGCGGCGCGAGGCATTAGAGTTTTGGCCGGCAGCTGAATATTTCTTTTTCGCCACAGACAAATATAACTATCATGGATATAGGAGCATGGAGACAGGGCTTTGGGAGAGGAGACTGCTCGGGAGGAGGAGCATCATAGAAGTACCTGGGGAAGATGGAGGTGTGATGGGCGCCTCAGCAAGGCGTACTTGGAAGCCCTGAGGAGGGGATGGAAGGGAAAGACGGGGGGACACTCGGAGAGCTATAGATAACTACTTGGAATAACAAGGCACCCAATGGAACACTCCACGCTCAACCCCACGAACCCATGTCCCTGGAGCCTCACCTGGCCATGACAGGCTGGGAGGTGTTGCTAAACCTAGTCCTAGATCTTCCCTGCCGCCCCATGGAGGAGGGGGGACGAACGATCATGTCTATAACTAGAATCGCAGGCTTCCCCTGCTCTGACCACGTAGAACCTCTTCCCTCCCGCAATCTCGATGAGTCAAAAGGTCTGCCCTACAAAAATCGGTCTGGCACCGTGGCGATCCCAGATTCCGGAAGAGCCTCGAAGGTTGCTGGGGGGGGGGGACTGTGCTGGCAACGCCCTTTAGGCATCCGGGGAGAGAGAGGCAGACAAACAGACTAGGCGTCCAGATGGAGCGCGGCCCGTCCCACAAGCTGAGGATTTAGACGCAGAGGGTGTAAGCAGCAGGAGCAGCAAGGGAAAAAAGTCCGAGAGAGCGTAGGCGCCCTCCATATGACGCGAAACGGCGTAGTATCCAGTTCAACACACCATCAATCGCCACGCCAAAAACCCACGCGTGTCCGGCTACGGGAATATGTCCATCACACACCACACACCAACAACAGTCCTGGTTGGTCAGTCGACAGCAGCTCCCAGGCATCTCAGACATTCTACATGCAACGCTGCCATCTATCTGGCAGGATGGGGGTGGAGATGGTGGGAGGGTGGCTTGCCTCGGGCGTCGAAAGCGCCCACCCCAGGGCTGGCTGGGTCGTTGGTCTCGAACAGGCGCTCGCTCGCTCTGGGGCCGGGTTGGCCTTACTGTACACCTTGGAGGAGACGGGCGCTCACCATACCCCCTCGCTCCTCTCTCCGCGGGCACTCACCGGCCTGCACACCCAAGGTGTGGGCCTCATTAGGGAAAACGTGGCTGGACCCGGGGTTCGGCTGGGCTGTGGGAGGGAAAACCCCTCAGAGCCTGCCTATGCTCCCCGCCTCGTTTGCCTCGAATACCAGCCCAGAAGCAACCCTTCGGCTGGCCAGCCGTGGAGGCGGCTCTGAAGGATTCAGAGCGGCAAGCCAGGCTGCTCAGCCAAAGCGGGGAAAGATATTATCGTCTGGGCCCAGGTGCTTGGTTGTGTTTTTGCCTTTCCTTCCGGCACTCAGCCTGGTATGCACGTACATACATACGCACAGGTCTGTAACATACTCAATCCTTCGGAGAATCGGGAGACAACTTTCTCACCACGTCCACAGCCTCGTGGGCGGCTGATTATGAAACACTGGGGCGGGCGGCTCGCAAGACAGACAGACAGACAGACAGACTTAATCCTGAGACCAACGCGCAACCGAGGAGTGCCGAAACGCGCCGGGTGTTGGTATGCACACTACTGCGTACGCATCTGAGTATTCGGAGATCCAAGAGACAGAAAACACCCAATGTGTGGGTGGGCTGGCCTTGCTTGACGCGGCCACCATGCGAGATGTACCTTTTCAGCCCCCAAAAACCTCGGCGCATCACCCACCCTGCAGCTGCATGTCAGCAGTTGGGGAATGACGAATCCGCTGCCAGATGCTCGTCACACGGGCGGGCTAAGTAGAAAAAATGCCCTGTCGGGCGGAGGGCTAAATTTGTTCTGCGTGTACTCGTCTAGGAGAAAAGAAGAAGGGAAATCGATAAGAACGACAGAGCCCGATGTTCAAACCTCCCTGCCGTGTTGTAACCGAATGAGTATTAAATATGGTTGGTGTGTGAAACACAAAAGACCCTTCCTCACCCTCTTGGCCCGTCATTAAGGCCACTTACTATAGATCTGCCATCGCACCTTGTGTAATTCAGCTTATACGTCCCACCAGAATGCTGTGTCCTGGACTCTGTCGAATGAAGATCCAGTCCCCCCCAACCGCTCCTTCAGATCACGTGGCGTGGGATACCTCAACCTCCATGGCTGAGAGTGGCTCACTCTCGGATCGTTGAAGATATTCCCGTCATGGGCCGCAAGCGTCGTCCCCCTTCTGTCCGTTGCCCCCCATGAGCTCTCACTGTCCCAGGCTCTCGTCCCGCCATACAATTCGTCTCTCGGGTCTCCCTAGCTCTCGTAACACGGTGGTTTCACATCAACCTCGGCGGCCGTCGTCTTCGTCTCGGTGGTAACTTCCTAAGTTCCCGATGCTGGAGCAGTTGCTTTTGTCTCAGTCGTGTTTGCCGCAGATGGTGGGATGGTTGGTTGGTGGTCCACATTTTCCTTACCCTTTGTGTCCGATGGCGACACATCCGTTGGACTGGCAACGGTGTCTTCGCCCGTGATCCCTGAGGTCTGTCCAGCGGGCTCCTGCTTCTGTCCAGTGATGTCGTTAGTTCCAACCGTTCCCGCTGATCCCTCTGCTGGCCTCTCTGCTCCCAGGTCGTGGGCCTCGTTCATTACCGGAGAATCCCCACTGCCGACAACAGGACTGGCGGGCGTGCTTTCTGCGGACGCATTGGCCCCCGCAACCTTGGAAATCACCTCGAACCACCGCTGAGCATCCGCCGCCGTGTGCGCCTTGAATGAGATTTCAGAATTTCCCGTGAGCTTGCTGCTCATGCTCTTGGACTTGTCCTTGCCCTTGACGTTGAACTTTTCTCCGCTGGGGGTACCAATGGTTGCCTCGGGGAGATAAATAGAAAGCTCTGGGACTGGGTCCTTGGCCGCATTGCTATGACACTTGCAGTTAGTGTTTTGTTCTCTAGGCAAGAATTGCGAGATAGAGGCTGAGCATAGATCCACTTGGAGAATTTCCACACAGAAGAGCACGAAAGTACTTACTCATCTGATTTGAACTCGTGCAAGAATTTGGAAGGAGTCACCACATAGTAGCCAGTGGAGAACCCCCAAGACAGCTTGTTTCGCGACTTGCGCTCGAGGCTGCCCTCAATAAGTGGATCGGTCGAGCTGTGGCCTTGGTTGGGGAATTCGATGGCCTCGACCGTCCTGGGAGGGTCCTGGGGGTCGATGAGGATATCAGCGTTGCGCTGGGAGAAGGCCTGCCACTCCATGTCCGGAGGGATCCTCTGGGCGGCACCGAGCATATCGGCGTGGAGCGCGCGGGTCTTCTCAGCCTGCCCGCCGGCGAACTGGTTGAACACCTCCATGGCCTGCTGGAGGACCTGGATTACGTGGGCCTCGAAGTCCTGGAAGTTGCTCTGTACCGCGATGAGATCGTTGCGGTGGTTGTTCTCCTCAAGGACCTGTTTGGTCAGGCGGTGCAGGACACCCCGGCGGATGACATAGGGGTCCTCCGAGGGGTTCATCCTGCCGCCGGTGGACTCGAACGACGCAGCATGCTGGCCGAGGAGCTCGATGTGCTTCTGAGTGGTGTTCCGGGCCTTCTCGACCTCCTTGGCACCCTTTTGCGCGCCGCCCGCCAGCTCCTTGGCCTTGTTCTTGATCTCCTTGTGGAGGCGATCCAGGATGGGGAGGACGGAGCCCTTGATGCTCTTCTCGGTCTCGGCGTTGGTGTTGATGAGGGCCTGCGTGTTCTGACGCAGGTTCTCGTAGAAGCCGGCAACGCCGCCAAGGTTTTGGTCGAAGTGGTGGCCCTCGCGCAGGGGCTTGGAGATGGTCTTCATGACCTTCTCGTACTCCTTTGACTGCTCTTTGTGGATCCTCTCAATGGCGCCCATATACTCCTCAAGGTAGCCCACGGCATGCTTCCATGCTTGCAGACGCTCGGCAAGCAGCCCAGCAGTCTATGGTCTCGGTCAGTCGTTGGGCACTGGTGTCGACGCGAAAGGCAGTTAGGGAATGAGGCTACGTACGGTTCCGGGATCCGTGTCAGGGACGGCAGACTCGCTGAAAGTGCTCGATTTGGTCATGATCGTACCCGACCTCTGGGGCAACGTCTTCACGTCGTCGGCCATCGTGGGTGCAGTTGTCTGATTCTGGATTATCGGGTCTTAGACGAGCTATATATGGGGAGACGATAGCGTTGTTCGCAAGCTACTATAGAGCCAATGTCAGCACGCTACCTAAACTTTACCTGGAGTCAATATGTCATGTGCGAATAGCTTCAACCGCCAGCAGATCTTGAGGCTGAAAGAGTGAGGTCGTCTGAGTGATGTGCTGTTGATCGGACCGTCATGACACGGCACAGCTTCATCAGTTCAGTAGAGCTCAGGGGCCAAGCTGCCCACTCCCCCCCAGTGGGGCCGTCGCAACGCAGCACTCAAGACCCCTGTGGCGATCTCGACAGACGAGATTGATGAACCTTGTGGTGGGGGCCGCACGGAGCCTCCGGTTCGAGCTGCCTGCAGGAGCGTCGCCTTACAAGCACGGGGCACATGAGCGAGGGATGGGACAGATAAACTGCTGGGCTTACCTAGGAAACTGATTAATTTGTTTATTGTAATGTGTCAGACGCTTTGATGATGCTGTTGTAGGAGATCTAGGTCTATCGACATGGTGTGTCATTTCGACCGACAGATAGACTTAGGCTATGTAACACCCGGTCTGCAGTGTCCCTAGATTCGGGTCGTGGGCGACCAGTGGCGATGACGTAGCGGTCCCCTAACCGGCGCCTTCTTTTGTGCATCATACCCAGACATACGTAGCCTACCTACCTAAGAGTAGCGCGGTGCGCGGGAAAGCCACAACGCGGTTTCCTTGGCCCTTTCAGAGATAGGGAGACGGCGGGACCAGACCAACCCGGCAAAGCCCAGCTTCAATAGCGGCAGTCGCGGTCCACAATACCAAAAGCTTGATGGAGCGCAACATCACACGCACCTTCGCCATCAGGCGCCATACTGAATTGGGGACATGATCTCCTGCGATCCCGTCTTTCTGGGTGCGAAGGTTTTCGGGGAAAGGCACTGCGCCTCTCTGGCTACCACGGCTAACCTGAGGCCGCCTGATGCAGCGGGGAAAAAGCAAGACGGGACGATCGAAATCTGGTCGGCACCATGGCAAGCAAAGCATGGGACAAGGTTCGCTGGTCAGTGATAACAGGTCTGGCAGCTACACCCCGCCCTCTCAGTAGGTCACATCGAGTTGGCTAGCTGTCTTAGACCGTCAGAACCATGTGGAGGGAACACAGACTGGTTGTCTCATGGCCTGGCAGTACTACACGGTACCACGGTCCATGGCTGTCATCTATGATTCCCAAGTGTTGTTCAAATTAGGTCATGTCGTACGGGAGGCTTCACATGCTTTATGCTACACTTGGGGCATGTTCAAGTTGTCCGCCATGGTTCAACCTTTCTCGGTCACACTTCATTGGGGCAGAAACCTGCTGTCACTCTGATCTAGGTGATGAATGCTTGGAATCTATTATCCATTTACCAAAGCAAGGCTATTTGGGGTATAATCGGTCCCTATGTCCAAAACTCCGTCCTTTGCGGACACTGTCTATAATGCCTCATGCATGCGCCTGATGATGATCCCTTATTATTACCCTCATGATTGTGCTTGTATCCGTTGTACCAACGCTGTCCAAAACGACAAAAACAATGTTCGACCGTCCCTCAAAAAAGAAGGCTTTCGCTAAGTAGGTCTCGAGGCTCCGCCTGGAAACCACGGCCACTGGTTGGGTGGACGACGAACTCGCGCCAGTCCCTCCCTCTAGTAGGGCTGGGCTCGAGCCTGCAGCAGGTGCAGCCTCCGACGGACGTCGTCTTCGACCCCGAAGTGGTGATGGTGCAGCAGATTGCTGAACCCCAGGGAGGTCTGCCTCCTGGACGGGCGAGGCCGCGGCGGTGGCTGGTTCGTGTTCTCAGTGGTGGCCGCTTCGGGGATTGAATCCATTGGATTTACCGCCTGTGCGCTGCTGTGTGTCGTCGGCGTTGTCGGCGCGCTCACCACGGAGTCGTAATCGGGTAGGCTCAGGCCCTCCCCCGTGCTGAGGGGTCGCGCGGGCGTCTTGATCGCCGTCGTGTAACTCGGCACCTTGCTGAGGCTCTCCATCTCGACGTGTTCCGGCGTGTTTATGCCGGACTGGTCCTCACCACTATTTGACCTAGAGAGCGGCGCCGAGGGTGGAGGTGAGTTGTGGTTGCTGTCAGCCGGTGGCGGCTGCGAGTGTGGCGTCGTCGCGCCACCTGTCGTCGCGCCGCTGAGGCTGTGATACGACTGACTCCTATCTGAGGCATTGAGAGACACGTCCTGTAGCCGCGAGCTAAGCGCTGCGGGAGGTACTGCCATTCCTGCCATCTGGTGCAGGTTCTCGGCCGAGCCAGCCCGGGACATGGCGTAGAATGGTGTGTTGACGCCAGATTGCACTGCCGGTGTCTGGAACCCGCTGTGCAGGCCGTTCATATCAACCTCGTCGTAAAGCTGGTCGAGGACGTGCTCGCCGTAGCCCGGCGGCGCAATGCCGTGCATGCGCTGTGCCGGGTTGGTCTCGGTCGGTGACTGCCGCACAAGATTGCCCTCGTCGTCCAGAGGCATGTTGGGCGATATGAATATCGTTACGGGGAGAGTCGCACGAAGCTGTGAGGTCTGGTCAGTCTGTGACTCTATGTCCCATCCGTTGGCGGTTGACTTACCTCCGAGACGTGGCCGTCTGGGTTGTGCAGCGCAACCACCATCTTTAGTTTGTGTCTTATTTTGATGCCGTGCACATTGGTGTCTTGCATGCACTTGCCCAACTTCCTCGGGAGATCGAGATTTGCGTTGAGGACCCAGCCCTCCTGGCCGGAATCCTCTATCATATCATTCCAGTGCTCATCTCGATTTACCGTGAGCGTCCAGTGTGCGACCTCGCGTTCCCTCTTGTGTTCTCGTATGCTGTGACCTTGCATTGTCGTCACCATGATCTCGTGGACCTCCATCAACCTGCAGTTGATATCTCCGATCTCCAACCCTTTCAGCAGGGGCGTGAACCTGGTCTCGAGCGGGATGGAGCTTCCGAACACAATGGCCTTGGTCGGGATCACGACGCTGTACTCGACCTTGTTTGGCCAGATGTTTTCGACGCTCATGGCGTGCAGGAACTCCAGGGCCGAGGACTCGAGTGTCCGGATGATCCTCACCCTCTTCTTTGCGTGCAGGTCGTAGGCGAGTTTGCCGCGCGCAACAGTCGCTTTCAGGTGGTAGGTAATGCTGGCCTCGGGCATACCCTCGATGGATTCGCAAAAGTCTCCTGGCAGCATAAGCTCAAAGGGCCATTCGTAGTTCCCCTTCTCGAGCAGGGTGCTCTTCCCGGAGTTGCCGCCAACAAAGGGCTTCCATCTGTGCTGGAAGAAGATGTTGGTGCGATCGACCTTTTGATTTGAGATTCCCGTTGGCGTGACCCGTGCATCCGTCCAGCTGGTGTGGCTGTCAGTGAGAGAGCTCTCGAGAAATTGCTGAGGTAGGGAGGAAGTCTGGTGCAAGGGAGGCGACGAGGTAGTGATGTAGGGAACGGCTGTTAGGTGTTGCAACAAACTCACTTCAACCTTTCGGTACCGACTAGTCGCAGATGCACATCGTCGACCTTCAGGGCTTGTGGCAAACACAGCACGACGGTGCCCTTTAGTAATTGGCCTGAGGACTCATGGTCATTGCCTCGAAAGACTAAGAAGTCGTTGTCGAGTCTGATCTCGAAAAGCGTATAGGCATTGCGCCCAGTGACGTTGGCGATGGGATTAAATGAGGGCATTCTCAAGCCGTGGGTGCTCTGTGCATGAGAATCGCAGTGAAATGGCCCGAGGGGCAGGAAGGGTAAGGGACTGCCAGGCAGGGTCGGTTGTTTTTAATCCAGGAACCCAATGCAGATCATGGGAGCAAAGTGGGTACTGGTGAGGCGAAAAAAATGTAAATGGGCGTGGTAACACCGGGCAGAAGTGGGAATGAATCGTTTGCGGCTGCTATAAGTGGCCGGTATCAGAGCCGATGATAACTGCTGTAGCGTAGCACACAGATAGCGCGCCCCGTGAGTGGACTGGACCCTTGGTCTGGTGGACGGCGGATGCAGTAGAAGGGGGTCGAAGCGAGGCAGGCAGGCAGGCAGGCAGGCAGGCAGGCAGGCAGGCAAGGCAGGGCAGGGTGACGAGACGAGTCGAGACGACTGGTATCGAAAGATGCGAAAACACCCCACGAGGCAGCAGCGACGAAGTGGGTGGTGGCGGTGCTGGGGGTGCTGGGCCCTTGTTTTGGGATTGGTGAAAGGGGATGATCAGAGTGGGATTGGAAAAGGCAGGATGGGCAAACGTTTTCTACATGTAGAAAGGATATCGCCCTGTTGGTCATTGCCCCCTAATTGCGAACGAGCGACGACCGGCCGACAGCAGGACATGTACTCACACAGGCACAAAGGACGATCGGATGGATCACACACAAGCTGGGCTGGGACGTGGAACCCAAGGGCTGGGTTCCCGTATGCACGCATCGTCTTTGCTGCAAGCACGTCTACGATCTGGTAACGGGTACCGGTACAAACATGGCCTCGGCCAGGCCAGCACCGGTCAGTCACAGCAATAATAATAAGCGAGACCTTTGCAGCCGATTGCTTGTGCTGTCCCACATGCCGGGTCGACCAGCACTACAAGGGACTACAAGGATACTCGCGCACTGAAAGCATCCTAGTCGCTTTGCACTCGAGGGGCTTCCCCTGCCCCGCCGGGCGCCCGTCCGTCTCTGCTCCCGCCTTCCCTGACTTTCTCACATCAAAAAAACCTTACTTAGGATTTGGGCCCCGGCCGACGGCTGCATCAGAGTTTCCAGACCCGATGTCCACAAAGAGCCCAACCGATATCGACAAAGAGGTGACTGACTACCCAGGCTCAGTCAGTGTGCGTGTGTGACTGCAAGATGTCAAGATAGGGGCCAGCGGAAAGAGGCCAACTGTCACCAGTCTATCTAGGGGGCGGTGTCAGTTTGTAGTGATGGTATCAAAGACGTGGTGGGTGGGTGGATGGTTGGCCTTGCCCATGCTTTTGGCGGATGATGCAAGAGGGCAAAAGGGTTCTTCAAGTCAGGGCTGGGCGTGGGACGCCTGGGCTGAATGACATGTACCGAGTACTTGGAACTGACACTGATGACCCTGACACTGCACTGACAGACGAACTGACTCCTGGCGTCATCCGACTTCGTCTTGCGAGTGCGAGAGTGCAGGGCGTGAAGAGTGGCCGGGGTCGGCGCCGCTCTAGATACACTTCAGGTTTGCCCTCGTTCCAGCCGGAACCGCGAGCGTCATGGGTAGCCCGTTTGGCCCATTTGACAGTATCTTTTCCCGTCGAATCTCCGGACTATTCCGCGTTTCCGCCGTGAACCTTGATACCAACTCAACCCACGAAAACAAGACTGTGCTCTGGCGAATCCTGGAATCTCACTCTGACAGGCAGACAGGTCCGAACAGTTCCCCCTTCGCCTCTCTTGCGGGTCATGATGGCAAGGGGTGGTTGCTGATCGGCCCTTCCGCTCGCTGCTGTCACCACCTGTGCATGTACACAGGTACACAGGTACAACAGTCACATCTTTCTTCGCAGACGCAGAGTGGGTCCAGCGCAGCCCAGGCCAGCCCGTCACTATCGAACCTGCAGTGGCTCCCTTATCGGGAATCCTTCCATTATCCTTCCTTGAAGCTTCCATTGGCCAAAGAAAGGCTCCTCTCCTCGTCAAATCTTGGCCCCGGCGGTCGGCTGGCTCGCCCAAACCCCCAAAGCCCCAAGGCCCCCACGGCTGGGCCAGCATCTAGATGCGATCTGACCTCCATTTTGGCGTTCCTTCTTCGCTTGGAGCGTCTATTCTCGATACGAGAGGCTGGCTCCCTGCTTAAATTCTGGCACCCGCCTCCAGTCCGCCGCGATACGGCCGGAATAACAGTCTTCTCGCTTATGCCTCCTCGAGTGGCTCAATCGAGTTAATCCTGGTCAGCAATACTACTACGGACCATGCAGCCCATGTTGTACAGTACATGCGAAGGACCAAGACTTCATTGGTGGCCTTCCTCCTGCCATGCTGCCAGGGCAAGATCTACGTTGCAGCGCGGGACTGCTGAATCAGGCGGAAAAGACGGGGCATGGCCTTCGAGCGGCGGCAGTTCGGAGCTCTCCATGGGACGGACTATGCTCTGGCAGCACCATCGCGACAGCCTCCGTGTTTGCCCGGCTGTGATCAACCATGGCTCTGCATGCAAAACAGCACCTGCTGCACGAGATCTGGTCTGTAACTCGTCACCAACGGTCAGAGGGCCTGGAACGTGCCACACTGTCGTCCCATGCCCACGTCACGGGGCAGTGGCATGATCTCTCCGAGCTCTCGCCTGATGGCCCTCTTTTCCACCAGTCCAGCCTGCTTATCTGCCCTGTCTGCCTACCCGTGCCAATGAACCGATGCACCTCCCCTGACGGCTTGGACCTGCTCTTGCAGCCGATATATATAAAATACACGCCTCACCATCCCATAATCGCGGGGTCTCTACCTGCACGCCGCGGGCTTTGACGGGCGGACCTGCGCTTCCCTCCGGAGAAAAGCAGGCGATAGCATGACCTTCGTTCGGGGTGACACCACGCCACAATGTAGGGGTGGTCCGTAGCCGATTGGAGCGCACGGGACCGGGACCGGCGCAGAGAGCAACTTCAACCGCACCTCGCAGGCAAACCTGAGCAGTAGCCGAAACGACGCGCTACATCAGTATTGGGGCAAACGAGACGAACGCTTGTGCCTGACAAGCCCTGACCGTTGCGTCCGAGGATTGAGGGAACCGCCAGACCGCCCAAACAACCGCTGGCTCGGCCAGAATTTGACGATTAATTGACCGATTCTGGGTCGGCCCACTAACAGTCCAGCCCTGATACCTGACACCCCTGTGTCAATCGGAACGATTCCAAGATCTGCCGAAAAAGGAAATGCATAGGCACATGTCGACCTCCTGATGGCAGAACCAGTTTGCCCAGAGTGCTTCGAGCTCAGCTGCGAGCCTCAGCAGACGAGTCTCATATGTCATTCGTTTTAAGTGCAGTCCTGCATATCGGCAGGCAACTGCGTTGACCCCTTCCACCATGGGTATGCCGAAGCTACAGGGCCGACGACTGGTTGCCGCGGGAGCCAGAGGCGGCGTGTGTAGCCTCCCGCCACCGTTACGATTCAGAGTTTGTCGGCAGGCTGCCTATCCGGGCTTACTACGAAGCAATTAACGCCACGAGACGCCGGTCCTGCGCCGCATTGATTGTCCAGCGGCACCCGTCCTGGCCGGGTCCACCGTTCCCATCACTCCTTATCAACGGCCTCACGGCTCGGCCGGTCGTATATCCTCTAAAGATCGACACTAACCAAACAGAGCGTAAGTGGGTACGCGACCAGTTCAGTCCTCAGCCTTGCTGGTCGCACAAGATCTTGCTTGCATCTGGCTGTCTCACCACAGTGAGAGACACAAGTAGTAGTTACACAATCGACGAAACCGACAGTGAAATGCGTGCGACTCTCACATACGCTACAACGTACACACTATGACCAGTGCTGTGTCATCAATTTCACATGTTCGAAGCTTGAAAAGTTTCGCCGCCGCCAAAGCCTGATAACAGTCCCTCTCTCAAGCAAAACCTTGCAGATGATACCACGCGTCATCCCTGTTCCTTGGGACGAGCCAAAAAAGGCTTTGTTCTGGACGTCGACGCCTATCTGTTTCTGCCACGATGACGAGCGCGTCAGTGCTGAGACTGTCTGCTCAACAGCCCTCAGCCGGCTTTGCTTCGAGACGTGTTAGCGCCTTGCGCGTGTACAGATACAATCAATCCTTTCTTTGACCGATCCCTGGCGCTAAGAATTCGGCACATATGAATCCGGCGCAGTCAATCCACACGCGTACAATCGCAGCCTCTCATATGCCAACAATGTGCCCGCACACCTCTTGATCGAAGCTCATGCAGGACAAACCCGGACGGGCAAGCTGTGATCACTCAATGCACTTCTGCTCCGCCACCGCTGACAACCAGCCGCACCACCATTACACTAGAGTGACCGCTGCAGGCTGCAGTATGCTTTTCCCGCTGTGGGTCGGGTGGCCGGGACGAGATCCATCTGCCATTGCGATATCTCCCGGGTTCCACTCTGACAATTCGAGGAACAAAGGACCCACGTGTTTCCGAGCATAGCTCCCAGGACCTGAGCTCGAGCAGGAGCAATTGCCCCCTCCGGCCCAAAACCCTCAGTAAAACAGCTCAGGGACTCGGTCAGTCGGAGAAAGAAAATTCAAGCCCACCGGCGGCTGCAGTAGCTGTCACAATCACTAGATGGATCAGCGCCGATCAGGAACCCGCCCCCCTAAGGAGGTTCCTCGGCGACATTCCGCGAGCCTCGCCCGCTGGTAGCTCGACAGGCCGGCGTGTCTTGAGTCAAAGGTCCTGCAACGTTCTCGACCAGTTGGTGTGGGTCCCCAAAGATCAACCGCATGTAGGATATTGCGGCTCGAACCGGAGCCATGGCGGCGCGGGATGGGGGCCCTGCCACCAACGAAAACCAAACAAACATGCACACACATACGCATGTCGCAGAGGAGACCGCCCCTCCAACCAGAGCGGATCTGAAAGCTCTCCGGTGGGGACAGCCAGGGCACAGCAATGACAACTCTATCGGGCACACTCCGAGCCATTCACGAAACGTAAGAGTCAAAAGCATGTGAAAAGGCTTTGTAGTGGTTATGCAAGGCCTGGGATTCGTGCCTGGATTCGCAGTGCCTCTTAGGCCTGTCTCACATGTGTTCCCTGTGCGGCATAGCGGATAAGGAATGGCCAAAAAACCTGCTACTTGAACTTTGGCGGACCAATTCTCATGCTGATGCCATACCAACAAATTTTCTCACTTGCTCAACTGGCCGAGGTCTCTCCGACGGGTGCCGTCGAGTCTGAAGGGCGAGTCCAGGTGCGGATGTGTCCTTGAAGAAAAGAGAGGGTCAGCGGGCGGAGCAGATACGACAGATGGGACGAACGAGGCAGTTGAAAGGGGGAGCGGATGCCTATTTCACTTACCAGACTTGCAGCTCGTCACAATGGCCTCCTCTGTAAACTCCAACCAGCACAACGGATCCGTGTCCACGACCTTTGTCAACACGGGTGGCAGGATTGCGGTGTTCGCCCTCGGCTCGACCGCATGCGGCCCAGTGAAGCCATCCTCGCCATCACCACCGGCTGAGATCGCTGAGTTGGACCGTACTCTGCTCGCCGATGTCCCTTGTGTCTCGGCGCGTGTGAGTTGCGAAGTAGTCAGCCGGGACGCAATCGAGCCCCGCTGGCGAACTGATGCTGCGCCGGCGCCAGTCCCGGCCCTTGGTCGGTGCAGCATGCCGACGCTGAAGTCCCATAGACACAGCCGCCGGTCTTCCCCAACGCTGCCGAAACGGTAGTTCTTATCATCGCAGCGCCAGGGGTCGAAGGCTACGGAGGTCACCCATGAGTGATGGCCCTGGCACCGCGCGATAAGCACAGCCTCGGGGACGTGCCAGATCGAGATGAGGTCGTCCTGTCCTCCTGTAAGGACGTATTTTCCGTCTGGTGACCAGCAGACAGAGATGAGTCCGCCGTAGTAGGAGTGGAAGTGATCGAGCAGTCTGCGAGTTTGGGTCAGCTATCAAGATCATCGTGAAGTCCTGGCAGTTGGGCTTCTCACTCTTCCTTCAGGTAGTCGATGATCCTCAGCGAGCCGTCCTCCGACACAACAGCTAGCCGCCGGTTATCTGGTGAGAAGGAGAAGGCGTTGATCCGCTGGTTTGAGAGCTTCCACGCTGCAACGGGGTTGAACTTCTGGTTCTTCGAGTTGACCGACTTCTGGACCTGGATGCCATTCCTAGAGCTGTGTAATCCATTCGTGCCATTCGTCGCTTCAACCTCGCCATTCTCCTGTTCTGATGTGAAAATGGCGTCCTCCTTCTCCTTATCGTAAACCACCAGAGACCCGTCCATATGCGATGCCAAAAAAAGAGTCTCTGAGCCTGGTATCCATTTTATCTGAGAGACCGGGGTTCCGTTTATGACGCCCTATGGTCGTCAGCTTGGACCGGGACGGACACGCGCCTGGGGACCTTACATTCTTATTCAAACGTGCATATCGTTGTGAGGTGGCTTCCCACCATATTATCTCGCCAGTAGAGAAGCCCATGATTACATCGACATGGTTTATACTTTTCGTGATGTGGTTCACATCATGACAGAGACAATGCGCCTTGGTGAAAAGGACCTTGGTGAGATACTCGGCCTACACATGGTCAGCATATGATCTAGACAACAAGTCCCTTCGCAGAGGTACGACAGGATATACCAACCTTATTAGTGGCCGACATGTCCAGCCATTGAAAGGCGCGGTTGATATTGGCAAAGGCCCATACCCCGTCCGTCGGGCGCTCCTGGATCCTCTTGCTCAAATTCTCATTGACAATAACTCTGCTGATAAACGAAGAGTTGCTTTTCGTCATGTTGTTTTTGGGCTTCTTCCGCTTGTTAGCATCTTTCGAATTCGGTGCCACGAGCAAGGCCGTCCCCTCCCCGAACGCAGGGGCCGAGCCTAACGATAAAGGCGCATCGCTGGAGTTGGCGCGCCCTTCACTGCCGCTAATGGTCGGGTCCCTCGAGTTGTCCTCGTGGGGGTGCTCCTGTATACTACTCGACTGTCCGAGGTTGGCCGCTGTGATCCCCCCTCTGTACTGAAACGGAGAGTGCCGGGCATCAACGTTGATCAGCGACACGCTCGTGCCCGCGGTCGCGGGCTGGGGGTTCGTGGCGAGTGGGTTTGGATTTATGACGGGCGCCTCGGACGGGTGTGGTGGAGGGGTCGCGAGGTGCAGGTCTTCCTTGAGGGCGTAGGTGCCTGTGTAATGTCACACCGGTTTAGCCTCGCGCGCGCAGGAAGTGTGTGAGGCCCGCAAGTGGGAGGAATTTGGACGAATGCTCACCCTCTCCGACCAGGAAGTGGTCCTCTGGGTTCGAGAGAATGTTGTTGGTCTCGATCATGGGCGGGATATGACCTGCGCCGACGGCGGCATTGTATGCGGCCTGGGTTGGGTACCGCGGGGGAGGAGGTAGGACGCTGAGGGCAGTGATCAGCGAGACGTCGGTCATTTTTGTGGTGCTCCCGCGAAACGGGGTGGGACGATGGACAAGGAAGGGGTAGATTATAAAATGGGATATAAGCTCACAACATAGCGCCGGTGGGACGAGTGAGAGCTCCTGACGGTTGTGGTACTGGATGATGCTTTTCTTGGCGGGATGTTTGTATTCCAAGGGTGGTGGTGTTTATCTATGGGTTGAGCCCCATGCAATAGAGCGGACCCCTGGTGGGTGGTGTAATATAACGACAGGCAGTCCTCGGCTGCCGCCTGTCTGCCTGAACCGGTTGCGCGGCCGCGGCTGATGGTCGTTGGTGGGATCGAGAGGATACGGTACTAGACTATGTATATGCAATGAGCTGTGCAGTGTGGCAGCCACAGTACGACAGAAGCACGAGTCTGACAGGTCGTCGGGGTTCGTGTTGGCTGGGTGCACAGTTCGATTGACCTGCCAATTACGGATGACGTTCCTGGCCGAAGGGTGACGGATCGGACGGATGGAGGAGACCAATTGCGCATTCACGATTCTTTGCGGGGTCTCGAAATGGTCGCCGGGCGTCAGTGAGAAGGAGTAAATATCGACGACTATTTACGAAGAGGCGTGGAAGACGAGATGGAAGGCGACAAAACGAGGGACGACGTTGGCGGTCTCGGAGAGAGAGATGAGAGGTAGCAGCTAGAAAGACAAGACCTCGGGACCCATTGGACCTTTGGGCCCGTCGTGTCGGTAGCCCCTGATCCTGGGGATCACCCTTGGGAATTCGGACGTGATCCCTACTTTCGCAAGTGCCAATTGCCCTATCGGCCTTGTCATCCACATGGATCTTGTGGGGTAGCCGCGATGGAGTGAGGGGAAGCTTGGAGCTTGGAGCTTGGAGAAAGGGCCACGGGGTTTGCTGGGATTTCTGTCTCGGCCTGTCAAACTGCACGTAAGAGATCCGCCAGTCTATTAAGCATCCAGATATAGTATAGATTCTTAGATATCTTGACCCATATGGGGGCGTAGATCCATCGTGGTCCTTCATACCATGGATGCAGGAACAGCTACGTAGACTACTGTGTACTATGACTTTGGCCACAGCACCAGCCGTGCGTGCATTTCAGAAGCGCATCATCACTGGGCGTGGCTGAGAGGGGGGGAGGGAGTGTCGGCAGAGTCCTTGTGTAAGGGTGTGATCACGGAGGAAAGTTAGTGTGGTGTGGTAATCGAACGGGTTGTATTCCGGTATACTTATCATCTTGGCGAGGCCCCTATTCCTAAATTAGCAGTAGTTCTCACCTATAGGTAGAATTCTCTACTTATATACTACTATACTAAGCCTTAGTAGGTACCTCTTACCCTACTATAATCTCCCTACTAAGTATAACTTTTTTAGGAGAAGATCTATATATATTCTACTATTTCTACTAGTATTATAGTTAGTAGGTATACTAATTAATAGAGGTTAGTATACCTACTAACTTTTATTAGTATAACTATAATAGCTATAATATTTAATAACTAGATTTAATAGGTATACTTTCTAATAGCTATTATTATAATAATTAATACTTTAGGATTTAAGGATTAATATATAGCTTAGCTATAGTTATCTTCTAATATTATTAATAATATTAAAGAGAATATTATTAGGCTAGAAGCTATAAATAAGTTAGTAAATATACTTTTATATAGTAATAAGATATATTTTTATAATATATTTTAGATATTAAAATAAGCTTTTAGAAGTTTTCTTTTATAGCTAGGAGAGAATATATTCTTAAGTAATATAAGGTAGCTAATAGTAATATTATAGTTTATAGTATTTCTCTAGATTTATATATATAATAAGGTTTAATAGAATTATACCTATTAGTTTTTACTATATTAGTTAACTATTAGTAAGATTATATAGAACTATCTAGGATACTTCTATATTCTATATAAAGTAATTATATACCCTAAGCTAATAAAGTAGCTTAATAAGTAATATAAGCTTTAGGAGAAGAATATATACTTTAATAAATATATTAGTATAATTAATAATATATATATTATAGCTTATATACCTATAAGTAAGTAAGCTAAATAGTAGGATTAGAAGAGTATAGTATTATAGAATATATTTATTATAGTTAGAAATAATAAGTTATTTATATATATACTTACTAGTACTAAGGGTTTAATAAATAACTATATACTCTTTAACTTTATTATAGAGAATAGCTTTATAATCTCTTTAAGTAGGTTTTATTTTATAGATATTAGATTTAAGATATAAAAAGGTATTCTAGTACTATTCTTATTAATATAATATTATCTATAGGATTAGAGGGAGGGGGAAAGAAAGCTATATAATATAAAAGAGTTATATAACCTTTATTATACTTAGCTTTATATTATAATAAAGTAGGTATTTAGGTTATTAAAGAAGAAATAGAAGATTATTAGAGTCTTTATACTTAAGTATAATATTAAAGTATAAATTAGTTTTATTTATACCTATATAGTACTATAGAACTTCTTAATTAGGTTTAAGTAAGTAAAGGAGGAGGATATTTTTAAGGATACTAAGGAGAGCTTTTAGTAGGCTATTCTATATACTTATTACTATAGAGTAAGGTAGATAGTCTATATAATAGAATCTAAGGTACTAAGGAAGGTAATAGCTATAGAAATATAGTTAGATTATTATAGGAAGTATTATAGTAGTTATAGTTAAGGAAAGGAGGAAGAAGGTAGTAGTATAGTCTATAGAAAATATTAGTAGTTTATTAGTTAAATATTAGTAGGTAGTTAGTTAGGGGCTTAAAGCTTAACCTTAGAGTACTTTATTAGTAGAGGTACTAATATTTAATATTTCTTAGCTAAACTTAAGTCTTTTAACTTTAGAAAAGTTTTAAAACTATTTATTAAGTTTTTTTATATATAGAAATAAAGTTAGAATTAAATTTTATTAATATATTAGAAAGATATATAAGTTTTAGTATTTAAAGCTTAAATATATTCTAAGGTTTATAGAGCTTTATTAGTTATAGTAAAAAATATTAAAATTTCTTATATATTAGATAATACTCCTATATTTTTTAATATAAGAAAGAGATAAGAATTAAATAATTATATATTAGGTAGAGTAGATTATAAGCTATAAAATATATATTTTAAAATTCTAATATAATATATTTTAGGTAAAATATATATAGATATTAAATATAACTTTTAAATTAATAGATAGCCTCTAACTATATATCTCCTACTAACCTTTTACTAGCCTTTTACTAGCCTTTCTACTATAGTTAATAATACTTATTTCCTTAACTATTACTAAGTTTCTATATCTATAATACTATTACTTTATCTTTTAAACCTTCTCCTATATTATTCTAGAATATAGCTTTAAAGGGATTCTTTATAAACTTCTATAGGTAAGTAATAACTACTTTATTACTATATAGACTTAGCTAACTATCTTTTCTTTTATAGTAGGCTTATAAGTCTTCTAATACTAACCTAATATTATCTACTTTTATAAGCTTTATTATCTAGGTAGTTATAGTTATTAAACTATTACTTAATATATTATTAGTATTTTCTCTTATTTATTATATTATTAAAAGAGGAATTATAGTTTTAATAGGAAATAATAAGATACTACTAGCTTTTAAGGTATAATCTAGGTTACCTAACTCCCTTAATATAGTATAGTACTACCTAGCTACTAGTATACCCCTAAACTCCTCCTCCTCTTTATTAACTATACTAAAATTATTAGTAGAAGCTTCTTCTTATATTAGAGTATTAATTTCCTTACCTATTACTTATTCTTACTAAAAGATATCTATATATATCTCCTTATTCTTTAATAGGATAGACTTAAGCTAAGCTATATTAGGCTAATATTTCCTTATTAAATTAAAGTTTTCCTTTAAGCCTATAACCCTACTAGTTTCTTTATTAAATAATATACTAGAATATATTAGAAAGGTTAGAAATCTCTTATATCTCTTCTTCTCTATATTATATTTACTCTTAAGTAACTTAACTAACTATAGTAGTAAAGGATACTCTTTTAATAAAACCTAGATAAGCTTATTTTAAATAGATTACTATTATCTATAATTTAATAGATTTAGTAGTCCTTCTACCTTATACTTCTAAAGTAGCTTTATAAAGTAATTAATTTATAGTTTTATAAACTTTAATACTACTCTATATATTATTATAGAGGATAATAGGGTATATTTCTACTTTAGTATAGGTTTTATAGTTAAGGGGGTCTTCTACTTTCCTAGGTCTATCTTAGTTAGAAGTATAGTTAGTATTAATTTTAACTAGTAGTAAGCTTAACTAATAGGTTTAATAGGGATAGTAAGGATAGTAGCTATATTAGGGGTAGGGTTAAAGAGGTTATTAGGTATACTCTTATTATTAGATATAACTTATATAAGTATACCTAGTAAAATAGTATCTTTAATACTCTTACTAGCTTAACTTATAGTAGATCTAAGTACTATTATAGTAGCTAGTAGGTATATATACTTATTTAGTAATAGTATAGTTAACTTAGAAGATAATAACTTACTAGCTATAGTAATAATAGTATAAACTTCTCCCTATAGACCAACTATACTGAAACGGGAAGGCGGTGATGAACTCAGGGCTGAATGAGTGACTTCTGGGTTAAGCCCTGAACGGGTATAGTTACACGTATAAGCAGCTTGGCAAGAAAGTCACTGGTCAGGGGGTTTAGACCACACTGACTTTCCTCCGTGATCACACCCTAAGTCCAGCATTGTAAGCACCAAAAGACTGCAAGTAGCTGGCCATCCGTTGGGTGTCTACTTAAGTACCCATGTACGCGCCGCAGCCGGTGTGCATTCTATTTGCGTAGACGAGAGCAAGAGGGAAATGAAGGAAGAGCTAGAGCGATGGGTTGGGTCCCAAAATTGTAATGGTCACCTGCCGTCACGCCTCCATTGATCAGCTCGTGGTTGGCTGCGAAGCTCTCGGAAATTGCTGAGAGCTACCACACTCACCTGCATACATGACCCCAACGTGGACAAATGTGGGTAGCTTTTCCACTCCTCTGCCCACCACAACACCATACTTTGCTTGCTTTCTTCCTCGCTTCCACAACACAGCACGACTCTGTTCCAACCTGGCTGTGCACCATTAATCAAATCTGTGATCGCTCAATTCCTGCGACAACATACCACCTCGCCACCAGTCCGCGACCTGGAATGGCATGAGCAGCACCTCGAAGCTCCTACGCCGTCTCCGTCACCTTAGCTGCCATGGCGACAGGTCCGTTTCCCGAGAGCAGCTCCCTACATGATGACTCTCTGACTTTAAGAGCCCAGTGCGCATCTGCGTGTGCGGTGACGAGGGGACAGGCAAGTCCAGCCTGATCGCATCGCTTGTAAAGGACGTCTTTGTTTCCAACAAGATCCAGGTGCGTGAGCGTCGGCGGCCCATATAGCTCCCCGTGCTGGAACCTCCTCATCTGTTCGAAAGGCACGCTAACCTTCGCGCATGTACAGGCCGTCCTGCCCCAGATATCCCTTCCGCCGAGCATAGGGACCCCAGAGAATGTTACTACGACCATCGTCGACACATCTGCCCGACCTCAAGATCGCAACACCTTGCGGAAAGAGATCCGGAAGTCCAATGTCATCCTCCTCGTCTACTCCGACCACTACAGCTATGAGAGGGTTGCGCTTTTCTGGATGCCCTATTTCCGCTCCCTCGGCGTCAACGTCCCTGTCGTGTTGTGCGCGAACAAGTCGGACCTAACGGGCGACGGTAACACGGCCCAGGTCGTCGACGAGGAGATATTGCCAGTGATGCACGAGTTCCGTGAGATAGATTCCTGCATTCGGACGAGTGCAAGGGAGCATCGCAACGTGAATGAGGTCTTCTTCCTCTGCCAGAAGGCCGTGACTCACCCGATCGCCCCGCTGTTTGACTACAAGGAGGGCAACCTCAAGCCTGCCTGCGCATCGGCGCTACGGAGGATATTCTACCTAAGTGATAAGGACCAGGACGGCTACCTTAACGACCAGGAGATGCACGATTTCCAGACCAAGTCTTTTGAGCGGCCATTGTCGCAGGAGGACTTGGATAACATCAAATTGACTGTCGGCAAAGCGTCGCCCGGCACCAACCTAGAAAAGGGCGTAGACCTGGAAGGGTTCCTTCGCCTGAACAGGATGTACGCTGAGAAGGGCCGGCATGAGACCATATGGATCATTTTGCGGAAGCATCACTACACCGACAGCCTGAGTCTGGAGGACAACTTCCTACGTCCGAAATTCGATGTCCCGGAATACGCCTCGGCGGAGCTGAGCCCGGCCGGCTACCGATTCTTTGTGGACCTCTTCATAGCATTTGACAAGGACAACGACGGTGGGCTCAACAGCGAGGAACTGGCTGCATTGTTCCGCCCCACACCTGGCCTGCCCCAGTCGTGGACCGACGCTTCTTTCCCCTCGTCTACTGTTCGCAATGAGGCGGGGCATATCACACTGCAGGGTTGGCTGGCACAGTGGAGCATGACCACCTTCCTTGAGCCGAAGACGACACTCGAGTATCTAGCTTATCTCGGCTTTGAGGCCTCAAATCCCAAGGAATCGATCACCAGCGCATTGAAGGTGACCAAGGCACGGAAGCGTAGGAAGCGACCGGGCCGGGTCGAACGAGGCGTTGTGTTGTGCTATGTTCTTGGCTCGTCAGGGGCTGGCAAGTCCTCTCTCATGGATGCTTTCCTAAGCCGGCCCTTTGACGCCCTCCACCGCCCAACCATCAAGCCCAGGCGGGCCGTCAACAGCGTCGAGCTCCAGGGCGGAAAGCAATGCTATCTCATCCTCGAGGAGCTAGGCGAGCTGGAGCCCGCCATCCTCGAGAACCGCGCCAAGCTGGACGCCTGCGACCTTCTGTGCTACACGTACGACTCCTCGGACCCGGACTCGTTCTCGCACATCGTCGAGCTCCGCCAGAAGTTCGCTCACCTCGACGAGCTGCCCTCCATATACGTGGCCCTCAAGGCCGACAAGGACAAGACCACGCAGCGCTGCGAGATGCAGCCCGACGCCTACACCCACAGCCTCATGATGCCCCACCCCCTCCACGTGAGCGTCACATGGGAGAGCATCAGCGAGCTCTTCGTCGCGCTGGCTGAGGCGGCGACAAATCCCAGCTCTGGGTTCCCCAAGAGTGAGGAGCCGCCCCCAGACATGACGAGCCTCTATGTTGCGCTGGGAGCGACCGCTTGTGCTGCGATTGCGGCTTTGGTGATCTGGCGGCGCTCGACTGTTGGGTCTTCTGGCTGATCGCGGATAAGTATGAAATGCAGTGTCTTCGAATCAGTGGAAAGCCCGAGGGGACACATCTGTTCTGTTGGTCAATAGGACTCCCAGTCAGAAAAGGCCCAGTTTGGGGACAGGCACGGGATAGTTTGGGGACAGGATGAGTATGATTGGGTAGTGTTGGGCTCTACCATGCCGGGTGTTAGTTTGGGGATCATTATGCATAGCTTGGAGTCAGGCAGAGTATTTATTTCAATCAGCATGGGCTCAATTAGGGATATGCATCCGAACTTTTACCAAGGTACCCGATTTTCCAGACTGCGTTCATCCAGAGTGGCCCAGTAAGTAACAAGTATATTTGGGTAGGTAAAGAGAAATATCAGATCAGACAGGCAAGCCTGCCTCACTCTAATCTGCAACCCAACCACAGCATGTGCATCGTGCACAGTTTAGACGGTACTCACAATCCAATGTCTTGAAGTGTGAACGTCTTGTCGCATAACCTTCACTTTAACAAACTCCTATGGAGTAGCCTCCCGTAGGGGAATATCCTGTAACACAGCATCCTATGAGACGGAACCCTACAGGATATCATGCAATGAGATAGTGTCCTGTAAGATACCTCTTCTTGGGTAGCTTCCTATGGGACAGCTGGACAAAAGGGGTGCAAGCTACACGCAGGACTCTGCTCTGGCTTATATAAGTTTGACATTGGATATTCGCACCTGTAAAAACGAAGGGTGCACCTGTACAAGTACAGTCCCATATACACATTACCCCTGATTCCAATACAGAGTAGATAATCTCCTGTAGAACAACCTCCTATAGAACAACCTCCTATAAGATAACTCCTTTAGTAGGAACCTGACTGTTTTGATTCCTGAGTTGCCTGGTATAGGTGTACCTTCTGTTTTTGCGGGTGTGAATATCTGATGTTATAAGTTTTTGATTAGGTGACCATGGTACTGTAATGAAATACACAATATCTCAAATTGCGATCTGCCCCCTAAGATCATTTGTGCTGTAACATTTCTCTTATACGGCCAGAGTGAGGGAGAGCAATTGAGGTCGTCTTGACCATCGGAAGCTGGATAGTGATATTGGTCCGGACGTTACCAAGTAACCTGGCGTCCCCGCACCGTATGTCTCCGGACTGCTGTGGAAGAAAGGGCAAGGAGAGCACGAGGGCATTCGCTTTGTTCAAAAACGGTGTGGGTATCATTATGTTCTGGTCTCCGTCGAAAACAAGTTCCAGGTCCAAGGCCCTGGCGCCTATTGAGCTAAGCTACGGTCTCATCATCAGATTCAACAAATCCGCCTCGGCGACGCTCTGTCTTGACCCTCTTTGCCGTGCTCGCGCGGCTGGTACGGCTGGTGCGGCTTAGACGTGAGATTCCCTCCTCGTCCTCGTCCTCGCCCTCGCCCTCA
The DNA here is from genome assembly GCA_000800745.1 of Diaporthe longicolla. Taxonomy (NCBI): domain Eukaryota; kingdom Fungi; phylum Ascomycota; class Sordariomycetes; order Diaporthales; family Diaporthaceae; genus Diaporthe; species Diaporthe longicolla. The sequence goes on from JUJX01000006.1 coordinate 317,056, forward strand.
TCATCCTCCTGATCCGAGGACCGCGCCGCCGCTTCCCTCTCGGCCTGCTCGGCGCGCTTGATCCTGCGGACAAGCACGTCATCGAAGTAGAAGTCGTCGAGCGTCATTTGCTGGCAGAAGGTGTCAGTCAAATCAGCGACTTACACGGGGAGAGAAGTACATAGCGATAAGAGTAGACTTACCTCAACATTGCACCCAGGCACGGGGCACTTGGCCACCCGGCCTCTGCCGTTGGGCCCCTTAATGTACTCCGTGATGGCGCTCTTCTCGAACGAGTGCTTGCATTTTCTGCAAGTAAAGGGCTCCCGCATCATGGCGAGCGACAGCGGGCACCTAAAGGACCTCTTCTCGCGCGCGATCTGTATCTCATCCTCCTCCTCATCGCCGTCCTGGTCTCCGTCCTCGTCAGCACCCTCGCCCCCTTGCCTGTCATCCCTGCGCGTCTCGAGCTTCGGGCGCCCATCCCGGTCGAACCACTTCGTCGGATCGGGGAGGGGGATGTCATCCGGGTTCGAGTACAGGCCCTCGTGCCACGATTGCCTGAAGTCGATGTACTTATTGTTGACCGCGTATTTCTCGTAGGCCGTCAGCCTGCCGTACTCCGCGGCCTTGGCATCGCACGCCTCCTTGAGCACGTCCAGCGTGGGAACCCCAGGGACCTCAGGCGCGTCGGCCTCCCCCTCCTCGTCGGCCTCGCGGTCCTGCTGTGCCTGGTCTGCCAGTTCCTGCTGCCGCGCCGCAACCAGCTCCGGCAGATTCCGCAGCGTGCTCTTCTCGTCCTCCAGCGTGGCCTGCATGTCAAGCGCCTCCCTCATAGCCTCCTCGATCTGCGTGGCCAGCTCGAGCGTCTCCTCCTCCAGCTCCCGCACCGCGCTCTCGGCGGCGGCGGCCTCTTCGTCCTCCCCGTCGTCGGCGCCGTGCTTCCTCTTGGCGGCCCTCGCCGCGATCTGTGCCGCCACCTTCCTGCGATTCGTCACCCGCTCATTGATCACGTAGATACTCTTGCTGAGGAGCTGCGCGGACTCGGCTATCTGTTTCTCGTATGTGTCGTTGACGCGGCCGGTGCAAAAGTCGTTCAGCTGGCGCATGTACTCGGGTGCGAGGGGACACCTCGGCGGCTCGTATGGTGGGAGGTCCAGGGAGTCATTCTGGTCGTGTCGGGGTTGTTGCCGCGACCGTTGGCTCGCTGAGCTGCGCCCGGCGCGACGCTGGGAGCCCAGCATTGTGAGGTGTAGATCGGTGGGGTGGCAGTCGGACTGCTGTATCGCAGCGACCGTGCAAGTCTCTCCGCGTCAAGTCTAGCCTTCCGAATTCTGTCGCAAGCGGAAAGGGGACGGCTTTAGGATGGCGGAGTTTCTCTATGTTCAGGCCGATTCACGGCACAGACGCGTCGGTCGCGTGGGTTGCACTAAAACGTAAAGTTAGAACGTGGAGACAGGACGCGTTGGTCGGGCAGGGATCTGGAGCTCATTGCCCGCTGGAGGTCCTGTAGGAGCTCCCTAGCTCTGTAGCCACCAGTACTGTGAGAGTGTGTGCGTGGGCTGGGGGCCCCACTGGCTGCTTAGTCATCCACTGTGGCCTATTCACCTATACCTTCTAAAGACTAGACCTTCCCTTTATAACCCCTTTAAACCTTCCTATATAATAAATATTTAAATAGCTTTTTATTATATTTTTTTTAAAAAAAACTATTTAAATATATATTTTAATTTAATAAAAAAAAATTTAATATATATATATATATTATTTTAATAAATAATATAATATACTACCTAATAAGATAGATTACCTAGTAAAATACTTTTTACTAGTTTACTAACTTCTATTAACCCTAGTACCTACCTAGTATAGTTAATTTAATAAAAGTTAGTACTAATTAATACTAACTACTTTAAATTACTTATTTCTAATTAATTTAATTAATTTAAAGTAATTTATATAGGTATAGTATAGGTTTAAACTAGGTTACTTTTAGTAGGAAATATATACTTTATATTAAATAGTACTAACTATACTATTAAAAATATAGTCTATTATAAACTATTAAAATAGATATATTTATACTAATTAGTATTAACTAAGCTAGATTTATTATAATATAGTTAGAATTTAATTTATTAAACCTTTCTTCCTTTTTCTTATATATTCTTATATTATACTTAGTTTTACTATAGTTTCTATAGTATTATTTACTTAGTCTACTATAGACTACCTCCTCTATTCTACTACTTATTTTACTAGCTAGCTACTTCCTTTTTTATTTTTCCTTAATTATTACTTAGGAATCCTTAATACTAAGTACTTTTTTAAGCTATACTTAACTCTTCTTAGCCCTCCTATACTTAGTAAGTACTATATTAGTATTCTTAAGTATATAAACCTAATCCTTTAAAATTATAATTTTATATACTATTATCTATAAACTCTTTAATAGCTAGTTAATAGCTAAAATAATTAATATAGAGGAGCTTCCCTAATATACTAAGATTTTATTTTTAATAAAACTTAATTACTAGATAGTTTACTAGGTATTAGATAGTATTTATAACTTTTATTTCTAGGGAGAGATAGGAAGAGATTAGTGTAGTATTTATAAGTAAATATTAAGTTTAGAAATAATAGAATCTAAGTTCTAAAAAGTAATTCTAACTTCTTTAAATATAGCCTTAATATTCTTCTCTATAAAGATTTTATTATAGGCTACCTTAAATATAAGAAAGAACTTAGATTTAATAATATAGTTAATTAAAGCTTAGATAAAAAGGTTAATTTAGTTAGTATATATATACTTTAAAGGTAAATATAATATAATATTTAGTAATTAGAGTATATAAGAAGAATATAGTAGTATACTAATAGTAATAATACTATTTATTTTATAGTAATTTTTAAAATCTACTAATATATAGCTCTTATATTTATCTAAGATAAGTATTTAATATCTACCCTTTATCTATTATTTTATATACTTTTTAAAGTACTAAACCTATTTTAAACTAGTTTAAGTATTTATTTATCTATTTAAAGTAAGTTTAATAACCTAATCCTTTAAAAAACCTAACTCTATAGCTTAGCTTATAAGGTAGTAAGCTCCTTAAATAATTATAAATAGTAAGATATACTAGCCTTTTATATTAATATATTTAATAGCTATTATCTATTCTTAGTTTCTAGGCTATACTAATTTAGCCTTTCTATATTTATTAATATATATAATAACTATTAATATAGCTAATATACTTATTATAAAGCTAGTTTTATTAAAGTTATATAAGTTATTATCTATAATCCTATACTTAGCTATTATATTATAGAGGAGCTTAAACTAGTTCCTAATAATTTCTAAATCTTTATAAAGTACTCTCTAATAGTTATAAAGATAATTAAACTAGGTTTTTAAACTAGGTTATATATTTATAAAGCATTAAGTTTAGCGCTTACTAATAAGCTTACTATTATATAATAATAGTATAAGATTAGCTATATCTTCTATATTAGAGAGATATATTAGAAAACCTTATATATCTTAGTTAATAATATATTAGATAAGTACTTATTCTTTAATTAGCTTAAGTTTATAGTTATTAATATATATTTTCTTATAATAGGGTTAATTATTTATCTTAGCTAATAATATACTATAGAGGATAGAAAAGATTTATATAGCTTTATATATACTTATAAGTTTTTTATAGTTTATTTTAAATTTCTTAATTACCTAAAAGGCTAGAATAATTCTATCTTTTTTAAGTAAATTAGTATAGTAGATATTAATTTTTAATATATTAAATAGTTAAATAGGTAGAATAATATAAGACTAATATAAAAAATAGGGATATAATCTCTATTAAATATAAACCTATCTACTAAAACTTTAAGTTTTTAAACCTATACTATAGCCTTACTACTATTTTAAATTAACTAAATTAATTAGAAATAAGTAATTTAAAGTAATTAGTACTAATTAGTACTAACTTTTATTAAATTAACTATACTAGGTAGGTACTAGGGTTAATAGAAGTTAATAAACTAATAAAAAGTATCCTACTAAGTAATCTATCTTATTAAGTAGTGTACTATATTATATATACTTTAATAAATTATAATTTATATAAATTATTTATAACTTTTAAAGTTTTTAATTATAATAAAAAGTAAAAATTTAAAAAATAATTAAAAGTTTTTATAAAAGTTTTTATAAAGTTTTTTATTAATAAACTTATTATATTTATACTTTTTATATTAAAATTTAAAAAGTAACCTTTTTTTCTTTTTTCTTTTTTAAATAAACTTATTTATAAAATTTATATAATTTAATATAAACTTTAAACTTTTATACTATAAAGTTTAAATAATATTTTAATTATTTTAAATTAGAATTTATTAAAAGCTTCTTTTCTTCTTACTCTCTTTTCTTAGTTCAACTAGGTTTTATTTAAAATTCTATAATTTTAAGCAAGACTTAGGAGCTTCATCACTCCTATATCCCTCCTGTAACACTAGGGCTATAAGGTAAGTAGAAGTGAAAGGATTCCCTAGGACCTCACCAAATTACCCCCCTTGGCATCCCTGTTTCCTCCTCATCCTGCCTCTTCAGATTGATGTTTTCCCACATGAAAACACACGCGAGGGCTAGAGGTGTTATACAAATGCCCGCTATGACCATCTTTTGTTGGGTAGCCCAATACGCTGCTGTGATGGCGTCGCGGATTGGGCTGCCCAATGCATATCCTTTTTGGCTTTCTATGGATCCAAATATTGCTTTGGCAAGATCCTTGCTTTCTGATGGCAAGGCAGCATCCAAGGCACTGGGAAAGACATTCGTCCATACTGCTCCTGATACTCCAAGACAAACAGCCATGCCAATTGACATATGGGCACCCAAAATACCAATGGTAGTGGCAACATCCTTACGGGTGATGCTACTTGTGACCGACATAAGACTGGATGCCGCAAGGGCCCTCTCTGAGATACCTATGAGGACCTGGCACATGATCAAGAGGCCGAGTGCGGTGTCAGGCGTGTGAAAGACCAACAAGAACCCAGTGAAAGTGCCTAATAAGGGTGCAGCACAGAGGGCGGGGTATTTGTAATTTCCGGTAACCCGAAGGAGGCTTTCATTCTGTTAGTAACTCGCCAAAGCAAAGGTTTCAGAGGTTTGACGATCACTTACATTCCAAGAAACGGCGCAGAGAATGCAAAACTCAGAATATAGGCATTGGTGATGTAACCGGAGGTGGTGATACTCTGATTGTGGACAACTTGAAGGTAGGAACCGTAGTAAGCCTCCCAACATCCAACGGATCCAGCTGAGAACAGTACTGCCAAGCAGCCCCCAAGGACATTTCTGTTCCTCAACAAATCCCAGTTGATGCAGGTCACAGGAGTGAGCCACTTCTCCCAGACAATGAACATGATTATACTCATCGCCCCGACGACGAGTATAGAGATGAGCTTGGGATTTTTCCAACCATTCTCGACTGTGCTGGCGAGACTGAACGGGAGAAGGATCAAGCATAGCCCTGCGGTGGCTAAGACAATCCCGGTGAGGTCCAATTCAATCAGGAAATACCGGAGGGCTCGAGGCAAACGGCGATGGCGGTTAGATTCCCCAACACGACTGGCCTCATCGGAAATTCGATTCGTACGCCCAGCATGGAAAAGAGCAATGGCCAAGGGAGATAAGAGGCCAACAAAGATGAAAGATGAGGCGCCAAACACCCAGCGCCAGTTGATTCTAGTGTAAAGAGTGTCTGCGATCTTTGGCGATGCAAAACTAGTGACTATGGTAGGAGTCACAAATATCCCGTACGCAAGGCCTGTTTGAGTTCTAAGTCAGCAAGTACGCCAATATGACTTGAGTAGAGGGTTGTGTTCATGTCGATGATAACGTTGGAAGGCGATAAAACAGTTTTGAAGATCTACGCTAAGGATGAAACATACTCCTGTTCTTGAGGGATGTCATGTCGGCCAGGAGCACAGTGAGAATGTAATCCATGAAGTTCCAGCCTATTCCCTGGAAGACTTGTGCGACAGCCGTTGTCGCAAGATTTTGAGCTGCTGCCTGGAGAATGAGACCGAATGTTACAATGCCAGAAGTTATGAGAAACCCATGAAGTCGACCGAATGTATCTATAAAATTTGCGAGCGGTAACCGTAAGACTCCGCTTACGACACGATTTATCATGAAGATGATAGAGAGGAGCCCATGTCCAGAAAAGTCTGATAGGACATACGGTAATAGGCTGAGTGCGATACCAGCAATGAGGAGGAGGACGAAGTTGCTGAAATATATACTTTTGGTGTCTGGTCAGAGTCTCTACTGTCAATGATTGATGTTAATTAATTTGGGTACATACAGAACAAAAGATGTCGAAAGCGCTGTCCTAGTTGAAAAGACGGTCACCCTTGAGTGTCTCTCATTTTCAACCTCAAGCGTAGACACTGTGTGACCGGAGCCTCTTTTTCGCGATGGCACATTCTCCATGCTTTTCGTTATTATCTCCAAAAGCGGATAGAGAGATCAAGACGGAACACTGGGCCTAATTTGATATGGGATAGAATTGATTTCGTCAACTTGAGAATTTGAAAGTCACGAGCAAAAGGATACCAGACAGCCTCGAAATAGTTCTTGTGAACCACTTTGTTAATGAAAGACATGAAGATCGCGGAAGACTCGCGGGCGGTTCTTGGGGCTGAGGAAATTTATCTGAACGAAATGTCTACCGTTTTCATGTTGGTCCATAATATGCTCGCTTGAATGTTCATCACTCAATTTCAATCGGCGTTACTTCGACCGGCGTCGACACCGTGTCGTTCTCTGAGCAGCCGCCTCTACAAGCGCAATGACTGTGCGTGAAGTCTTGTGAGTCCGAGAGCATGACTGTGGGAGAATGACTGTGAAACCTTCTCAACCATAACCCACTGATGGTCATCCGCTAACAACAACTAAAATTAATGCTGGTGTCAATGACACATTGCTGAGGATTTGGCCGTCATGAAGTTCGAAAAATAAATTGAGCGTTGGGATAAGGATTGATATGTATAAAACTGAAATTGGGGACAGTCCTCTCGATTGAAGTCTGGATATAACTGCGCAGGCTGCGCAGGCCACATCGAGTTATGAGCGGCTCACCCAGTGGACCGAATTCAGAATTACCCCATTCCCAATCTCGATGCATGGCAAGCTCAGGTTTAGCGATCAGCGGGCTCGGACCAGCGCTGAGGCCGCGTCTATCCCATCAGCACGGTTTATCTTAGAGATCGAGGATTTATAGGGTAAAAATCGGGGGGTATAGGGCAACAAGTACCCCTACTGTGAGAGTGTGTGCTTGGGCTGGGGGCCCCACTGGCTGCTTAGTCATCCATTGTGGCCGATTCGCCCACAACCTCTAAAGACCAGACCTTCCCTCCACAACCCCTTCAAACCTTCCCCCTTACATAGAAGGTAGCACCGAGTTATCTCGAATTGACGTATTAAGGACAGCTGCATTGTCTCTGTTTCCCCTCTTATAACACCTAGTATACTAATATAGATTTATACTACTAATTTACTATATAAAATAATAAGATATAATTATTAACTATATATTTATTATTATATACTTATTATTATTATTACTTTTATTTATTAATATTATTTCTTTTACTTTAATAGTTTAATTAATTATTTTTATTATTATATTTTAAATTAAATATAATAAAAAATTAGAAAAATTTAAAATAGTTTTTAAAAGTTATAATAAAAAAAGTTTAAATTATTTTAAAAGAATTATTAATTTAAGATTATAATTTTATATTATTAGTTAGTAGGAAGTAAGGTAGGTAGAGTGAAATTTTAAGTTTATAGCTATTTGTTACTCTAGACCGCCCTAGTGCAGACGGCACGTGTCGGTTGAGCAGGGATCTAGAGCTCATTGCCCGCTGGAGGTCCCGCTGGAGGTCCCGCTGGAGGTCCCGCTGGAGGTCCCGCTGGAGCACCCTGGCTCTGTAGCTACCAGTACCTGGGCAGCTTTTGAGTGGGTATGACATCAAGCGCCCAATTGTGGCTGTCGCAGCTAATCAAAGGCGTCTTTGTCGAAACTGCAACAGGCTTGCTTGTGGGCATCAAGAACAGCCGGTCCATTCAGGAAACAGAGCTGCTGCCGTACCCTGCAGATAGACGCCAGGGGCTACCTCATACCTCATAATAATGATAATGGAAAGGTATTGACCGCTTTCAAGCGACCCATTCATTCATTGCCTTGCACAGGTGCTACCAACAGAACCGTTTTATATCATCCGGGCAGGGCAGCGGTCATTGAAAACATTTGTCCTCAGCCACAGCTTCAACTGATCTCTGTCCACATCAGCCTCGGCAGCACTGCTCAGTTTCAACAAGATGGCCAAAGCAACCTCAAAGAAGCAGAACAACCGGGTGGACCCACTCTCCAAGAAGGGCAAGAAGGATGCCTCCAAGAAGGAGGAGAAGGAAGTAGAGTCCTCCAAGGACCCAAAGTCGTCCCATTTGTGTAAGTGTGCCTCATAACGCATACGGACGGTTGTTCAGCTGTCTCTTCCGTATGTGGGCATCGAGTACACGTATTCGGAGCAAGCGTATACTTGCATACCACGCACACAATTCCATGTGCCTCACCCCACTGAATAAAAGTTCGCTAACCCTTATTTTGGAATAGACACCGATGACAACCCGGAGACTACGCTCAAGGGGACGGGATTTAAAGATGTGGAGACCGCAAACAAGACCATCGAGCTCGTCTCCGAGAGGAGCCTGACCTGTAAGCAAGCATCCATCTCTTTCATTGGCCTTTGAACCTGTCAGCCTGTCAAGCGCAGATGACATATGCTTTGGGCCGTTGAACTATCTACCCCGGTGCGGCCGCCCGGTCAGGTGGTATGCATCTTGAGTGGTTCCACTGTCTGTGTGGAATGCTCCGAAAAGGGGGCACTCGAACAGTCCCACAGGTTTGCCCATGTCATAATCACAATACGGTGATCTGGACAGCACTTGATTGAGACGTCAGTCTCCAGCGGAGAGAATGTCCTTTGATGACAGCTTTGGGAATATGCCGCGCTGCAGTGGCACAGTCCGCTAACCAGAAGCATCGTAGACCAACGCCAGACCATCAATACGATGTTCAACAGGGCCAAGCACCACCCCAAGAAGACGGATGATATCAAGGCAGCCCAGGCCGTGTTTGAGAAGTGGCTCAAGGAGACCTACCCCAAGGCCAAGTCCGAACAGCGCGAGTTCAAGCCCGTCCTCGCGAAGAAGACGATGGAGACGGTGCTCCCGCTGCTGAAGGAGGCCAAGGGCGTCGACACCAAATTTGCTGACGTGTATGTCGAGCTTGAGCCCAGGAAGCGCCTGGCCAACACGCTGGTGGATGAGAGCCAGCCGGGGGAAGCCGACTGGGACAAGGCGAGGACAACAGCTCTGAGCGAGCTAGTGCCTGAGGGGAAGGACGACATGGCCGAGGAGAAGCTGTGGGGAGAGGATGGCAAGCCGTCTACGTACCACTTGAGCCTCATTGCTTGGGCTTGGTCGCCCACGACGGAGTATAAACTCCTGAAGGCAGTTCGGGAGTGAGGGGTCTATGGGGTGGTACCGCTCCGAAAAGCAACAAAAATGCGGAGTGTCGCAGAGGTCGACAGACAAGGGGGATGCCGGTTGTTCCAGGGGTAGTTGCGGGCAGCCCGGTACGCAGACGACTCAGTCAGTAGTCGGCCTGGGAGACCTGGGCCGCCATACTATCTTGGGCGGGCAGCCATGTACCTCTGTACAGCATCTCGCTACCCCAGATAAGCAAACCCCTGGAACCAGCCGCTAGACGCCAGGCCACATGCAGCATGCAGTAATGTGTCTTTCCTTCCCTGACAGCCGGAACGGTTGCGAGATGTGGCTTTGTTTGGATCAGATGAGGCGTGTTTGCTTTGTCTTGTGTACCATATAACAACAGATATCAGAATGTGCTCACGATGCGGGAGGCTGGGCGGCGGGCGACCGTTGATGGGCGATCGGAGTTGACATCTGGCATTCAGGCATTCCACGCTGTGGGCTGTGGGCGGGTGGCCCCACTATTGTACCTGACCGGCGGTTCAGATCGCCCCTCTAAATCCCAGTCCCAGCCTAGGGTCGCCCAGCCAGCCCAGCTAGGCACAGTACAGCAGTAGCTCCAGATCTGGACGACGTCTGGTCTCCATGACGATCGTCACAAATCGATCCCGCAGGGCATTCCTGTGTGCCCTCTGTCAATGCTTTGTGCACCTGACGTTCTGATCAGCTCACTTTTCCCCAGCCCTGACTAATTCCGTGAATGCATGCTCTCTCTCGGGACACAAACCTGCCCACGAGACAACAAGAGAGAGACGGTTGATGGACCTGTGGACTTGTCGGTTGTGTTGATGAGGCCATTCACGGCTCGCAGCACGGGACAGGGCCCTTGCACAGTCGTCTGGAAGCAGTGTGCTGCTCGCAATGCACGGCACAAGTCAGCAGGCAATGACGAACAGTGGATGCGGGAGGGAATGAGAAGGGAAAAAAAGGGCGACTGTGCTGCTGCCGAGAGCTAGGTAGGCTGGCTCGCAAGGCCGGGCCTTGCTGCGTGCCAGCCTAGCGTGGGCGTGCTGGCGTGGTAGAAGTGATTGTTCCATATTTGCTGCTACGGTCCCGATCGCCCGGCCTACAGCATCTTGTCTCGATCATGGCAGATGCCGTTCACCGTCCCGCCATCGAAATGCCATCGCATTTCCGGACCCATTTCGCCTGCTGTCGCTCGACTTTCCCATCCCGTCGGCTGCTTGCATCCGCCCACTACACGTGCACTTGTACACACACACACACGTCCGCTCGATTACCGGACGAAGCTCTAGCCCGGTCCACGACCAGTGTTTCTCCCGTATCCTCTCCTCTCTGGTCTCCCGTTTTAATCTGCTGCTCAAACTCTCGGAGTTGCGAGCACCCAGAGGCCCTCTGCTTGTGATCTCGATCTCTTACGTGCACTACTCCTAAAGACTGGCCCAAGTGCCTACCCAATAACTCCCAATGTCTTCGTAGATTCTTTTAGAGAGAGAGTACCATCACCATCTCTTCCTACTTCACCACCTTCAACCACTTTACTGTATTGGAACTGGAACATGCTGTACCGCCGTGACCAAGTCCCTTCTCCCTCTCCGACCCCTGTTTCCCAGCCCACAACCATGAATCCCTGGGAATCATGTGCGCTCGAGGTAGGTTTAGCGGCTTCTATTGATGGCACCTTGGCCGTACCCTCGGTAAATTCACACGCATACTAACATGAGTCTCTAGTACCGCTTCACACAGAATGGCAAGACAAGAGAGGCACAGGTCGCACAATGCACCGAGTCTTCCACAACCTCTGATCCTCTGATCTACCCCGGCCTCTACGCCCCGAGTGGCCTGGACGTCATGACAGTCCTGTTCCGAATCTACGCCAGGCCGAACCCGCAAATCGACCTGGGCCCCATCGACTGCTCCGTCGCGCTCCTCGTCTGCGACCTGGCACTGCCCGATGCCCCCATCGTCTACGCCTCAGACCCCTTCATGGAGATGACGGGCTACCGGATGAGCGACATCAAGGGGAAGAACTGCCGTTTCCTGCAGGCACCCGGGGGACACGTCAAACCACGCTCATCTCGGAAGTACGTCGACCACAAGACCATCAAGGGGATGCGCGAGGCCGTCAAGGCCAACAAGGAGCACCAGACCGAGATCACCAACTTCAAGAAGGATGGCAGACCCTTCGTCAACATACTCACCATCATCCCCATCCAATGGGATACCCAAGAGTACCGTTACTCGGTTGGGTTTCAACACCAGAAGGAGTAAGACAGCACACACACACACACACACACACAACTGTCCTCTCTGAAGCAGTTCGACATATAAACGCTACGAGACGCAAGCCTACTTTCCTATCTCACTTCGGTCCTTTTTCTTTTGAACACCATTTCGGTGTCGGTGTCAAGCAGATTGGATATACAAGGCAACAAACACACAGGTCATCATATTTCACGGGGATGCACCCACAACGGCGTTATTGTTTCATCAGTAGCTGCTCGGGCAGTTTGACCTTACAGAGGTAAAGAATAAAGGCAACAAAGGAGTTTCTAGCGGGCGCATCTGCTTTGAGGCAGTTCCGGCATCACAGCACAGCACAGCAGCATTCAAGGGAGTTTATTACGGAGGTCTATCTATTCGGGGCACAGCATTTCGGTTGTTCCCATTTTGACGGGACGGAGGCATCATTTTCTTTGCTTTTAGGCATAGCGCTATTAGGCACGAACGATACCCATCTTTCTCACCTTTTCCGCATGGTGTGAAGTTTCTCGCATGCAAAAGAAAAATTGCGAGGCAACCTTGAAGTTTCATGGCGATGGCTTGACGCCGGTATACGCCATCATCCGAGCTCTCAGATTGTCGGGATCAGATTTTAAAATAGATACAATTATCTACCTCTATCAAAAAGCCACAAAAAATCACGCTCGGGAAAAGTCATGTTCGCAAGAGGCTTGATTAAACATGCCTGGGCAGTTTCTTGGGCTATCCACAAAATACAAAAAGCCTCTTAGACATGATCCCGAAATTTAGAGATTTCTCTGGCAGCCTACACCACGCGATGTGGTCCATCATCTCCCACGAGGCTAATCGAGAGGTACTAGAATAATGATGATGGAGCCGAGACAGTTCGTGTCAACGTGTGTCCCGCAAGTGGGTTGAGTCCCAACCCGGGCAGTGCTTGTCCAAAAACCCCCCTCCGATAAAGTTCGCAGCGGAGACGGTGTCGACATCACGGTGGATACGACAAGTATCCGGCGGGGCCTTTCCGAGTCTCTGCTCCCGCCGAGCCTTCGCGACCCGATTGCTGGAATCGTGTAACTGACTGCGCGTTGAAGTCTACACGAGACCTGATGTTTCCCCCTGAATATGTGCCGTGTCGGCTCTTCCATCTGACACGTCGGGTATGATCACAAATCATTGGCCGTCATCTGGCCACGGGGCTCTTTGCCCCCGTTATCGTCTGCATAACATGCGGATCGGGAGCCGCGAGATTTGTTGGGCGAGGAAGCCGCTCTTCCGTAAAGGGGTTCCGATAATATCTGTTGTGTATCGATGCAGCGGCCGGTCCGCTCTCTCAGGAATCGTCATGGCGCTTCAGCCACCGGATGCCCAACCAGTTGCTGTGCCTATGACAGCTGGCCTTCCTACCTGCCTTCTTGCAGATCATGCAGCACAGAGCTCATGAGTATAATCTTTTCCCCCTGCCCAAGCCGAGCACTACCCGGCAGTTCATGGCGCTCAGGGATTCGGCGGAGCCCAGATGCATGGCCGCCTCTGCTGCCGTGTTCTCTGACTCCAACGAGTAACACTCGAGTAGGCTTCCGCGGCCTCGTGAAAGTCGAGTCGGATCTCCTGACTGTTGCTTTCGCTCGGGTTTGGGAGGGCGCCATGCTCGCAGATCCAAAGTCTCGTCCCTGCCGACCTTTCCACGAGGAGGACAAGAAATAGCCCCCTGCTCCATCAGCACGTGCTTTTCACTTGTCCTTCAGATAAACGCATGCGGTATGCAACTTTTAAAGTTTCGCTTGCTCACACGAGAACAAATCTGACATCAGCTCTTTCGAATATGTCGGGTGTTGTGGAGCGGGCGGTATATGCCGGACTTACACGGCCGGGTCAAAATCACAGGATTTTGCCGTCTGCACCTCGCGCAGTTTCTCTCATGTTAGAGTGAAGCCGGCATACAATTACCAACAAAGGCATTTTGGGCAATGCCCAACTACTATCATGTAGGCCCGTTATGGGAAGAACGACGTCATCCCTCGCTAGACATATGCGGAATGCCGTCAAGTCAAAGCGCAGGTTACCATCCGCCGAGGGAGAGGTCGGACGAAACACTCCCATGCAGAACCAGGGGAGAGACACAAGCACAGGCAACTCGTGCATGCATCACGTACATCATCAAGCGAGCTACACAATGTACAACTAAGACAACAGCTCATAGTAGACTTTTCGTTTTCTAGTCACAAGCCATTACCCCCTTGCTTGCTACCTACCCGCTGTCTTGGCCAGGATGCCCGCCAACCGCGGCCCGGTGCCCGTGAAGCTCTTCCGCAAGGAGGATGCCGAGGTCCTCACGCTTGGTCCCATCACCTGCTACGTGTTCGAGGATGGCGCCCACACGGATAACCGTGTCGGCGCGGTGCTCTTGATGATCCCGCCGGGGGCCAAAGGTCCGCCTATGCACTGGCACCGCTTCCACGATGAGTTATTCTTCGTGACCAAAGGTGCGAGAACCACTGATGCTGCTTCTTCGCATATTTGCTCCGGGATGGGACGTTGCTAAAAATAAGGCGTGGCTTAGGGACTGTCCGGTTCATCGTTCCCGATGGTAGCATGGATGGCAGGTGGATCCCTAGAAGCTCTATTCAACTCTACGAGGAAAACGTTACGGATTGCTGACATGGTTCTAGTTTCCCCGGGTGACCTGATGGTCGTCCCTCCCCGGGCTATCCACACCTTCGAGAACGCCTCGGGCACCGAGGAGGCTGAGCTCTATATGACTTCCACTCCTGGGCACTACATCGACTGTAAGTACCCGGCGTTATATCGACAGCATAGTACTTAAGCAGGAGGCTAAACCATCGCAGATTTCCGCATGCTGGGCCAGGCGACGGAAAATGATGAGAAGCTCGATGAGGCGGACCAGTTCTATCTCATGGCGCAGTTCGGCACTTTCCCGCCGGACATTCCATCAGAGCCATGATCTGTGATCGCCGGGTCCGCAGTATATTCAATTGTGTCATACACTGAGCCTAAACACACATGTTCTCTGAGACACTGCTTATTACACATCCAGGATGAAGTCATCAGTGAAATTCGAACCCGTCACAGGGGGAAAGTTGTGAAGTAAGATCGCCCATAGGGCGAGGCAATATTGCCAGTCGTATCGAACATTTAGATCTCGAGCTGGGAGAATGGCACTTGGGAACCGGCCCCGAATACACGAGTCAACGATCTCACTGATTTCTTGTCCTGGCCCTGGCAGAAAACCTTCAGATAGTATGACGAAACTTGGTGTTCGATGGTACACTTCCTCCCCCGGGGAAGTCTTACATCAGCCAGAGGATCGAGCCGATTCCTAGGCACCTCTGCTAAGTCTCGCCGATCGTCGCCTGCCTGTGTCCTCCGCCGCCGCCACCGCCGCCGCCGCCGCCGCCGAGCCATTCGTTTTCTTGTTGGTCTTCGACTTGGGAGCCGAAGGTTCTTTCTTTGCGTCATCGTTCTTCACCTTGCTCTTCTTCCGCGGCCTCTGATCCTCGTCATCATCAGTAGCTTCGACCTTGGACTTCTTGTTCTTAGTCTTCTTAACAGGTTCTTGATCCTCGTCTAATTCCTGCGCCTTCGTCTTCTTACCCCTCGATTTCTTGGGCTTCTCCTCAGAGTCGCCATTCTCGAGCGGCTCTTCTTTGATGCCTGGCGCGACATTCCCAGTCTTCTTCTGTAGACTTGGCGCGTAGCAGCTCGTCCGCCCTCCGACCGTGATGAAAGCAAGCTTCTCTCCGTTGGGGAGCGCACTCGCTGCCTTCTTGCCCTTGCCCCATCGGTGGTTGAACAGCCAATCGTCTGGGAACTGGTCCGAGTCGGCGAGCAGGTCACAAGCTGTCTGACACACATTCGTGATGGAGTCGTGAAGTCGCTTGATCTCCTCGTCTGTGAAGTCGTCGCTGTACTGTTCTGGATGAAGTCTTGCGTGGTACAAGCTCTCATCAGCAACCCAGTTGCCTATGCCACTGATCATTGCCTGGTCCAAGATGAAAGCCTTGAGAGGCACGTGCTTCTTGCGCATCTTGTCCCTTAGATACTGCACCGTGAACACGTCTTTGTCGACTATTGGGTCAGGCCCGTTCTCAACCAAAGGCGAGGTCTTGCGAATCTGGTCCCCGGGACAGTCGACGAGGCGGACCCGTCCAAATCTAGGCGGATCATCAGTCATACATATATCGTGGTACGATTTATTAGAGACGCATAGACGGCGCCCGATGATTCACGCGGCCGCCGTTTCTCGACAGAGTATGCCTCCAAGGATGAACGAGGCATGCGTGGAGACATAGCAAGTATGCACGTGCCTGTACCTTCAAACCGATGAACGCCCTGAATGTACTTACCGTCTAGGGTCTGTGAAGGCTATGCGAATTGCTTGGTTTCCCTCGGTCTCGAGCTGGAACTTCCAGTATTTTGGCGGCCACTGCTCTTCTTCCTCTGGGTTCATTTTCTTGTAGTAGTTGGTGTACGCAGTGCGATCATTCTGAATGTGGACCCAGCCTACGACTGTCAACAGGATTCTTCTTGGCTCAGTGACAGATTCTTTTTGCCACTTACCAGTCATTCCCAAGTGCATCACAGGGTGTGGGGCTTGGTCAAGCTGAAGCCAGAAATATTTCCCCTGAGTACCAGCCGCCTGGACCTGTTTGAGATTTAGGATCTGATCTGCGTCGGAGGTGTCGTGGTTCGCTCCTCACAGTACGGCCCTTTAGGGCTTTCTCGAACGCTGAGCCGGAAGTGCCGGCCTTGCCGAATACATTATTGTCATCGAGAGCCACGACCTTAGAGATTCTCTTGCCGACCAGGTGCTGGCGGAGGAAATGCACACATCTTGCGACTTGAGTTCTCTTTTAGCAGAATTTTGGAATTTAATAGAGTGGAATGACTTACCTTCAGCGATCTCAGGCATAGTGATGGTGGTCTTCTGGTTCTGGGATTCTCAAGACTGATTGATGTACGCCTCGCTCACAGACAGCGACGCGATTCAAGCGCGGCTTAGTGATGCAATGAGTTGGATTGGAGTTGGGTCGTCGCGGCCAAACGCCAACTCAGCTGACCGGCGCCCCGCAAAAACGGCTAGGGAGCTTGGGCCACTCTGGCTCCGCCGTCTTGCTTCAAAACGGCAAGAAAAAAAAAAGTCTCTGCAATTGACCTCTTCCTTTCCTCCCGACATCAAACCACGCGCATCGCGTGCGAAACTTGAGGTAAGCCAGCACTTTTCTTCCAACCCCCCCGCCGTCTTCCTGATGACAACACCAAAACCGCAAACTAGAGTCTTCGACCTAAATGGAATGAGACCGAAATTGTAACGTCAGTCTGAACTTTCAGCACGACTTTCGCATCATCAACCACACTGCCAGGGTCTGCGACATCAAGCTAACGCCTTGAAAGTTAGTGCTCGAGTTCTTCTCCACGTCGACATGCCTCCATGATCGTAGCACCTGCTTGCGTCGGGCCTTCGTCGAGACGGTATGTCGAGCTTTTTTTCTTCTTCTCCGACGACCCTTTATCTGATGAACATTTACTTTGCTTCGGCAAGTTGGAATTACCGACTGAGAATTCTTTGACGACAAAAATGGCTGTTTCTGATTACCGTCTCGGACATGATATTCTGTTGATCTCTGGTTTTCGCGCCTCGTGCTGACCTTGGAATATCAGGCCCGACTGCAACTGCTTGAATGGTACGACTATCTCCGCCATTCCTTCCACAACATCCATCCTGATGAAACGGCACTGGGCTCCGAAATATTTTCATGAGCAGATATGCCATTTTTGCGACAGGCCTAGAAAACCTCGTCCACTGATTTGGATCGACACCATGGGCTGAATCGACCGCAAAGGGTCCATCTTTGCTGACATGGTCAACCCCCAGATCTCCGGCAATCTTGCGCACGAGTGGCCGTGAGCCGACGTGGGATATGTGATGATCGTTGTGCAACGAGTCCGCCTTGGAACCTACTGGGGCTCGCCATGCACTGATGAGGCATGATCCTACACTCACTGAAGAAAGTACGTACCGGCTTCCTTTTTTTCGCACTTCTGTGGCCCTTCTCCGTTTCCCTGATGATTTTAGATGACGAGTCTTATTCGGGTTTCCGATGCAGACAACATATTTAACCTACCATTCATGCATTCCCTGACAGAAACATTTTAATTTGCATCTCTTGCACCCTTGCACTCAAGGCACAGTCTTGCTGACATTCCTTGAAGCAGGTAGACTTGCTCTCGTACCATCTTCTTGAGGATTTCATATGGTAGGTTCATCAGTCTCAGTTCCTCGTTGCCCAAGCACAAGATTTAGCCACTCTCCACACCTTAATGATGACCTGACAAAAAACAATGACAAGCATATGTCAGAGCTTTCGAGCGCAGATGATAAAAGTCACTGCTGAACACCAGGCTCAATTTCATCTTTCTTGCATGCACTGGATTAGATGGGCGCTAACAACCTCATCAGAAAACAGTGATGGCCTCCTGCATGTTGGCATTTGTTCGAAGCTCTTGACATGTTGACGATGGTAAGCGACTACATTTCTACGCATCTCTCTTTTCCCCCGCGACAAAATGATGATCATAAAATTTTATCACGACGGTCTTCATAGCAAAATGCCTTGATGAAATCGCCTTTGACAGAGGCTCCACGAACTGATATCGCCACCCTCTTCATTCTCAGTCATTGTTGAAGCATATCCCTTGGACACATGGCTGACAGAAACAGATCTAGGCACTACTGCTACCAGAAACATACCGCCCCATCGAGGTGCGAGTCCACACGTAAATCCCTGCCCATCGAAATCGTGTAGACGGGCCTGGGCTCGGTTTTAATGTAAACACTCGCTGGCGCCATGCGCTGGATGTGATTGTCACCAAGACTTAATTAGAGTAGTACATGTAACCAAAAAATTGAAAACTTTATGACCTGAACCTCTGACCTTCACTGCCATCCCATCTTCCTCGGACAGGCAAGCCCGCCCCCGTCCCCCAACCGTCCCAACTCAAGCCAGCGACTACATCAGTATTGAAATCCACCTGAAATCACCCGGCGAGGTAGCGAATTTGGGTCGGAGCGAGGTTTCGACTTACGGTGCTGTGAATCCCGAGTTCAGGTCAAACAGGGTCGGCAACCAGTAAAATACCAACGACGGTCTGCAAAAAGGCGAAGTGTTGTCTAACTTTTCCGAGGGGGGGGGTGTCTTTTTGCCTTCCTTCATCTCTTTTTGCTTTTTTGCTTTTTAGGATGTAGTTGCAATCAGCGTGGAATGAGACCTGGGTCAGCGATTAAAGATACTTGATCTTGTTTGAATCTTGCAGAGGCTTCATTGTCGCTACTCTGATCTGACCGCATTTCAATAAGTGCTGATCTGTGGGCCTGCTCAAATCGACAGCTTGAGGACTGCTGAACATTGGAAGAGAAACTATGTACTCGTATTCCTTAATTAAAGTTGTCTCTAGAGGATGTTGTTTATGTACAATATGTCTTGGAAGAGCTGGAAAGTCATGAGGCCCTTCCCCCTTAGTCTACGCCGTTTGCAATGCCAAAAATTCATGAGGAACGCTGCCCACTGCGTTTCTATCATACTCATCAATCATGTATAACCTACTCCCATCAGATGCTGTGTTGAAGAAGCCGCCCAAAAGCTAAGTGACCACGATTCCTCGTCTTTGCTCTCGACTAGTAAGTCTCAGGCAGACCCGGTGACCAATTCGGAATCTGTGTCGAGTTGCAGTGGAACTCCCTGTCGTAGGCCTTCTGAGGCAGGATGCCGGCCTGCATCCCCCGTTTGTAGCTCCACTGCCAGTTGCCCTGGCTGGTCCACCAGGTCCAGTAGAACCAGCCCCAGCCCTTTTCGAAGCTGTCCATCTGCGCCTCGGCAAAGTAGAGCAGGAACTGCTTGTACTCGTCGCTGTAGTCACTCGGGTTGGCATTGGCGCTGGCGCAGGAGCAAGACCCGTCCTGGGTCGGGCATTTGGGGTCCAGGGCGTTGTTGGGGTCGCTCGCGTTGCCTGTGTCGTAGGTCCCCGTCCAGCGATTGCCCCAGCCGACGTTGGTGAGGTACAAGGCGCAGTCCGTGTCGGCCTGTGACCATTCCGCCACCATCGTCGGGCCGAACCCGGTGCTCGTGTCCATGGACTGCTCCGTCTGCTCCGTCCAGCCGCGGCAGGCGTACTCGACCTTCTCGCTGTGGTTGAACACGATCTGCTGGTTGTTGAAGATTACGTATTGGTGCACATCCAGCACCATGTTGTCGCCGTAGCCCGTCATCTCCCCTTGCCAGTTGCCGAGCCCGCGGAAGCCGTCGCCGAAGACCACGATGGCGTTCTGGACGCCGTTGGCGCGCACCATGCTGTATACAGACTCGGTCCAGTTGATCACGTCGGGCGTGGATATCACCGTCATCTTGGGCTCGTTGGCCAGCCCGTAGTGCGAGATGATGTTCTGGTACCGCTCTTGCCCGAAAAACTTGGACAGGCGGTCGTGCACATCCACGGAGCGCTGGACGTTCTGCGCGCTATTTGTCCCGTTGAACCAGCCTATCGCCCCCAGCCGCCCGCTGTGGTTCCACCCGTTCTGACTCCCAGGGATGCCGTGCAAGTCGAGGTTGACGCGGAGGCCATACTTTCGTGCCCACTCAATCCCGCGCAGGAGGTACCGCCAAGACGTGCGGAAGAGATACGGGTCGTCGTCATAGGTCTGAACAGCCCAGTAGGAGAAGGGGATGCGGACGTGGTCAAGACCTGCATCGGCAATTTCGGCAAAGGTCGATTCGGTGACAAAGGATGAGTAGTGCTTCTCCAGGGTAGAGGCACAACTCGAGTCCAGGTGTTTGCAGAGTGTGTACTCATCCACGATCCCCAGGTTCTGAGGGTAGTTGAACATGTCCGGTGTAATCCAAGGCTCCAGCGAGAGCCAGCCTCCAACGTTGACGCCGCGGGCCGGTCGGTCTGAGTAGGATCCCCATTTCTCATCCAGAGCCGGCACAAGCTCATTCGCAGCCTTCGAGTCATCCCATGTCGAGTTCAAGCCCATGATGGGCAGACCGCCCACCAGGACGTCTGTGTAGGTGACATTGAAATCGATAGTATCGTACCATTGGAATGGATCTAGGTAGTCCGGAGCACCGCTGGGTACGCTGCCTTTCTCCGGTAAGTTGCATTTCAGGCAGCTGTCGCTGGAGCTTGAGCCCGAGCCCGAGCCCGAGCCCCCGGAGCTTTTCTTGCTGACCACGACTGCAGCGATGACGATAATGAGGACAACGGCGAATGATAACGCGGCAGCGATTACTGATCGTGTTAGCAACGTGGCTTATCAGAACACAGGGGTGAACTTACATATTCTTTTTCTGGTCCAGAAGCGTTTCTTCGGCCGGTCATCATCGTATGAACCTTCTTTGTCGTTGTAGCCAAGATAACTGCTTGGGGTACTCGTCCCACCGCCACGAAGGTTGTGCCAGAATCCGCCGGACTTTGGCTGGGCAGCCACGGGTGGTGCGGCGCTGGCGACCACCCTCTTTTGTCGCTTCCGTTCCCTGCGTTCCTGTCGATATCTCTCCTCCTCATCGTCATCTTCTCGACGACTGTCCCGTGGTGGCGCATATGCCCTGGAAGAGCGATGCTTCCTCCTTTCTCCCGAGTCTCGGTGGTGCCTGGAGTCGACTTCCCTTTCCTCATAAGGTGGTGGCGGCTGGGATGACCTGGATGCTCGTGTCCGGTGTCCTCTTGGGCTGTCTTGTTCGACAGCTTGGTACTCATCCCTCGCGGCGCTGGCGCGCTGCTCTCGTTTTCGCCTCTCACGGCGTTCATGACGCTCTTGACGCCGTCTTCTCTCAGCCTCCTCCTCGGCATCTCGAGAAGTGTAACCCTGGGTATTGGCCTCGTTCAGTGCCGCTAGAGCATCCATAGACAAGGCCTGGCGAGAGCTGTTGCCAGACCTTGTGCCGTCTGAACCAGAGGCATGATGGTGGGACCTGGAGTGACGGCTCTTGTGTCTCCTCTCACCAGACTCGCGGTGCCTGGAAGACCGCTCTGGGGCCATGGTTCAAGCACTGAAGAATGTGGCGTATACTTAAGTAGCTTTGCTGGAGAAATGTGCGGAGACTCGGTTAGTCTTCGGGAAGGTAGGTAGGTCGACGGTCTGCAGCAGTTGGTAGGAGGTAATGTGTAGCAGTGCCAGCCCACCAAAACTGTCAGTGGCAGATCAACACATGCAACACCTGCAGCATGACACACACAACTCAGATCTAATGTGGAACAGCACGGATGACGGACAGGAAGGAAGCGGATGCTGAAAAAAATAAAATTGATTGACTGCCTACGGAGTACTGTGGGATTTTGCCTAGCTATGCCTCGTGCTGTTTACGGGTGGCTGGTCTCCCAGGTAACTCTTGGATATATGAAGAGGCTGGGAGCACCCATGTCATGCTGCAGGTGCCGAGCTCCGGGCCTGTCAGGCTGGGCTTGCTGGGTCAGGTACCCCAGGTACGTACCTTCTCCAACAGCTAGGTGCAAGGGTGAGCCCCAGGAGGGGCTGCTGCCCGTCTGGGGATCCAGGGACAAGGCCATAAACCCCAGATCGACTACCCCCATGTCTTTGAACCGCGGTTTGCCGAACCCTCGACCTCCAACGACACAGAGCCGCCGCAATCCCGTCCATGATGGCGGTCACGATTCTTCTTGTAGATGACAGGAGACTGTGTTCACCCGTAACTTACCTCTACGAGTGCTGACGCGCCAGGACTTCAGCGAAACCACTTGGACTGCCTTTCTACCACAGCACTCGACACGATGAGGGGCCACTTGCCTCGATATTTGTTCAGGAGGGCCGCGACCGTGGCGGTGGCTCCCTCGCGGAGCTGCAAGCCTCCATCGCCGAGCCACAACCTCTCACAGAGGAGATACTCGACTCACCCTCCCAATGCGAAGCTCAACCTACCGATTGACTATTCAACAACGCCTCTCCTGGCTCACACATCGCAGTCGGCCCTCAACAACCCGGAGTTGCCACCCGAGGTTCGCGGGGGCACAACAAAGAGGATGAACCTGTTCCAGTCCATAAACGACGCCCTATCAATAGCCTTGGCCGAGGACGAGAACGTGCTTTTGTTCGGCGAGGATGTGGCATTCGGCGGTGTCTTCCGCTGCTCCATGAAGTTGGCCGAGACCTACGGAGGCGATCGCGTCTTCAATACCCCTCTGTCGGAACAGGGCATCATGGGCTTCGCCATCGGATGTGCTGCCGAGGGCATGAGACCAATAGCGGAGATCCAGTTTGCAGACTACGTCTTTCCGGCATTCGATCAGATGGTCAACGAGGCGGCCAAATATCGATACAGAGACGGAGCATGTGGGAGACACGTCGGAGGCCTTACCGTCCGCATGCCATGTGGAGCGGTTGGTCACGGTGCTCTGTATCACACACAATCGCCAGAGAGCTTATTTACTCACATCCCTGGCTTCCGAGTAATTGTCCCGCGCTCACCTTTGCAAGCGAAGGGGCTCTTGTTGGCAGCGATCCGGAGCAATGACCCCTGCATTTTCATGGAGCCAAAAGTCCTGTACCGGGCAGCGGTCGAGCAAGTTCCCGTTGCGCCATACGAGCTGCCGTTGTCAAAGGCTGAAGTTCTGAAAGAAGGCAAGGACTTGACCATCATCTCGTATGGGCAGCCACTGTACATCTGCCAGAGTGCCATCAAACAAGCCGAGCAGGATCTGGGCATCAGCGTCGAGCTGGTTGACCTGCGGACCGTGTACCCTTGGGACAAGGACACAGTCTTTAAGAGCGTTCAAAAGACAGGGCGGTGCATGGTCGTACACGAGTCTATGGTCAATGCTGGTGTTGGTGCCGAGGTAGCAGCAGCCATCCAAGAGGACCCATCTACCTTCATCCGGCTGGAGTCGCCTGTCGTACGGGTTGCTGGCTGGAGCACACCCACCCCTTTGGTTTTCGAGAAATTTAACCTGCCAGATGTTGCCAGTAAGTTGCCTGGCCAAGAAAACCAAGCCAATAATTTGGTTGGAAAAACAGCTAACAATTGTCAGGGGTGTACGACAACATAAAGAAGATCTTGGATTATTAGAGTCTCTAGAGCAACCGGCGCTCTGCTCCTTAGCCTGGGGGCTGGCATTGCTGGGCAAAAGCGTAAGACCGGCCAAATCAACAGCTGCTCCATGGGGTGAGGTAGAAATTTAATTAAAAAAAAGAATTACTCTGAATTCGAAAGAGAGCTGTATATTTCCAATCAAAATTAGAGGTTGATTGTGAAGGTGACAATTCTAGGAGCCCTGTGCTCGTCTCTGATGAAATCGGGAGACGCTTGAGGGAGAAGGCAGTTCCCACCAGGCTACCCCGCCACACACGGATAGCACCCCACTTCAAGGGGCCAAGCGCGGCTGGGTGTCGTCAACGCAACAGCGACCTTACCCCTGAAACCAACCTGTCGCCCCCCGAACGATAACAGCTCTCCTCTGCGCAGATACCGTATCATCAACTTTGGGTGTAGCTGCGAAGCCTGACACTCGTACTTTGTATCTTACCAAGTCGTAATCGCATTCCTCCACCGCCCATGTCTGAGAGTCTAGAGTGGGTGTCTTCCTTCGTTGGAGATGCTCCTCCAGGAGAGGTACGTTTCGCCACGCCCCTTGGTGCCATTGATATCCCGCTGATTCCTTGAAGCTTTCGGATGTCATCGCCGGCAAGTTGATGCCCTCGAATGCGCCCCGCGAATCCCGACGCTAACGTGCCCGTTGTAGACATCAAGGCCCTGACCGTCTCCGAACCCAGCCTCGTCAAGGAGCTCGGGCCGGCCTTCCAGAAGTACAACGAGGAGCAGTTCATCACAGCCAAGCTGCCGGGAAGCAGCGAGCCGGTCATCGTCAGCTCGCATAACTCTCTGGGGGACGGCCGGTACTACGACGTCGAGAGCTCCACCAGCTTCGAATTCGACCATGCTACGCAGAAAGCCAGCGGTGCCCAGAGCCATTCTCTCGAGAGCGCGCACTCTGATCTTGTGTATGTGTTGGCTACTACCTAGGTCGAAGGACTGTGTGCTAATACGTCGTGGTCCGCAGCAAGTCGACCTTGAAGAGCCTAGGATCCTATGTCAAGGAGCACTTCCCTAACGCAGCCTACGGAGTGTACCCCATCGAGAACGACTCGAAGCTGGCTATCATCGTCGTGGCCAGCAAATACAGCCCCAACAACTTCTGGTGAATATTGCCTCTTCATCAGAGTGCTAGAAAACGGTGAAGGCTAATGGACAACAGGAACGGCCGATGGCGATCTCTCTACCTATTCGACCCATCTGACAGCTCTCTGGAAGGCTCGATCAAGGTTGACGTTCACTACTACGAGGACGGCAACGTGCGCCTTCTGACCAACAAGGCAGTTACGGCTTCTGTTTCATCGGGCACAGGCAGCGGTATCGCCAAGGAGATTTCCACGGCGGAGAAGAAGTACCAGGAGGAACTCAACAAGGGCTTCACGAGTCTGAGCGAGGGCGCCTTCAAGAGCCTCAGGAGACAGCTGCCGGTGACGAGGCAGAAGATCGAGTGGGACAAGGTCGCCAGCTACCGGTTAGGACAAGACATTGGCGGCGGCAGCTCCAGGCGGTGAGCGCGGGGCAGTTGTTAAGCTGAATGCAGTCCTCTTTGAACTCCTAGGCTCAGTATGGATGTCTGGAATGGGCGTGCTAGATATTCAAAACTGGACCTGGGCATTTGACGCCCTCAGCATGCATTATTCTTTGCGCTGGCTGTAGTTGGCGAGAGAATTGTAGTCTCGCGATAGGCACCATAGAGCATCACAAGCGAGCTGCTTCAGGTAGAATTGCGATGCTGACAGGCGCTGCGTCAGAGAACTTGGCGGGTGTGGTGATACGAATACGATCCCGAATTCGACAGCTCCAGTTTCACGACTCAACAATGCCTGCATTTCGAGGTTCTGAAGCTGTGAAAAGGGGTGTTCGGGGACTGATACTGTGATGTCGTAAGCAGGTAGTGAGGTGTGTCTGCAGGTCAGCCGTGGTGCACGGCGGCACTTGGGTAATAGTACGGCGATTGTCATCGGCCCCGTCAGCCTCGGGTCTCAACAAGGTGCCGTTGCCGCAACGGAGGAGCTCCTGTGGAGATCTCATGCACAAACGGAGAAGGTTCGGGAGCCAAACGGGCAGTTGACGGTTCTGGATAAGACAGGTTGATGAGTCGCCTTCTCTAGCCAACCAGCGTAGCTTGATTTGATCTCCGGCACCAGTGGGGAGCCCCAGGGTCCCCGGCCTGTGGACAGCTCACAGTTCCCATTTGTTAAGCTCGGGCTCCAGGGTTGGCGTAGCGGACCCTTTCCCACTGGCCAGCCTGGCTCGGCTGGCTGCCGGATTGCGAACTGCCCCCTCAGGCGGAGTACAATAGTATCCGGGCATAACTGTTAACACCACCAAAAGTCTTCCATTTTCATCACGATTTACACCACAACCATAGTACATGTGGTATAATCCAACAATACTAGATTGTTTAAAATTGGCTCAGGAGTCTATTAGTAACTTTTTTCAAATCAGAACTCCCTTTTATGGTTGATCTGTGGCCAGTTGAAGAGGAAGGTGAGAAACCTTACCTTAGCTGTGCACGGATACTTTTGCATTCCGCCTGCCCCTTCTCTCGCTGGTCGAGGGTGGTCAAAACGGTGATGGTTTCCGTTCCGTCCCCGCCGGGAGACAGATTGAGCACTCCGAGAAGTTGAGCCTACATTATCTTTCGATTCCCCATTCCCGCCCGCCAACTCGGCCTAACCCACCTCACCGTCCTCGAGTTTTCTGTCGTGTCCCTGCAGTCTGTCGTCGCAGCTTCACCTCCGGACCTTCCCATTGGCGTTCTCCTTCAACCCCTTTTGCTACCTGCTTGCCCGTCGCACCAGTTGACCGTCGCGAGTTTCTCTTGACTGTTCCTACCCCGACCTGTCAACGAATCCTCCGAACTTTCTCCCACCCCAGCAGGCAACACCACAACAAACCTACCAAAATGGCCGACAAAGAGTTCACCTACCAAGATGTTGCCGAGCACAACACCAAGAAGGACCTGTTCGTCGTCATCCACGACAAGGTCTACGACTGCGCAAAGTTCATAGATGAGCACCCGTGAGTTCTACCCGTCCGATGTGGTCCGCGGCTCGAATGCCGGTCCCTTCTCCGAACCCCCCATTGCCTCGGCACCACCGGCAGCTCAGGCTGACACATGCTCTCGCGCGACACACAGCGGTGGTGAGGAGGTCATGCTGGATGTTGCCGGACAAGACGCAACCGAGGCCTTTGAGGACGTCGGCCACAGCGACGAGGCGCGCGAGACGCTTGACCAGCTCTACGCCGGCGTGCTGAAGAGACAGGTACGTTTGGACGATATCGTCAACCAACCCCTCGATATCCAATTGGCAAACGGGGGAGGACGTGCAGTCCCGTCCTCCGAGTCAGGTCTGGTCATCTGCTGACGAGTAATTGTTATCCTGCAGCCCGGCGACCCAACCCCCAAGGCCCCCAAGCCCGGTGCGGTCACCCCTGCGACGACGGGCGATGCCACCGGCCTCGGCATCGGTGTCTACGCCATCGTGCTCATCGGTGGTGCCGCTGCCTACTTCGCCTACCAATACCTCCAGGCCCAGCAGGCTCAGCAGCAAGGCCAGTAGAGAGGGTGCGAGTTCGAGGGGTGTTGGCGGTGTGAAGAGGTTTTGGACACGATGTCCTGCCGCCGTGTTTGTGCCAATAATATGGGACGTGTTATCACCGGTGGTGTCTGTCTAATATATCCTCCCGTTTTTTCGATTTGTCCTTGCAGGTAGACAGAATCCAGCCTCGACAATTTTGACGTTGCGACCTTCTTCTGAGGGTGTTCTTCCCGAGGCAGACTATCAGATACACTTCTGGGCTCTTCCCCCATGTGTGACGGGAGTGGTAGGACTTAGTCGCAACATGCATTTTCATGGTGATGATGTTTCTTCGACAGGGACTGGAATTCAACTAGACATTGACTCAACACATATTTGCAGTCGCCTTGATACTTCAGATGGGTGGAATACATCAGTATTTATACACAGAAGCTTCCAAAGTTACATGTGACAAACGGCAGTGCGTTGGAAAGACGCTTGCCCGTGGACCTGATGCCTGGTTGTCCTACTGTGCTGCTGATGCTTGCTGCTTTGGCCCACGAATTATGTCACATCTCTCATACCATGCGATGTAGTGCCCCGAGCTACTTGTTGAACCATAATTTACGAAAACTCATCATTTAGTTTATTTACATCTTCACAAGACCATCGAGCTGGTGGTCGACAATCTTTTGTCGATCTCAAAAGTGCTGGCACCCACAACTAATAAGCCAGCAACCCACCAACGGAGCTAGCACAGCCCACTTCCTTATCAATTTCCACAGCGTAATCAGTCACTCACTTACTTTGGGGGCCTGGAGCGCTTTGTCTCAGCCTTACGACTTCCCACCCCTTCTTCTCGCCTCCACATTGCGACGTTGACCTCGTCAGCGCGCCACTCACCCACAACCTCTCGACAGCGACCCAGTTGTTCTGTCATCGCGTACCTCTTCACCATGTCCTTCCTCGAGCGCCAGCGAGCCGCGTCGGCCGCGGCGAAGAGCGGCCCGACCGTCGTCGACCTCACGGGTCCGTCCAAGAAGGCCGCCCTCGCACCTCCTTCTCCCTCCCCGTCGGTCGCATCCACAAGCAGCGCTCTCGCCGGCAGCACCCCGACCAAGAAGAACAAGTCGAGGCCCGCTGATGGCGCCGACATCTTCTCGCAGCCCTCGCTCACGGGCACGGGCATGGAGCTGGGGACGCAGATGGTCTACGCGGTGCACCACCTCAAGGAGAAGGATAAGGAGCTGAGCATCTACGAGATCATGGACCACATGTCGCGGCGGCCCGTCACGGAGAAGGAACAGAACGAGCTGGCCGAGATCCTGCGGCGCAACCCGCGCGTGCGCTGGATCCCCGACCCGAATCTCACCGAGCAGCGATGGGACAGCGGCACCTACGTGCACAACCCGCTGATCCCGGGCGTGCGCAGCAAGGAGTCGCTGCTGGCGTACCTGCAGAAGAAGAAGGACGCCATGTACGTGCAGGTCAAGGATCTCGAAGATGGCTGGCCCAAGGAGAAGCTGTACCAGGCGCTCACCGAGCTCGAGAGGGATCACAAGGTGCTGGTGGTTCGCACTAAGAAGGACAACCACCCGCGCTACGTGTGGAGTGACGACCAGACCCTCTGGAACGAGGTCGACCCGATTTTCCAGAACATGTGGCACAAGATACCAATCCCCGCCGTCGAAGACATCAACCTCCGTCTGACACAGGTCGGTCAGAAGCCTACGAGCGAGGACCCACGCCTCAAGGTGGTGGCCGCCAAGGTGGAGAAGAAGAAGAAGAGGGCCTCTACGCGACCCAAGAACCTTACCAATACCCATCTAATGGGTCTCTTTGACGACGGCAACAAGAAGAAATAGGATCATTCTTCCCGCGGCCGAGGTAAGGAGTGAGGTAGTATCGGTTGGTCTTTAAGTTGCGTGCATCATCATCAACGGCGTACTGGGCTGAATTTAAATGAAATGAGAATAAAAAAAGCAGGCACATGGTAGATCTGGAGAGGGCCCTCGACAGACTGTTTCGATTTAGGCCACTCATTGGCGTAGGGGCACACTGAGCATTGGTGGAACGGGGACCAGAAGTTCCAAGGGAGTCTCTTTCTTTTTTCGATACGAGGCTCGAGGGGGCCGGAAATGTCTTTTTGCGGATACAGAGAGGCTCGCATACCCGAGCATGCTTATACTAATCATCAATAAAAACGCTGAAGCAATCCCGATGGCTGTGACATCGTGATCACAAATCAGAGCTGCTCATTCTTGGTGACGGGCCTGCGTTTACCCCTGAAAGTGGACTCCCCTCGTGACGGCCAGCTCCCACACCATGGTATGGAACCCTTCCGATCTACGAATCCTGATCTGCCAAACCTGATCTGACCAGAAAAAGCCAAGTCAGAGCACACACCTTCCTGAAGAGGCTTGACCATACGAAATCGAATACACACAAAGCACAGTTAGACAGCGCCCATCAACCCCGTACAGGAAATCCCAGCACATACCAGACAAACTAATCACTGCCCACCCTTCCCCTCGAGCCTGATCCTATCAAACAGCCCCAGAAAGACCTCCGAGTTCTGCTGCCCACCCACACTGTACCGCCCCTGGACAACATAGCTAGGCGCGGCCGTGATACGAGCAATCTTCTTAGCCGCCCTGTCCATCGCGTCCGCCTCGGCCCTCGCCTGCGGGTCGTCCAGCACCGCGAAGAGCTCCTCTTCGCTCTCGCACAGCCCAACCTGGAGCGCCACCTCGGCCAGGAAGTCCCTGTCGCTGACGTCGCGGCCGTCGCCGAAGACGCCGTCGAAAAGGGCGTCCTGCGTGTGCCGGAGGATGTTCTTGCTGCCGTCCGCGCTGTAGTCGTCTCCTTCTCCATCCTCCTGATCCTGCTTTTGTTGCTTCTGGGCGAGGAGGAGGAGGACGTGCGAGTCGCGCGTGTTGCCGCACCGCCCGTCCCAGTTGATAGTCAGCCCCAGCGACCTCGCCCGGTCGTTGACACGGTCGAACCAGAGTGCGGCCCTCGCGGGCCCGAACATGGTGGCGTAGTAGTCTTTTTTGTTGTATCCTTGTGAATGTATCAGCTCTTGGTCGATTGTGTTAGAAAAGATCTTGCCTGGCTAGGGGTGGTGGTATCTCTTCAGCGCTTTTCTTCTTCTCTTCCCCCTTATTTCTGTTCTGGTGGAAAAGCTATGGTGATAGTGACATGGCTGGGATGAGGGTTTAGGGGTCTCACCGGATACCTTCGCCTCTGGGTTCAGGTAGAATGGGTTCCAGGTGACCTCGAAGTTGACTTCCGGGTGTGCCTGCTTGTACATACCGATCGCATTGTCGAGGTTCTTCTTGCCGATGTAACTCCAGGGACAGACCGTGTCCGAGAAGGTCTGAATCGTGATGGTGAGATCCGGAGCCATGCTATCAGATTTAATACCATCAACTCAGTACTTGTAATCCTTTTTCACCCCAAGATAACTCCAGACCAGTATAGATCGTGACGAGGCTGCTATTGTCAAGTGATGGCTGCTGGCTCATATAAGGTAAGCAGCGGATTTGTGCATGACGTCCTGGCAGTTTTGTGACATAAACAGCGGCATCAGAAAGCACAGCAGCACGGGGAGATCGAGAGGAAATAGGCCCAAGATATGTGGAGAGACAAACAGGAACCCAGGCATGTTTGCTTTTCATGATTATTATTACTAGACAGCCCAGCGCGGCCCTAGAGAGCCACAGCATGGGCGCAGTGCGGCATCCCATGGCCGAAGATTAGTAAACAGAAAACCGAGCCAGCGCCCGCCTGCGACAAAACTAGCCTGACCTCGGATCCTGGCCAGCTTCCCGTTCCGAACTCTTACACACACTTGGCCGATGCAGCCTGACAAGGCTGGCTCAGCTCTCTCAACCCAGAAGTCGCTTGGTCGCCTTTTGCTGATGCGAACAAGTGCTTCATCAAGCAAGCAGGGGAAACATCCTCCAACCTCGTCTCACCGGCACTCGAAATGTCAGTCTCACACTATTTGTCAAGCTGGATGTTACGTACACGGATGTCCCATTTTTTCTTTCCTTGATCATCGAAGCTATCGTGCGTCTAATTGTTTTACACGTAACAAAACAGTAAATAGGTAGTCACTTTTGTGTCTGCTGACCTGGAAAGCAATCGACCATGAGCTCCAAACACCATCCTGCCATCGCCCTGTTGCGTTGCCACGCGTGTCCTCCCTTTTCGATGCCCATTTGCCAGTCTAAAGGAGTGAAAGGAAAACGTTCTCCCAGCCAAAAATCCTTATTACACCCTCTGCAGTCGATTCGAGTTTGCGCCGTAACTTCCGTATTATAAAAGAATAGGTGCAGATGTCCACACCAATTTAACAATCAATGGGTACCCACCAAAATCCTTTCTGGAATCGTCGCTGTTTGACGGCCGAACACGGTTCAGAAGACACGAGCCGGCATTTCTGCTGTCATGATTTGTACTTGCGTATGCAACCGACTAAAAGTTTTCTGTGCCTCTTAGCCAGTGCACGCACCGAATGTCCTTCCGATCTTCGTGGCTCCCTTAGGCAGCCCAGAGTTCACCCTGACGTGGCTTGTTGTAGTTTGCCGCGCCAGGCTCAGCGCTTCCAGGCCTCTGCAAGCCCATGGCCGCGCTGTAGAACAGCTGCCCTTGTGCGGCCGCGTTGCTGGGATAACCTTGGTCAGGGTCTGGGTAGACATAGCTGCCGTTGCCGTTGTTGCTGTGAACAGGAGACGCCGCAACATGCGAGGGAGAAGCCCAGCCAACACTGCTCATGTGTGGGCTTCCAGCAGCACTGCCAGGTCCCTGCCCATTCTCGATGCTCGGCTCCAATGTCGTCGGAGGCGCCACTCCATAAGCCGTGGGATGCGATGTCGGCCGAACACTGTTGGCGAAACCTGCCGATGTTGTAGAGGTGGGGCTGCCAGAGTGCAGGTCGGTGCGCAGGTGGGCAGGCAAAGACGTATTTCCCACATATCCGTGTTGCATTCCGTTGGCACCCACCATCTCAGAGCTTGGTGACATGGACATAGTCCTTTGTGCAGGAGAAGGAGTAGAGATGGGCGATCCATGGTTGCTAACCTGATCCCCGTCAGACCGGGCAGGACGTGCGGAGCCCGAGCGAGCCACGCTGTTCCTGGCCAGGGCCTCCGCGGTGGCGCGGGCAGCATCCTCGACTGTGCCAGTGTGGTGGTTTTGGTGGCGAGTAAGTGTCGTGCGTCTCGTGAATGTCTTCTGACAATCAGCATACGGACACTTGTACGGTCTCTTACCCGAATGAATCCGACGATGACGCGCCAAAGAGCTAGAGTCGCTGAAGGGCTGTTTTGATTCTGGTCAGCTATTGAAGCTATTCTGTCAGAGTGCCGGAGGACTTACCTTGCCGCAACGTTCGCACATGTGTGGCTTCTCTCCCGTGTGCACTCGCTGATGGACGGTCAGAGCGGAACGCTGGATGAACTGTTTGCCGCAGTTTGGGTAGTCGCAGACATGTGGCCGCACTCCAGTGTGGATGCGCTCTGTTTTGAGATGTTAGCACGGTCGCTGTGTATCCAAAGAACCAGAGCTCCGCCCAAGAACAAGATGACGGAGTAGCGGCTAGCGGCCATGGAACAACCAACATTCCACTTCAACACAAGCCAACGACTTTGAATCTGTTCAATTTACCAGGAACGCCAAGAAACTGATGGTCACATACCATGACGGGCAAGATCACTGCGTCTTGCGAATCCCTTCCGACAAGTGCTGCATGGATATGCCTTGGGAGGTGGCTGGGCCGCTACCGCCTCGGGGGGCTTCGCATATTGAGGCATGGCGTGGGCAATATCGGGGGCCATGCCAGGAAATCCAATTGGGCCCATGTTGGGCTCGGGCATGTGGAGAGGGGCGTGCATTGCGCTGGGAGAGCCATACGGCCGACCGTTTTGCATGCTACCGTTCATGGTGGGCTGCGAGTACCTCGAGTGTTCGGATCCGTGAGGCGAGTCGGCGCGGTCCATCGGAATCTGGGGGAGTTGCTGGTGAGCAGGCTGTTCTGGAGTAGATCCCTGAACACCTGGAATTGAATGCGTTGCTTGAACGCCGCCCTTTTGGTTCAGCATATTGGTAATGCCCATAACCTCACCGGGAGCTGGAGACGACATGATTAAGCTGGAGCCAGACAAAGGAGGCGAGTTGGACAGGCGTGACGCACGGTCCACGGGTTCGTCCGCAAGGAAATTGCACTCCCGCAGCAAGGAAATAAGATGTGTCTTACAACACCAGAATGTTTCGGAACCCGGTGGCTGTTGGTTGCAGATGCGCTAGATGCAAGTCGCGAATCAACTGAAGCTGTTGTTAGTAAAGTCCGAGGCTGAGGGCAGGGGCGGTGAGACTGGTGGGCATATGAGAGGTGAATGGCGTCCCATGTTCGAAGTGATAGGTCAAACAAGAGCCGGAATGTGAATGTTTTAGAAGCCGTGACTGTTTGGAGTATATTGGTGAATGCCTCCAATTAGTGACAGCGGGCGTGCATGAGCTCAGTCCCGGCCTCTGCCTGTCGCCCCGTTTGGAGTACGGTCCTGTGAATTTGTGCTGGACGGATCAATGATGACTTACTCAAGCTGAACACAAGAGACCACAAAGGTATCAGTTCGGCACTGGGCAAGGTAGAAACGGGGCCTGTCGTTGGCGGTTGCTGACTGCTGCAGGCGGCTGACCGGCCCTGTCTGGAGACCCGTGAAATGCTGGGGGTGGGTACCGGATTGTCGTGCACGGATCAAGGTGCAGGAAGCGGCGCGTGTTGAATTATAGAGACGCGCTCTGTCCAAATCCAGCCTGGTTTTGTCAATTGCAATGTCAGTTCAAATGCTCTTGAAATTCCGGCTCTGTTTCCCGCCCAAAAATACGGTGACTGCCGGTGGAACTCGGATGACGTGGCAGAGCGCAAAAGATGGCCCGCCGACAGGCCCGGAGACAAACTCTGTCCCAGACCTGCAGTCTTGGATGGATACAGGCAAGCCCTTTACAAACGCTGCAGGATGTTGACGCACCTAGTGTCTACTTGCAACACTGACCGAGGCCCTTTTGTGTTCTGTCTATTCCGGTGCACAGCGCAGGGGACCAGATTTACCTGCAAAGCAGCAGGATCCCGTATGGCCAGAGTTGATGCGCGAGGTGTCAGCTGCCCTTCGCAAATCCGCCCCAACGCGTTGAAAAAAGAATACTGTTGTGAAAAGATCCGTAGGGTCGATGGCAATGGTGGTCGCGGTCGTAAGAGGCTGACTCAATACAAGCTGTCCCTGGTTACTGCCGACTGGAATTCGCACAGCGACTTTGATCTCTCGGTGTCTACTCGGACGCGACAAAGTTGTTTGTGACCTCGGTGTGGGTGGTCCTGATGTTCCCGTTGGAGTTGGTAGGAGCTGTGGACGCG
Organism: Diaporthe longicolla; assembly: GCA_000800745.1. Taxonomy (NCBI): domain Eukaryota; kingdom Fungi; phylum Ascomycota; class Sordariomycetes; order Diaporthales; family Diaporthaceae; genus Diaporthe; species Diaporthe longicolla. The sequence continues at coordinate 351,943 of JUJX01000006.1, forward strand.
TAGGAAGCTCGAATCGGCGTGGCCGCTGACTGTCAAATTCTGCTCGAGCCGGTCAGCTAGACTGGACCGAAGGGTTCGACACTTCCTATGGCACATGCGCAAGACTAATACAGGTCGACGAAGATGTTGTCAAGTACAGAAAACTGCTGTAAGGATAGAGCTCGCCAGGATGTGGCTTGAGGGTGGACTGCGAGGTTGGCGAGCCCGGGAGAAAGGCAAAACAACGCAGCGCAGCCGTCAAGAGTCGGAAAAGTCAACGGGCAAGGATGTCGGGGGCTCAGATAAACCGATGGGACGCCAGGAAAACTCAAATGGGAGGCGAGGGATGGTCAACAGTGATTGCACGACGCTGGTCCAGAGTCCTCGATGCTGTTTGCAGGTGCAGCGATTGTTTGGGGCGAGGAGAGATCAGAGGTCTGCTGCTGCTGCTTTCCGTGTCCCACACGTCGAATCCAAAACAATGCGATAGTCCGATGCGATGCTCCCAGTTCCAGTCACAGTCCCAAAACTCTCCATTACGATGGTAACAAGGGCGGCAAGGCAGGGCAGGGCAAGGCGAGGCGAGGCGAGGCAAGGGATTTCGAGTCGGTGAAGAACTTACGACGTGGTGAATTCGCTGGCTATGACGATGGTCACGCCTACACTCTGAATAACGAGTGTGAGGTGCAGGTTCTCTGATGCTATGAGGCACAGACAGAGGGGAGTCGGAGTCGGAGTCGGAGTCGGAAAGAGGAGCGTGTGGCGGTGGTGAAATTGGTGAGGGCGGTGATAGAAAGCTGATATGACGCTCTGACGGGAAGGAGGAAGTTTTGGGTCGAGGACAAGGGGTCTTCTTAAAAATAAAATCGTACCTTATGGCCCTGGGCAGGTACTGCGGCCCCAGGGCGGGCGAGGCAGGTAGCTTTTCCATGCTCCAACCCACTCACTCTATTTCACTTCCAGGGTTTCCACCCGACCATTGGCTGGGTACCGGTCTTGTGTGAAGGCCCGCCAGACAACCACGTCTGGTACAGTACCTCGTCTACCAGGCCTACTGCTTGCACCCTTGCCCAGGCTGCCAGACCGACAGGTCCGTTGAAACATCCCAACCTTGGGGGCGCCCAGGTGTGTGTCCAGGTGTGCAGGGGGCAGCATCTGTACACGGCCGGTACTTCGACGACAAGGGCTCCAGGGGGGTGGACAGCAAGGCAAGCCCACCTAGCCCACCCAGCCCACCAGCATCGAACCCACCTGCCCAAGCATCCACCATGTGCAGCCCAGCCCACTCCACCCCTCGGCGCACAGGGCGCTGGGGAGCTCCTTCTCTTCCGCCCGCCTGCAGCCAGAGCAGAACCGAGCCGAACCCTTTTCCCCCCTGCTGCTGCCCGTTTGCCCCGGGCCCCAGGCCTGCCCAACTGACTAACTGGCCATAGTGCACGTCGACGGACTGCCGGGGTTTCAAGTCCCATCATCGCTTTTTTGTGTGTCGTTGATTGCAGCAGACCTCCCTCCCTCGTTTCCTCCCGACTGTCCCTTACCCGCCCTCTCCGTCTCCCTCCCTCCATCTGCTGCAGCACTCGGGCCACGAACACCGACACAGTCCGTCCTGCTCTTGGGGATAGTTACCCGTCGTTTGTTTGCCTGCATGTTTGCCTGCCTGCCTACCTGCCTGTTTCTGTCTTTGCTGCAGATGCGTTGGCAGATCCTCCCAACTCACTGAGTCGTCAAGATTTGCAAGATTCGGTGTCCTGAGACGCTCTCCCAAGGCTAGGGGCACCGGAAGCCAGAGCCTGCGGGCCTCGATGAGACCCCCCAATCCCGCCCAACCTTGGAACGTTCTACACTACCAGCCAAACCTTGCCCTTCGGACGACGGCGGACGGACAGTCTGCGCCTGTGCCTCTGCCAAGCCTCAAGAACTCCAAGGGCTGCTATTTGGTCCCTGTGTCATGGCAACAAACTCAATCTGCCAGGCTTCGAGATGAGCCAAGCAAACCGAGCTGTTCCGACCTCTGCCTACTTGCCGCCGCTCCTCATCTGAGGGAACCTCGGACGGCCGCTTCATACCAGCGTCTCCTGCACCATCCAGCTTGCTGGTCATGCCTTGACGACCGGGGGCCATGGCAATGGCGAAAACCTTCTCCAAGCAGACCCAGCAGGGAGGTATGCAGCCGACCGAGAGTACCTCGCTACAGCCTTTTAGACAGGTACGGCACAGGGACAGCACAATTGCGTTTGGCATCAGCGCTCAAATCGCCGCCAGGCTGCGAACCCAGCTTGGGAGCTCAGACTCCCGTCTGATCTACTGCAAGACAGCAGTAATGTGTGATGTGATCAATCTCTCGCATCGCCTGTCTGCCATTACCGATGCAACCGGTCGGTATTTCTCACAACACGGCCTGATGTCGATGCAGCTGTGCAAGTAGCTCTGCGATTCTACACTTCAGCCAGCCCAATGCTGAGAAGCTTTCCTACGTGCACTGTGCTTTGCGACCAACGCTACTGTAACGACAACAATCTCCACATCATACGGAGCCGGCGGCCCTGCCACGGTAGCTCCGTAAGTACTCGTGCGGTACTCAACTGCCAATTCCAGGAGCCTGGTCGGCTTCGACGGGCGAGAGCCCATCCGGCCGTACACCGTAACTTTGCCAGCGCGGGCGCCACGAGACATGGACCATGCTCCAGTTACGTTTTGACGATTCAGATGTGCCGTAACCTTTCCCCATGTGGGAGGCCAGATGCATTCCGCTCGATTGTCCTAGGCCATCAGTCACTGGGGAACGCGGGAGCATGCAGATATGTGCTCCGTACGTCAATTTAAAAGCAGGCCCGCGCTTCGACTCACACCAGACGCTCGGACGGCTGAGCAACTCAATTTGGTCTCGGAATCAAGAATGAATATGGAAGTGAGGGGAGCTGACGAACGGGGACAGCAACGTGACAACGCTCGTCCCTGCTGTCCAGCCCTACCTTCAGTCTCAAATACATTAAGCTGACTTGTCGTCCGCACGCCACTGTTGCCCTACTCGAAAGTGAGGTTGAAGGGTCCTTGTTGAGAGCTTCTAACGCGGCCTGTTGCGGAGGCCCGCATGCTGCGCATCGTAGCTCTCAATCGTCGCTCACGCCTTACCGCTACTTCAGGCATCCTGACAAGCAGTGGACACGACGCAAAGGGGCAACCCATCAAGAACCCGGCGGAGGAGATGAACTATCATCATCACACTTCAGGAGGGCCCCCCGGCCGCAGGGTCACATTGTCAAGGAGGGCTGTGGGGAGACTGCGCTGGCTTGTGGCTAACGCTTGGGGCAGTGACTGGGGCCTAAAATTGGCTTTGCCAGAAGCGGCAAGTTTCTGGAACCTTTCTAGAAGATATGGATCCTTCTAAAGACGGGGAGTGGAGCCGTCGCCCTGACCATCCCTGTCTCGCTAGTCGAATATGAAATGCGAGGCAAAACTGCGGTGGGAGCAAGGACCACACCAGCATATCAGATGCTCGCTGTCAGTGCCGCCTGCGCTGGTCCTGCATGCCACGAAGCGGTCAGGGGACCGCCAACGTTATTCGATGATCAGAAGCGCCCAGCTGCAGAGATCGAGACGGATTCCAACCTTTGAGAGATAACATCAGGATTGGTCGGGGATGGGACAGGACGGCCATGATTTCATCATGGCACGGAAGCCTGCTTTCGCGGTCCAGGTTGGCCCGTGTCACCCCTTAATCGGCAACGAGCACATGAACTTACTGGTTGTCTTGATGATCAAGTCCCCTGCAAGTCTGATTTCAACGTCGTTCCATTTCAGCCTCCCTGCCAATACTTTCCACCAGCCTCCTCGGATATTGACCTAAGTCGAAACCACAGGCCTGGACTACTGCCAGCTCCAATCGTTGCAAACTAATCTGCCTAGACCCGATTGAGGTCGCACCTGAAAAATTGAGTCCACCTACTCTTCTCAACGTGCTCGTCTTTTCCGTTCAGGGAATGAGGCTAACCCCTGCCTCAGCTCATTTGAAGGCCGGCTTTCCCGAATTTCTGGCTCTGTCCCAAGAGCCACATGAAGATCTCCGGTTGACGGACTGGACCACCCGGCAATGCATGATATACAATACATGTACATCCAGGTACCAGGGTACGCATCATTCTCTACGAAATTCGGCTGAAACGGCAGGACGGCTACAACTTGTTTGCCGTCGGCTTTGGCTTCCAGTCGTGCGTATACTACTTGCTACGTCATGAGAGGCTCTGCATTTTCAAGCCGCGTCGTTTCCCTGGTCACTTGTTGCTGTTGTCAAGCATGCCGTAACCTCATCTCAAGCCAGGACGTCAAGACAAGGGTAGTGCTGTAAAGCCCAATCGGGCATCGCACATCACCCGAGGTAATCAACATTACGAACCAAATTTGGTTTCGTAACCATTGAAATTGGGAGGGCGCAGTTTCTAATCTCGTCCGCACACGAAAATATTGTTGCCCAACTGATTGACTGCAACTACAGCAAGCTTCGTTGCGCATCTGCCGTGCTCCCAACCGCCAATAGGCTCACAACTCATGCCACGGCGTGGCAGTCGGCTCATCTTCAAACCATCTTCTATTTTTGGTCTCTTTCCTCGCTACGCCGGATCTAGTAAGACTTGACAGCAATTTCCCCCTTGGTCAAGTTCGCTTGTCCACCTGTTTGGATTTCGGGGTCACTCTGCCAAACAAGATGCTCTTTTCGTTCGAGTCCGGGATCAATTTGATCCAGATCCCTGATGGAGACGGATCACGAAGCTTGGCGTTGCAGCCGCAGCGATCACAAGTTGGCTCTCCTGGCCCGTGTCCCGGGCCCTCATCAGGATCCATTATTTCTGTCGTGGAACGGACCGAAGGACAACAGAGTAGCCGTGCTGAATGACCGACTGACCCGGTCGTTTGGGGATCGATGCGGCAGACCACCAACTGCCCATTGTTTCTCGGGCGAGTCGGCCCTCTCACTCCTCTCCAGCCCTCAGCCCTGCGAACAGACGTCCTGACATCAAAGCGCCATCTCAGCCCACAGACGTCGAGGGTATCCTGTCCATCATCCCTCAGCTTCAGCACTGGCCGACCGTGTTTCAAAGGGCGGCGCTTAGTCTGAACGTTACAGCAGATCTCGAAACATAGATCTCGAGAGCTATGACTTTGAGCAAAACCATCTATTGACTCGTCTCATCAGGCTTGTCCGCCTTGAGGCATAGCTCACAATGGTCTTGTCCTGGCGCCAACAATTGCGTCAGGTATAGTTTTTGACGATTTATGAAGTCACCAAACAAGACATAGAGCGTCGTTAGACGCCCGTGCTCGACACACATTTGGCTCCAACCATGCATAGTCAGCTCCTGCTTCGGGAACCTTTCCGGGTCGCAATCAGTGGCATTGCAACCTCGCCGGAACACGTTTTCCCAAACGCGAAACATAACGGAAGCTTGCGTACTAGGTTTAAGGCCACAGAACCTACTTATCTACCTCAAAACGTGCTGGGACTCAGCGCCCTCACGTTAACGCCCGGTATTGTTTTTTCCAACCATGTTAAGCAAAGCTCGAGGCAGTCTGTCTTGCAACGCTGAAAGTCAAGCTACATCCTGTGTGATTGGTTGGAATTCCACCGAGAGCAGGCCACCGAGAAATATCATCTGGTAGGTCGACGTCCAATTGATCACCATGTTGATACTCATCCTGGGACAAAAGGGGCGTCAAAGCTTCGTTGCCGGATCTAGTCGTGACTACGTACCCAAGCGCTGGCCGAAGAACAAAGCCCTCATTTCAAACTTGCGCGCATCGAATTGTAATTCGTCCACGATCCGATACTATAGAACACACACTTAGTGATTGCCGCGGCATCAAATTGTGATCAAGAATCACTCAACGAAGAGATTAACCGTTGTTATTTCGAGCGGCCTTCGAATACGAGGATAGCCTAGGGACGACTGTTCTCGTCCACTCCGATCAGCGAGACACACGCCTCAACGTGTTGCGCGACTCAAGGTGAGACTTGGGTCATGCCCCACGAGCTGGGACTGCTCCTCGTTCCCGGCTTCGGGCCACGTTCCGCGAGTGGGGTCTTCTAGAAGCCGGGATCTTGGGGCGATATCAGTCTGCATCAGGGGTGAGCGGGCAATCCATTAGACTCCCCTGGAATTTTCGCCCTACGCACGCTCGCACACACCCGCACCAGGAAATCGCAGACGCAAACACGCACACGCATTTCCACGCACTCACGCCTCCTCCACGTTTCCCCCAGAGCTTAGTGTCCTCAGTTCTGTCGCGCCCACATGCTGCGCCTCCGGGACTTGACAGGGTTCCGTGTCTGATCAGAGATGAGAGATCGGTGACTTGGCCAGGCGGGAGGACGCAGTGTCTACGGGATGGCCAGAGCTTCCTTCTGGAAGGACTCCACCCTGGCCAAATTTATGATCGATTTGTGCAGAACCGCAGAGATCATATTAGAGGCGAGCGCCGAGAACAAATGGTTGCGTCAGAGAGTGGTCGGCAAGTTGCTCGCTGTCCGGAATAGAGGCATTTGTCGATGTTACTGGTAAGTCACCACGGCTCTTCACAATTTCTGTCAATATAGTGCGAGTCTCAGCATGGGATGAGCAGTATTGCTACACGCAGACCCCCTTACTTTCAACAACGGTCTATTCAGTGAAAAAGGGCACGGGCGGATGCACAATGCATAGGCATCCGGCCCCACCCCCATGCCTATTCATGAGGTCAAGCCTGGACGAACCTGCGATACAGGCCATATTATCAATGCAAACCCAGCCTGGGAACCAAGCAAAGCCGAGGCCAGAACCCCATCCCAACCGCTGGTGGAATGACGACACATTTCCACTGTGAGGACTGCACGTCGGTGGTCTCTGGTAGTCAATTGCCGGCGTGGCCGTTGGCCCGGGGGGCTGATGTGCATCGGAGGATTATGTGACTGTGGCAGACTCAGATGGGAAATGCCTGCTCGTTCCGCTGCGATTTGCTCCCCGAAATGGGGGGAATGGATGAGGAAGAGGGGATGAAGCACAGACCGTTCCCTGTCGGTGTGTTCCAGCTTCTCTATAGAATTCCTCAACTTAGATGCTCGCGCCAACCTCCCCAATCCGTGTACCCGGCACCGATGCTGTCATGTTGTTTTGCCTACCTTGAGCGGACACACACCACTTCCCACTTTTGGCCGCTGGTCAACCAGATTTTTGGCAGCAGAGAGTCTCAGTCGTCTCCCCTCGTCTCCCCCCGTCTCCCAGCACACAGGGTCATCCCCGAGAAACACAGAAGCCGCTTGCGCAAGATCATTGTCTCAAGCCGCGCATCGCCGTTGACCGTTAGCCCCGGCCCTCCCAGAGTTCATCTTCTCTCACGCTCCAATCGCGGTGTAGATCCTGGGGGGTTGTATTCGATCTCGCGCCAGATCTGAGGTAGCTTTTCGTGGCGTCAAGTCCCCTATTCCCCCGTTACCCGCCCCGGCCTACCATGTGGGATCTTCACCGAGACCGTTGCATTTATTTGCCCATGGAGAGCACCCTGTAGGCATATCGGACGAGTCGTCCTCTGGTCCATGCTGACGGGCGAGGCCGACACGTGAGCGCCGAGGTCCTGTCTGCAGTTTCAGGACAGACGGGTGAGGTATCGTATTTATTATAAACAATAACACAAGTATTATTAGATGTTGGTTTCCAAGCCGGGGCAAAGCGGTGCAACTGAGTATACTTCAGCCCGCACGTATTCTACTGCTATATGCGCGGTCCGGAGTTACTCACGTCGGTGGCGCTCGAGCGGCCCCACAGTATCAGCCCGTCGGGTTCGGGGCGTTCGCCTCGGCAAGAGTTGTTTACCCTCTGAGATGTGTTATTCGCCATCCGCATGTGAACTTCACTTATGTAGCTATAGAGAAATCGGCGGTGCAGTGTTCTATGCGCCACCTCTCCCGTACTAAAGACCCGGCCCACGGAGGGCCTTGCCGTGTGCCGGAGATCGAGCAGAAGCCCCAGGTGGTGCGTGGCCAGCCTCGCAGGGCTACATCAGGTGAACCGGGACATTGTATGCACCTGGCCCCTGAGGCTTTAGTGGTGCGACTCGTATAGCCAGGGACAGCGACTTGGGGGCCGGCAGAGAAGAGTCAACAAGAAGAGGGCGGCCGATGCTCTGACCCGGCCCTGGAGGGTCGAGATCGACCGTCAGATCTGGCCGAACTGTGTCAGTCTGTTGTTGACGGTGTGGATCGTCACGACTGCCCCGGCCATGTGCCTGCTCATCTATACATGTGATATTACGAAGGCTCGGCTGCGGTCATGCTCAATGTGGAGACCTCAAGGTCGCTGGTTAGAAGGACTCGAGATATACCTGTCCTTATCTGGTGCGCAAACGTGGCTGTTCTTGATGAGAAGTGGTGAGAGTTGAGCTAGAAGCTCTTTCATTCCTTGGGCAGCCGTGATCGTCGATCTGGGTTCATAGCTTTTCTGCTCAACGAATATGCCCAAGTTCGAACAGATCTAATACAAGAAGCTGAGTATCAACATAGTCAAACAAATACACATCCCCAGGTGGCCTGCGAATGCCTCGCGGCAAAGATTCCGATGTATCCATTCCCAAAGTTTTGGCTCGACCACCACTTCTAGACCTCAGTGTTATCCTCCACATGCGTCCATATCACACGCACATGGGCCAACGCCCGCATGAATCTGGCCACCCACCCTCCACTAACAACCTCACAGACCCCGTCTGTCCACCATCGCACCTCACGCCGACCCGTTAACATCCAGCTTCCCCTCCGTCTTCTCGACGTAGTTGACCAGGTCCTCAATGGTGCAGACCTTGAGCCCCCACCTCCTGGCAAAGGCGATACACTTCTCGCCCCTCAGCATGCCGGGCTCTCTGAATATCGCCTGGCCCTCGACCTCCTCGCCATCATCAACAAGCTCACAGATGACACCCGCGGGCGCCTTCCCCGCGAGGCGGCAGAACTCCGTCGCGGCCTCGGTGTGGCCCCTCCTCTGCCTGACGCCACCCGGGCGGGCGCGCAGGGGCAAGACGTGACCCGGCCTGCGGAAGGAGGCGGGCTTGGCCGTCGGGTCGGCGAGGGTGCGGCAGGTCAGGGCCCTGTCGCGGGCGCTGATTCCCGTGGTGACGGAGGGGTCGGCGGAGTCGACGGTCAGGGTGTAGGCGGTGGCGCGGGGGTCCTCGTTGTCGCTGACCATCTGCGGCAGGTCGAGCTTCTGGGTCAGGTCCGGGGTGAGGGGCGCGCACACATAGCCCGAGCTGTGGCGCACCATGAAGGCCATCTGCTCGGTGGTGATGTCCTCGGCGGCGATGATCAGGTCGGCCTCGTTCTCGCGGCCTGGGTCGTCTAGGACTACTATGAATTGGCCATCGCCTGCGGGAGAGAGAAGAGGCAAGAGTTAGCACTGGTGCCTAGCCTGGCAGAGGGGTGTGTAGGGGAGAGGCTTGACTGAGCATGTGATTCTGTACGTACGAAAGGCCTTGATGGTGTCGGGTATCGAGTCGAACTCGGACCGGTCGAGGGTTGTGGACGGCATTATCGATCCCATGAGGAGGAGAGAATGATGTCGCAGGGGCGTGAGGAGATCAATTGGAGTGGTGACTGTCCTTGTTGTCCGTTAAGCAAAGCTGGGCAGCCGGAACTATGTCGGCTTCCTCGGTCCAGTCGCGAGTCGTTCGGGGCGGAAGTGGGAAGAGAGACTGTCGGCACGGGAGGGTTCTATGGCTTGAATGCAGTTCAATCAGGTCGGCAAGCAGTGTTGAGTTCGAAAAGAAGAAGAGAAAAAGACTCGCTATGTATTGCGCAATACTATTCAGTGATATGCACAAGTAATAAGTGGATGTTGTCGTCTAGATGAATTGTTGCTGAGCGGAAGTGTTCAGCCAGTCATACAATCGTTCTGCCCCGCGAGCCCCGCGAGACCCGTTTCCCTGCGGTTGGGGTCCCTGATCAATTGTTCCATGGACCGACTCGCCTGGAATCGGCTGAGTGAGCATATGGGAATGCTTAGGTCATCGCGTCTTTCGACAATGCCGGAACCTTGGAAGCACAGAGCCTCCGTGGACACCTGTTCTCGCTTTTGGAGGAGTCAGGTTATGCCAATTGCCGAGCCAGAACACGCAAAGAATGTTCGTTCCATCAACTTCCTTCGTCAGCACGGTAAGCCGCGCCAAACCATGGGGGTCGCTTTATGACGCCCCTCCAGCTCCCTCGGAATGTCTGTGTGCGTGCTGGGCTGTACTGCAGTGGACCCCTTGCTGCGACGACCCTGCAGCACCTGCAGGGATCGGGATCGGTAGCCGACCGGTCAAAAGATAGAGGCGTTGATTGAGGCTCTAACTTCATCTAGGCTTGCCCAAATGCTCACCACCTCACCTACGGTACTCTGGGTAATCAATTCTCCTTTCTGGTCACAGACATTCAACATTTGGTTTCAACCAGCCTGCGACAGGCCTGCAAGTCATACACGGGCGCATAGATAGGCCCATCACACAACAACATGGCGCCATCAAGGGCACCCGTTGCCATGCTGCGACAGCTGCGACAGCCTCGTCAGCTTCGTCAAGCTCGCCCATCACCTTTCCGCCCACTGCCACTCCGTCTCTTGCCATCATGCCGGGGCTTCCAGACCAGTGCCCCTAATCTCAGCCCAAATAACGAACATGCCTCCTCATCGCAGTCCTCGTACTCATCCGTGAACGCATCCGAGGTCGCCCACTTCAACGAGCTCGCCGCCGAGTGGTGGGATCCCCATGGCTCCTCCCGCATCCTGCACCTGATGAACCCTCTGCGCCACGACTTCATCCGCGACTGCCATGCAAGCGCACCAGACCCAACACAGCCCACCCGAAATCTCCGCTACCTCGACGTCGGCTGCGGCGGCGGCATCTTCGCTGAGTCTGCCGCCCGCCTGCCCACCACCGAATCCGTCACCGCCGTCGACCCCACCCCCGAGGTCCTGAAGGTCGCGCGCCTGCACGCCGCAAAGGACCCGTCGCTGGCGCCCAGGCTGGACTACGTCGCCGGTTCCATCGAGACGCTGCCGTTGCCGGCCACTGCCGAGGGCAAGTACGACGTGGTCAGCCTGTTCGAGGTCATCGAGCACGTCGACAAGCCCGCATCTTTCCTGGAACGGTGCGGCGAGTTTGTGCGGCCCGGTGGCTGGCTTGTACTGAGCACCATCGCGCGCACGTGGACGAGCTGGTTCACGACGAATTTCATGGCAGAGGATGTGCTGAAGATTGTACCCAAGGGGACGCATAGCTGGGACAAATACATCAATGAGGAGGAGCTGAGGAATTACTTTGCCAGGAAGCAGGGGTGGAGCCAACCGAGGGTCATGGGCGTCGTGTATGTGCCAGGCCTGGGCTGGAAGGAAGTCGGTGGCAGCGAGAAGGTCGGGAATTACTTCTTTGCCGTGCGGAAGGACCTTTGATAGTGAGGGTTCTATGGAACAGCCTCCTGTGGGACACTCTGTTGTAGGACAACGTCCCACAGAACACCCTCCTATGAGGCACTCTCCCACGGAATAATATCCTATAGAGGGACCTCCCACAGAAGGCGATCGCATAAGTTCAGCCCCCGGGACTCCGCAGGGACCATGCGACCCGCCTTATTGAACACAATGTCGGCGCTTTATATCCAATCTCCGGCCAGCAGCAACGCAGGAGACACCAGGGGCGTTGCCTTCGGTTGTCTGCACGCACTCGGCTCGTCATACGACATCCCCAGAAAGAAGCGAACTTGAAAGCTGGCTACCTCAAGTCTATTTGAAGCCATTTCCCAGTTCAATCTTCATGTTTCCGAGTAGCAGCAGTTGGGTGACTCCTATCATCCCGGAACGGATCTATGTTCGAGGGGGCCTGTATGAGCCTGCTAGGTGCTTTACTTCATATTGCCAGTGACAACGCCAACAGCACCGCCGCATTCTCAAATCGCCCGATCGATAAATCGTGCAGGCCAAATGGCGCGTCGAGATTATAGCGGGACACCAGCACCTACTCTTATTCTAGGAGCAGGCAGGCCTGGCAGCAGCGCCTGGCTTTGCGCAGCACATAACACCGGATGCTTTCTCGTGGTCCGGATGAAGACCATATAGGACTCTAAAAGATAGTCACCAGAGAGCCTCAGCGAAATTCAGCAAAGATTCACTGAGTTTTCATACAACTATTGATCTATTCAACGATTGCCATTGCCGTCCGCCACGAGAGGCCAAGCCGGGCGCTTCCGCTTCGCCAGTCAATCCTCTTCCGTCGGTAGATCGGCAATCTCGGAATGCCAAGCATGGACGACCCGGCATCTTGGAGAGTTTGAGCGAGATCCAGCCTTTTATTACCAACCGTTGGATAATGATAGCGTGTAGGCATCGACCGCGGTCCGAAGATCACAGACGATCCCAGACTAGGATCACATGGGGTTGAGCCTTGGAGAATAGGGTATAGCCCTGGTCAGACTAAGGCAGCGTGACAGCTTGAGAAGACGAACCAGACCGGCAGAGGTCGGCCTTCGCGTCTCGCCTTTATACGCATCATCATGGCCAATCCATTATGCCAAGTCCTGTCAGCGGCCATCCCTACCGGATCCTGACACAATCCACAGAGATCAATTACACCATTTGCCTCACAGGGCAGTATCACAACATTTTTCATGGCCAATTGAACTGACCCACCCGTCGTCGGCAACAGGATCGGCAAGCTGCCGCTTAAATCCGCTGCAGCAATGGCTGCCATGCCCACCTTCCTGCCCTCCCGTCCACCCCCGCCCGGATGTGAACAGCCAAAAAGGGGATGACGATATGTGCCGGACCGAGTACCTGGTCACCCAAGTAATGATCCCTGCCAGGGATCCAACTAAGCAACAAGAAGCTGCTCCACCCTCATTAACAGGTATAGAACCGGCCCGTCGCCGCTGCTGAGTTATGGGGCAGAGACACACTTCCGAGGAATGCGCCGAGATACCAAGCCGGAAACTTTCCAGACATCGAAGGGAGACAGCTCAAGTGAAGAAAGAAAAGAAGATCCTTCAAGGATACTCGCGTTTATTCATGTTGTCGCATTCGTGATTGTAGCGATAGGCGACGTTGCTGTCAGCCCCTGAAATCAACAAGTATCGTATGAGACGGGCGGATCGCCGTCGCGCCACTGGGGCCCTGCTTCCTTCGGTCTTTGGATGTTCCCAACTCGACGGCTTTAAGAGCTCTGACAAATTGAATATTGGTCATTCACTCTCTGCCAGACCCTGTACATACCTAATTCGTCGTCTACACCTGAGGGGATAACCAGCCAATTGAGGCCAAGTCAACTCACTTGAATTTGTTTGCCCGCGCAATTGAAGTAGCACCATCGACTGCTTCAATCAAAGCTCTTCCACACACCCCCACCCCCTGGCTGGGTCACAGTCACTACTGAAAGATGGCGAGCGAACAAGCTGCCGGAAACGACGCCGCCAGCAGCGCTCTCGGACGGCCCGATACTTCAAGAAGCATTGACGGGCTTGAGAAGACCTCGATCGATAAGGCTTCGATCGACAGCGAGGAGGCGAACACCGAGACGGGCACCGCAAATTCCGCAAACGGCGATGGGGCGCGATTCGAATCCATCAGGCCAGCAACGGCCACATCGGCCGGCGCCAGAGCCACAGGGCGGTCCGCAGTGAGGACCCGCTCTTCAGGCAACTCGATAAGATCGTCCATGAGCCGGGTGCGGTCGCACAACGGGTACGGCTGCGACGACTACGACGAGCCGGGCTCGTCGGAGGAGGACTCGGGCGGCGACGCGGAGAAGGGCCAGGGCGGGGAGGCGCGGGCCCAGAAGGACCCGTTCGAGGTCGGCTTCGAGGGCGGCAACGCGGACCCGTGGTGCCCGCGGAGCATGAACCCGGCGCGCAAGTGGGCGATCGTGGGGCTCACGTCGATGGGCAGCTTCTGCGTGACGTGCGCGAGCTCCATCTACACGTCGACGTACACGCAGATGAACGCCGAGTTTGGGTGCTCGCGCATCGTCGCCACGCTCGGCCTGAGCATGTTCGTCCTGGGCATCGCCCTGGGGCCCATGTGGAGCCCGCTGTCCGAGTTCTACGGCCGCCGGCCCATCTACCTCGCCGCTTTCGCCGTCTTCACCGTCTGGATCATCCCGACTGCCGTGGCGCGCAACATTGGCACCGTCATCGTGAGCCGCTTCTTCCAGGGCCTGTCAGGCAGCGCGTTCTTGAGCGTGTCTGGTGGCACGGTCGGTGATCTCTTCACTCCTAACAAGATGCATTACCCAATGATCATGTTTACCGCGGCGCCTTTCCTGGGGCCTTCCTTCGGTCCTATGATTGGGGGCTTCATAAACTCGAATGTAAACTGGCGATGGACTCACTACATGCTTATCATTTGGGCCTTTCTAATGTGCCTGGCGCTCGTGGTTACTGTGCCCGAGACATACCGTGAGTTTGATCGAGATGTTTAAGATGGCCAGCATGGGAGTACATCAAGACTGACCATATCTTAGACCCGGTCGTGCTGCGCAACAAGGCCAGGAAGATCCGCAAAGACACCGGCGACGAGCGCTGGAAGGCCCCAATCGAGAAGACGAACAAGTCGCTTTTCCGCACCGTAGGGGTCTCCCTGCTGCGGCCCTTTCAGATTCTGATATTTGAGCCCATGGCACTGGTCCTGAATCTGTACTCGGCCATCCTGCTGGGTATTCTCTACCTGTTCTTCGGCGCCTTCCCTTTGGTGTTCCAGGGCACCTATGGGTTCAACCTGTGGCAGACTGGTCTCACCTTCCTGGGGATGCTCGTCGGCATGTTCTTCGCTGCCCTGATGGGCCCGCTCTGGGTCAAGATCAGGGCCGGCCTGATCGAGAAGAACGCCCAGGTCACGGGCGTCGAAGGCAAGGCGGAGCCTGAGTATCGCCTCCCATCCGCGATTTTGGGCAGTTTCCTGGTCACAATCGGCCTGTTCTGGTTCGGGTGGTCTTCCTACCCTTGGGTCCACTGGATCATGCCAATCATCGGCTCAGGTATCTTTGGCGCAGGAGTGAGTCCTTCACTATTCCCCATCTCTCTTTGTATAATCACCTCCTAGGGCATGATAGTCGTCTCCTCTTGTAACCGGGGACTGGGCCCGACCTTGATCATCGTAGTCAGCGTCGTTCAGTACTCAGTGCCTCGGCCATCTGTGGCTCAAGAGCCCGTGCGACTGTGGCACACCAGGGGTTTAGAGACAGACAAGAAAAGACGAGGCCCCAGCGTAACACTCCTCAGCCATGATTGCTCGTTAGGGGCGGCTTGCCACGCCGTTCCCTCGCATGGTGTCTCTCTTTCCGCCTGGTCTATGATCTCGCATTCTGCATATCCGGGACCGCTGCGACTAACCGATTGGAAACCTGTCTCACAGACGCTGCTTGTTTTCTCCGGGACATTCAGCTACTTGGTACGTAGTATCAATCCTACTTACCCTGAACCTGTTCTATACCCTGCCGATCATCCCCCATCTTGCCCACCGGGCGAGGAATAGATGCGCCCCCCCCCCAGGACAGCATGCTACCCAAACCCACGTTTGACGTTGCTCCCTCCCTGTGGCCCCCCAACAACAAATGTTGTGCGAGGGCAGCCCCAGGGAACAATTGGACGACGTACGAGAATGACTACAAGTTGCGCGGGGGTTGCTAACGTCACACGCGGTGGGATTTCAGGTCGACGCCTATCCTCTCTACGCGGCTTCGAGTTTGGCCGCAAACGCACTGGCCCGGTGCTCTTTCGCAGCTGGTAAGTTTGAGTCGTCGCACACGGGGGGCTGGGATGGGCGCGCGGCCGGCCAGCCAGCCAGCCAGCCAGCCATCTCAGCCAGCCGTCTCCGTCCCCGTCCCGTCCCAGCTCACACAATACACACCCCTCCTCTCCCGCTCAGCTGGGAAGCCTTTCGATGAACATTCCCCCAAACGAGTCGCTGATACGACCTGGGCGGGAGACGTGTTCATCTCCCTATCGATGTCGTCGATACGACCTACCTGTCTACCCGCGAGGAGCAGCAGCAGCAACAGTGGTTCGTCCCTATTTTGGTTTCTGACACAGTTCTGACTAACACATTCTCTTCTGTTCCTTTCAGCTTTCCCCCTCTTCGGGCTTCAGATGTACGAGAAGCTTGGTAATCAGGTTAGTAGTGGTCTCATCGCCAGACGAATTAAGTGCTAGCACTCTCTTGGGGAGACACGGTGAATCAGTGCTTGCTAATACGAGCTTTTGTTCATAGTGGGCGACGTCGTTGTTGGCGTTCCTGACCGTGGCCATGCTGCCCTTCCCGTACGTATATGCTCTCTCTGCCCTATTTGTGGTTCACCGCCCTTCCACTGCCGGCCGTGTCTCTTGTCTAGGCGCGCTTCTAGAAACTATTTGATATTATTTTGGGCTCTGATGCATGATACTGACATGGATGCAGGTATCTGTTCTACAAATTTGGCAAGCGGATTCGTGCGCACAGCAGAATGGCGACAACGGATTGAAGAGTCGCATGTGACATGGTGTTATGTTGAGATGAGTGTTGGATGCTAGATACCCTATAATCTTTTTTTCAAAGCATAGAAGACTATACCTGAGAGCCGGCTTATACCCAAAATGTATGACCAGTATGGCCGGGGTTGATCCCGCTTGGCCACGCTTCAACGCCGCCACTTGCGGGCCTTGCAGGCTATGAATCGGCCCGGCGGACAAGAGTTGACGGCGACCCCAAGTCAAAGAAGCAAATTGAGACAGGCGTGCCGCTCCCGCGTGCCCATGAAACCAGTTCCAGGTCTTAGCGTGGAGAAGGTGACCACACTGTACCCAAGATCAGCCGCTGGGCCCGCAAAGACCAGGCGTGGTGTTCCTTCGCCAAAAGTCCCGTCCAGCACTCGCTGGGCCGGTCGACGCTTCATGCAGGCTTTATATGCGGTGTACCCCAAGGACAGAGCACGAGAGTATCTGGCCTGAGAAAGGTGTTGCCGTGAAATTGTCCTGGCGTCAGCTTACAGCAGAGCTGGCGGACCTGGTTGCCTGGGTGCCGTTCATATCCGAGACCCTTATCCAGCTGATTGCGCAGGTGGCAAATGGACTCGAACTTGGCTATGGGATACGCGGGTCCAGATATAGGCTGTTCTGCGACGAGATCGAAAATGCAACACGCACAATCTCGGTTCGGAGATCCCCAGCTGCTGCACGTAAGAGATCGATCACGTCCTGGCTGTGGGCCGTGGACAGGCTAAACGTCGCTCCCTCGCCAGAGAAAGAGGAGAACGCCTCTGGAGCAGATCAGAAGCGGGGCCACCCAATGAGATGGGCCGGGGAGTGATTCCTTATCCTGACCGACCTTACGTGAGGTCTTGTATGACAGGCTGCCTTGGTGGTCCCCTCTCAAAGAGTGGATAGAGGTTGGGCCAGACCAAGCCAGGGAGGAGAAGGGGTGGCATGAGATAGACGAGAGGAAGGACATGGAGTCCATACAGCCAGCCAGATGGCATCTGCAAGCCCGCAGCCATGAGCGAGTGGTGTTTGGTGGCGCGCATGCGGGCGTCCGTGATCTATTGAGCTGTTGTAAGAGGCTTTATGCACCACCCCAGATGACCCAAGATGAGGCGCTCGCAGGGGAGCGCAGTGTGATGGGGGTAAGATGCTGGGCGAGGGTCCATCCAGTGGTACGGCTACGCACAAGACTGACGATCTGTGTCTCAAGCAGCCGGGGTCTTGGGGCGAGAGGGGGGAACAAGAAACGAGGGACGAGGCTGCCTGAGCCTGAGCAATTCAAGGAAATTGCTGGGACTGCAACACGGGAGTGTTCTGGTCAGAGCGAGGTCGCAGATACGACTCCCATGACGGATACGCTCTGGCGTCGTGAACAGGAGCAGCTGGAGCTCGCCTACTCCTGCCTCTTGCTTGCCAGGAGCGAGCAGAGCTGGGCAAGGCTCGGCGGTCGCGGTGCTCGAGCGTCATGGTTGAAGAAATGAGGTGTGTAAGTGCTTGGGTGCGTGGGTTGCGCGGTACATGGACCCACAAGGTGCCCAAGGTTTCATCGTGTCTATAGATGACGGCGCAGGAAGCCAGCTGCTAGCCAGCTAGCCAACAGCATGATCCGGGACTTCGGGCAGGTCGCCGAAGGTCTGTAGAACCCCAGAGACACACAAGACAGAGGGCCACATGGGCAGCAGCAAGGATGACTACTGGCATACCTTGGTGCTTGGTGCTGAGGTGGTGGTGGTGTTGGGCGGTGGTGGCGGTGATGGCGGTGGTGATGCTGGGGATTGGGGATTGGGGATGGATGTATGTGGATGAGCAGCGCAGGGAACAAATGTGGAACACAACCTGTACTACCTGTACTGTGTAGTAAGATGCAGGCTGCTTTGCGCCCGCCTCAGCCTGTGATTGGGCTGGCTCGAGGCACTGTGCAGGACTGTGCTGGTGTCGTCGTGCTCAGGCAAGGCAACGCAAGGCAAGGGCGATGATGGATGGGCGAGTCGAGTGGTAGGGAATAGCTGCATTCCTCGCTCGTGTGGACGCCATACGCTCGGCACCGGCAGCTGAGGTGTGATCCGGACTGCCAATGTGGAAAGCTCAGGGCAGTCTGATCCTGGCCGATGGCCGATGGCCTGCTGCAACTTGCCCACTCACTGCCGTCAGCCAGGCACGCATGGCAACTGACTGGACGTTTGTCGAAAGCTGATGCTGGTGCTGGGGCTATGCCTACGGCCCAGATTTCGCTATTCGCAGCCCAAGGCACGCACCTACCTGCTAGTCCACAGCATCATGTCTTATTAGTCCGAAGTCGAGCTGGCCGGTGAGCTGGGAAGGCACTTCCCTGTCCATGTCTGTGTCCCTTCGTGGTCTACTGCACCGGTACTCCCCACCCAAGTACATGAGAATAGATACATGCATAGTCTACAACTTGGACCCGATCCAGCTAGGCCAAGCCCTGCCCCCCTCCAGGCTTTTTCTCCCACCCCGCAATTACCAGTTTTGATGCAATGCCCACTCCAACGTTTTCCTCCACTCCCCCTAGCGCCCATGGGTAAGCAAAAGAACAAGACCGGACAGAGGAAAAGGCAAAGTCGAGGCACATGCAGAAGCACGAGACATCTGCCAATCTATCTACCAACCCGCCGCTACCAATTGCTGCAGCACATCACCTGCCGCCGCAGGACTGGGACCCCTATCCAAAGTACTGCCGAGGTCTCTCCCGGTAATCAGCACCACTACAGCTCAACCACCGCGACCGCGACTCTCTCATTCCCGACGGCCAGCAGTCGGTAGCCCGAACCCGGCCGACCGAACAAGCAACAACACCAACGCCTCCCCCTCCCCCACCAAGCTGGGCCCTCTTGCGAACAAACGCCATGTGCTGAAGGAGGATCGAGGACAGGACGCGCGCCTCTCCTCTTCGAATTTGCACTCATCACAGCCAGCCAGCAACGACAGCAGCAGCAGCAGCAGCAGCAGCAGCAGCATCGACTGTACATTCGCTTTCCTCCTCCTCCTCCTCCTGCCCCCCATTCTTCAAGTCTTCCCCTCCCCTCCACCAAGGTCGCCGATCAACATAGCGCTGCCATATGCAACATTCAATATAAGTCGACGGATAGCTGCAGCAGACAACCCCTCCTACCGCCACCCTCTTGCAAGCACGACACACTTCATACAACCTCGTCTCGTCCCAGACAGCCAGGATCCTGTGCCCTACCCGCCAACCCTGTGCCTGTGTCTGTGCTCGTGCCTGTACTCGTGTGCCTGTGCCTGTCCTGTCCTGTCCTGCCCAGTCCTGCCCAGTCCCCTGTGTGTTGTGGACCCACAAGGCCTGCCTGCTTTGCAATTGCGATCGCGACGCCGACACCGACTGCGAACGGTGTGAACTGCGACCGCCAACTGCAACTGCGACTGCGACTGCGACTGCGACTGCGACACTTCCCGCGTCCGCCGACTCAACGACCGCCAGACAGACCTGCCCACCCCTGTCCGCCTGCCCTGGCTTTCGCCCTCTCCAGTGCGCGAACACGGTGCCGGTCGCACAAGGAACGCCTCTTTTTACACTGGCTGCGAGTCCATTGGAGAGCTGGCCCTTGTCGTCGTAGCCGTCCGCGGAGAATACGAGCGACGACTGAGCTGCCATCGTGGTCTCTCGCGCCTCGACTTGCCCGGACTTCAGCTTCTCTCCTGCAGCTCGTCCTTCTGGAAGCTTGCGAAGCGATCGACGCCAATACTGCGGATGCGCACAGAGGCCCTCCCGCCCCCAATACGGCCACAGTCCTAGACACCCCGGCACGGCATCTGCGTCTCTTCTTTCGCAAGACCAGGGCTGAAGCGGACCTTCGGCCCCTTGGCTTGCCACACGTTGCTTCCTTGCGTCCACGTACCTTGCGTGCTGCGCAGCGGCAGCGCAGCGCATTGCATCGCAGCCCGTCGGTGCGTTCCAGGGAAGAAACGGAAAAGCAGGTGGGCGTCTGAGCAGGCCGGGGTCCCTGTGACAGTACATACTTCGGCCGCAGCTGATCCTGGTGCCGTGCAACCATCCAAGAATTCCTGCAGGAGTTGAGCACATCTTGCCATCCAGACCACTTGCTACAACCGGATCAGGTAGCGCGAGTGGTTCCGCAGAGAGGTCGCCGGCCTTGCAGCGCCGTGCCGTCATTACGAGCGTCTAGCTCTGGGCACCCTTCCCATTAACACGCCCGCACATATATATGTAGCTGGCACACGATGCCCGAAGAAGTCGATTCCAACGGAGGCGAGGTCTCAGATGCCATGTCTGAGAATGAGCATGAGTACGACGACAACGACGCCTCCTTCAAAGACGACGACAAGATGACTGAGAGCGCCATAAAGCAAGAGGTCGGCCCTGACGGCGAGGTCAAGAAGAAGTATGACCCCAAGGACCCTCTGCGACCAAGGAGGAAGAAGGCGAGGAGGGCTTGCTTTGCTTGCCAGAGAGCTCACCTTACTTGCGGTATGCCTATGAACCTGAACTTTGACCGGAACACACATCAACTTTCGCAGTGGCTTCTCCCAGGGCTGTCCTGCTATGTTCACGGCAGTGCCCATCACCAGGGCCCCTCACGACCAAGTTTATGTGGATGAGACTGACTTCTTTTGGGTATAGGTGATGAGCGGCCCTGTCAGAGGTGTATAAAACGTGGCCTGGCGGACCATTGTCAGGATGGAGTCCGTAAGAAGGCCAAGTATCTTCACGATGCCCCGCCAGAAGCCCTGAGGCCGGTTCTGGGCCCAAATTATAATCCCAACGCACCCCAGAACCGGCCCAACGGGCATCGCCACCCATCCAGCACCGGATCTGAGGCGTCTTCCAACGTCAGCAGCTTCTTTTCGCCAACAACCGCCACCAATTCGTACCCTCTTTTCTCGCCAGGGTCCGCGCTGGGGTCAATATCGGAGGGCATGGCCTTCACCAGTCAACAGTCCCCCGTGTCGCCCACATTTCAGCCACCGAATCCCCCACAGATGAGCGGCCTCACCGTCCCTCAGGTATCGGGGGACATATCTGACATGACCTCTGCCTTTTTCGACCCAAGCAATCCTGCACTGTACAACTTCAACCTCGAGGGTTTGAACTTTGGGAGTCAGTATGGCGCCATGGAATTCAGCATGCTCAACCACATGGCCTCTGGTGCTGCTGACACGCCGCCACGGGAGCCATCCTTCTCCCAGGCTGGCGCTGGTGAGCCCAACTTTTCAGCTGGTGCTTTCGGCAATGGTATGCAACAATTTGACGGCGGTATGATCGGCGATATCCTCTCCATCGACCAGTCCGGAAACCCCCTATATACCCAAGGCAACCTCCAGCACGGTCTCCCTCACGCTTACGCCATTGCTGCAGGCCCAACAAGTTTACAAAGCCCCAGCACCGATCATGACAGTCCCCAGCCTAGCCACGGCCTCGGATACGAAAGCTCACCAACAGCGACCTATCATAATGGACCGGGGTCGCAGGTGCTCGGTCCTCAGAATCGTCCAAAGGCAAAGCCTGGCATGCCCAAGGTCTTCCCGCAGCCCCTGCTTGGCAAGCGACAACGAGACCCGTCGACCATCTACGACACTGTCAAAGAGCCGTTTCAATACGTGCACAACTTCCACCGGCTGATGAGCTTCTTGCAGCGAAGGTTCAGGACCAGCAACGATAAATTGGTCCGTATCGCCGTGGCATTGGCGAGCTTCCGACCGTCCTTTATCTCGGTCACCCGAACGTTGAACCGAGCCGACATGGTGTTCATGGAGAAGTGTTTCCAACGGACACTGTTCGAATACGAAGACTTCATGCATCATGGCTCCAGCCCCACCATTGTCTGCCGCCGGACTGGCGAGATCGCTGCGGTGAACAAGGAGTTCACTGCACTGACGGGCTGGCCCAAGGAGGTCCTCCTGGGAAACGAAGTCAACATGAACATCAACACGGGCGGCAGCGGCGGGGCGTCGGGGGCGACCACAGATACCCTCACAACCCCGAAGCTTGGCAGTCTGAACGACCAGGCAGACAAGAGCAAGACCTCAGGGAACGAACGCCATCCGCTCTTCATAGCAGAGCTCATGGACGACGACAGTGTTGTCCAATACTTTGAGGACTTTGCACATCTCGCCTTCGGCGACAGCCGGAGCAGCGTGATGAGGAAGTGCAGGCTGCTCAAGTACCGCACGCAGGAGAGCATCGACGCAACGGCGAGCAATCCCAGCATCAATGAGTCGCCCCCAAAAGACCCAAGGACGATGTTCCTGAGCAACAGGGTCGCAAAGATCGACGGAGAGCATGGCATTTCGAGGATCGCCAAGGACGGCAAGCTGGAATGTACTTATTGCTGGGTCATACGAAGGGATACATTTGATATGCCCATGATGATTGTTATCAATGTGAGTTACCCCCCTTTCCATCCAGTTTATCTGACGGGTCGAGGAGACAAGACAGGCTAACACAGCTACAGTTCCTACCATGTTATTATCCTGATCAACATCCACATGGACTGGCAGTATAGGATGCCACGCGTTTCACGGTTGTTCGAAGGGAACGGCGCTTCGAGGGATTTGAACCTGGGTCAGAATGTGTTATACGACAGTGTAGGGTGGAGTTATGGGTGGTTTTTCGTTTCGCGCCCATCACCGCACTAGAGGGTGATCAGGGGCAGGACAAGAGTCGGTCACGGTCACAGTCCCACAACAAAAGAAAGAAAGAGGCTCTTTGGCCTTCTCGGCACAGAACAAGAACTACTACTATACCCCGTTTGCTTTTTTATTTGTTTATTGGGCGGCATCCTCGGAAGCGATGATTCATTAGAGAGGCTAGTTCATATCGACGCGGGCGATCGACGTGGTCGCGGTCTATTTCACGAAGCTGAATCAAGTCATCAAAAGTCCCTGAAATTGGCTGCTTGTGCTGCCGTGTCTGTTGTCGTGCAACCTCAGAGTCCCCTGGGCTTTCCGGTATAGCGTGGGGAAGCGGAGGGGTGAAAGTTCCTGTGGTTAAGATTGTGGAGTTGGTGGGTATTGTGTGACGACGGGACACGCGCTGAGTGAGCGGTTAAGCTTAAAAGATGGCTGGCTGATGGGCAGGGCAATCACGCAAGAATGGCCGTCAATTTTGTTAGACCCGACAGATTCAGGTGCATCGAGGCCCCCCCTGCGTCCATCAAGAGCAAAAGTCCCGGCTCAAAATGTTGAGGATGGGGCCTATAGTCTAAACACGTATGTGTATGTATGTATGGATGTATGTGTGTGTGTGTGCCTGAAAGCAGGAAGTATCTCTTTCCTAAACGACTGGCATGCTATGCGTATGTATGTGCCTAGTATCCGGTGCTGCGTCTGCCTTCCTCTTACAACGGGCTGCTTATTAGGGGCTGTACTTAGAGAGCACTTATCTTATCAGGTATTACTCACCCCGCCAAAAGCTGCCTTCCAGCGCCTTCTGCTGCAGGCGAGATGGTCAGTCAGACTGCCCAGGCGGGCAGATAAATATACGAGCAACCACCGAGCTATTCCTGTCGCCTCTTTCCAGCCGCAGAGCAATTATACGACGCACCACAGGAGCGAAACCCCACGCGCCGGCTTTTTGTTTGTCCCAGCGCTCTGTCTGAATCAACGCTACCCCCCTGGGCGGTTCTGCAACGTTCTTGATCATATCACATATCACATTCTGCCACGATCTGGTGCGACCTGAAATCTGTGTCCAGCAGTTGGGGCCCCTCCCCTGCCTGTGCGTTGCTGTTCCCGCCTGTGTGTCTCCTGGAACTGCCCGTCACCGTCTTGTTTCTGCCGTCCTACATCCTGCGTCCTGCGTCCTGCAACAACAAGGACCCTCTCTCTACCCTGATCGGGAAATCCACGCGACCCTTGAGTGGATAGAGGAAGAAAAAGCAACTCTCGCCAGCCATGGGAAACACGAGGCCTCTGGTAGTGGGACCGGCGTCCGGGCCGGAATCTCCATTCCCATTGCAGATGGAGGGCAAGGTCATCAAGGGCTTCGGCCGGGGATCCAAGGAGGTGAGTACCTTGGGCTTGACACATTTCGCTTTGACTCTATTTTTTGCTTTCCTCGTATTCCTGCTTCTCTTGGGCGCAACGGGTGTCTCGCCCGTGCTGCTTCGCTGCGTGCGCATCATTCTACTCTCATTCTACAGACACTACACGATGTATGAGTGCGCTGTCCCTGCAGGGGGGGGACGTATAGGGAGGCCAGGAGGGGCGGCAGCAGCATGCACAGGTTGCTGCAAGTGCAGCAGCGGCGGCAGCAGGCGGCAGGCGGCCGAAGGCATTTCCCAAGATCGCGGCGTTCGCCAGGTGCCGATCGAGGGAGGGCATGGGGGTTTGGGCAATCCGGTCGACCCGGGACCGAAGAGGAGGGTGGATTGGGCCATGAGGTGCTGATGGGCAGGACCATTGCCATTGCCATTGCATGAGAGGCAAGGTAGCCCAGGGCCTATCGAGGCATCCCAGGGGGGAGGGGGGGCAGCACACGGCCGGTCAGGAGTGCAGGGCTTCCAAGGCAGTGGCCCACCACACGTACTACGCCCACATACATGGCACCTACATACGCGTGCAGTCAAGTCCTGCATGCTCTTGCACTTCATGCAACTACGCAACGCACCGCCGCACGCCGCACGACACACCCTCGCTTCTTGTGTCCTCCTCCATCCTCCATCCTCCATCCTCCTTCCCCCTCCACCCCCTGCCCACCCCCCATCCCCTCCTCCCTTCCCCGCTAGCCTGCCGTCCGCTGTCGTCTACATCCATCTCATGTATACACTTCTTCTCACCAGGGGGCTCCCATGATCTAACCCCAACACAGCTGGGCATACCGACAGCCAACCTCCCGGTGGACGCCACCGTGACCCCCTGGATATCCGATGCCAGATCCGGAGTCTACTTCGGCTGGGCTGCCCTCCAGCTGGGGAAGGACCATCCAAACTACAGCCCCTCGGATTCCACTTCGTCGTCCGCGGGTGAGGGCGAGGGCGAGGGCGAGGGCAAGGGCAAGGGCGACTACTCCATCTTCCCCATGGTCATGTCGATCGGGTACAACCCCTTCTACAACAACACAGTGCGCAGCGCCGAGGTGCACGTGCTGGACAAGTTCGCCGCCGATTTCTACGGCGTCGACATGCGCCTGCTGATCACGGGTTACATCCGCGACGAGAAGAACTACGAGGGCCTCGAGGCCCTGATCGAGGACATCAACACCGACTGCGAGGTCGCCAGGAGGAGCCTCGAGAGGGACGCCTGGAAGCCTGTTGGTCAGCAGGGCGGGTCGCTGGACGCCTCGTGGCTCACTAGATAGACGGGCTGGTCCTTTTGTTGTTGTAGAGCGATGGCATTTGTTCGGGCTTAGATTTGGTAGACACGGCTAGATAGATCTAGGATGGGAGAATATGTGATGGGAAAAATCATGACCATCACTGCCCATGTCCTTCTCCCTGCCTCCTTCCATCCTCTCTCCTCTCTGTCTCTCTCTTACCTCGGAACCCAACCCCCATCCACTGCCCATACCTTATTGTTGATATACCCATTCTCAACCATGAGACAAACAACTCCCGCAATCTCATCTGGCCGCCCCAGCCTCCCAACGGGAATCTTAGCCTTGAGCTCCTTGTTCCCCTCCCCGCCGTCGGGCAACATCGTCGTCCCCTCGATAAGTGCGGGAGCGACGGCGTTGATCGTCACCCCCGACGACGCCAGCCTCGGAGACAGATAGTGCAGCATGCCGTGCAGGGCGCTCTTCGAAGAAGCGTAGTGCGCGCCTACCACGCCGCCCGTCAGCCCCGCGACGGACGAGTTGTAGATCACGCGCCCGAAGCCGCCCTCGGTCATTCCTGGGCCCACGAGCCGGGTAAGCTGGTAGACCGAGAGGGTATTTACGCGCCAGGTCTGCTCGAAGACTTCCAAGGGCACGGAGTCTAGTGTGCCTGTTGGGCCGGAGTCTGTTGGATTGTGTTAGTATTTGTGTTTATATTTATACCGGTATATAAGTGTGTGTTGGGAGGTAGTTTGGGTTAGGTGAATTGGCGTGGATGAATGATGTGATGCTAGCGTAGATACATACGGCCACCCGTAGTCCCCGCATTGGCGAACAGGACGTTGATCGGAGCCCCGGCGGCGGCGACGGCCTCGCGGTGGAGCTGGTCCACCGCGTCGGACGAGCCCAGGTCTGCCTGCAGCCAGGCGACCTTGATGTCCGCGTTGAGCTGTCTGATCTCCTCCGTGATGCGCTGTGTCTTGGAAGCGTTGCTGTTGTAGTGCAGCACCAGCGTCTTGACCGTGTACCGTGGGCTCGGTTGCGCCAGGCGCAGGGCTGTTGCTTCCCCGATGCCGCCGCTTGCGCCTGTGATGAGGATGTGTAGAGCGTCCATATTTGATATTGTTGTCTGGTGGTGTGGTTGTTGTTGGCCTGTGTGGGGTTATTTGACTCGAGTCCACCTCGGCCTGGCAGTAAATCAGGCGGGGTTAAAAATGTAGGAGTCGGTGGGAGTAAATAGGTGACAGACCATCACGGCCAAGGGGTGTTGGTTAATTGCTGCATTGCATCATGTCTCGATGTGCACCCCACATTCTCGTCGGTCTTTAGGAGGTTATCACCGTCCGTGATCATGATGCCTTTCCAGCGATCACCGTTGACACTTTGGCCGGTGTACATGAAGAAGTACACTTGCATCACCAGCCTCTGAGACAAGAGCCAAATAAGACTGGTAAATCCATGCTAAACTTTATTTCTTGTGACATCGACGCCGTTGACCTTGCGGTCTTCCTATATTAATGGCGGGAAAAAAGAGGTCGAAAAAAGTAAGAGATGCTCACGTTGGACCTCGTGGCTGAATCAGCCCTCCGCTGCGCTTACACCACCATCTGCACATACCCATAGCACACCGACATTGAGGTGGCGTCCCCCCTCTGACCTGCCATAAAATCATAGTAATCTAAAAAGCTCAAGCCCACCCAGCTCATACCGACATCTTCATCGCAATCGTCTTGTGGGGGTTATACCCCTTAACCTCGAAGTCCTCGACCTTCCAGCCGTCTATGCTGCCGCCCTTCTCCCGCTTAATCTCCAGCTCGGGAAATTCGCGCGGCTCCCTCTCCAGCTGCACCCTCAGCGCGTCGACGTGGTCCGCATAGACGTGCGCGTCGCCCATGACGTGCGTCAGGCTGCCGGGGACGAGGTCACACACGTGCGCGATCATGTGCGTCAGCAGCGAGTAGCTGGCGATATTGAAAGGGACGCCCAGGCCCATGTCGCAGGAGCGCTGGTACAGCTGGCAGTGGAGGTGGCCCTTTGGCTTTTCCGCCGCCTGCCCGGCCTGCTCCTCACCACTACCGCCCTGCACCGCCGCAGACTTCTTGGACCGCGGGTACGACACGTAAAACTGCGCAAACATGTGGCAAGGCGGCAGCGCCATCTTCTTCAGGTCGGCCGGGTTCCACGCGCTCATGATGATGCGCCGGTCGTACGGGTTGTGCTTGAGCTTGTGGATCACCTCGGCCAGCTGGTCGACGCCCTGGCCCGTGTAGTCGGCTTTCGCGTCGACGTACTCGGCCCCGAAATGCCGCCACTGGAACCCGTACACTGGGCCCAGGTCGCCCGCCTCGCGGTGGCCCAGCCCCACGCTGTCGAGGTACTCGCGAGACCCGTTGCCGTCCCAGATCTTGACGCCCTGTTCTGAGAGGGACAGCGACGACGTCTCGCCCGCGATGAACCATAGCAGCTCTGCGAGGACGGCCTTCTGGAAGACGCGCTTTGTGGTCAGGAGCGGGTAAATGGGCCTGCCGTCCTTGTTGAGGCTGAATTTTAACGGCCGTGGGGCAAAGATTGAGTATGTGCCTGTGCCGGTCCTGTTGGTCTTGTTGTGAGCAAGCGAGATGGATACGTGAGGAAGGATAAGGCCCATACCTGTCTGGGCGGTGCTCTCCATCGTCCAGAATTTCGCGAACGAGGTCCAGATATTGGTATTCCTCATGTCGCACCACGGAATTGCCGTTCTGCTTAACGGTCGCTTCAGCGGAAGCATTAGCAACTGGCTCAGATGATGCCGTCATTTTGTAACGCTTTGGGATCTAGATCCAGAAAAGTGAGCCGTCGATTCTAAAATTGGGAGGCTACAGCAAATTTGTGTCTGCATCGACGGGAGGTGAGAAGCATGACACTGCCCATTAATTGGGAGACGCGTCTGTTTGAGTGAACGACGCGTCAAAACGATCAAGGGTTAGGGTCAGGGTGCGGCTGTACTCTCATCAGCCATATCACAATCAACTAACAAGGACCCGACTAATAAGCAAGCTTCATTTTCTTCACTCTTGCCTTTCCCAACCTACCAAGACTTAAGCCAATACTGATTTCCCATCGCCATTCAGCCAAGCGCAAGAATGACTCTATTCTGCAGTGTACAACGTTGGGATGTATTTCTACAACCACAATCGAAATAATGCCCGACGGCTTCACGGCCCGCCCTTTCTTTTAATACCGACAGGGCCAGTGTGGTGTGGACGTTCAGCTCAACAATATATGCTGTCAGAGATGCATCATATTGATCGCCACATGGGGAAGACACGAGGCAGCTCGTAACACCGTTGCATTGGCAAGGTGCATACTTTTGACAGTGCTACCGTTGCATATTCGCAAAAGATTAACTTATAGTCCCCTCTCGCGGCGCCGGTCCAACATGACATATCAGAATCCCAAGAGCCAAGTGACGCCGGCTCACCAGCCCCCGGTGCCTGACATTCTGCGGTGTCAAAGATGCAGGAAATCAGGGGAGGAGAATTCATACTGTGTGCCTTCATGCCGTACGACCCCTCCTCTGCCCCGAGAATGCCAGCTCCTGAGGCCGCTCTGGACCACGACCGGCGGGGCTATGGCCCATATTGATACCGTACCAACGTCTTTGAAATCATGGCTTCGCCTTTCCCCTCGCTGACATTTCACTTACTCCTTCCACTCATCTCTGCCAAGTTTCAGGATTTCAGCTTGTTCGACACACCAGAACTTGGACGGGGCCTTGCCCTCCCCTGCTGCGCGCGCAGCTGCTACTGCAGCTCTACCGATGAACTTCTGATCTTGGCCTGTGGGAGGAATTAGCACGGCGATAGTTCGGGGAGGAGTGGCGAGGGTGATGGGGGAAGATGCTAACCAAAAGCGTCTTGGAGACCCTGGCTGACCTTGTGCAGGCTCCCCATGAGATCCTCGAACATCTTGTTCTTTGGCTTCTCGCGCTCGCCGAGGATGGCGCCGGGTCGCAGGATGATGGCCTGGTCAAAGTCGAGCGCCTTTATGGCGTCCTCGACGCCGACCTTCATCTTGGAGTAGGGCACGTAGCCGCTGAGGAAGCCCCGCGTGCCGGCGCTGGAGATGTAGACGTAGGTCTTGACACCGGCCTCCTTTGCGGCCTTGGCGTTCTCGATGCAGAGGTCGTGGTCGATCTTCCACTGGTTCTGGATGCCGCCCGCCGCGGCCCGCGTGGTGCCGACGGCGTTGAAGACCACGGAGGGCTTGGGGCTCAGGGAGGAGATCAGGCCGCCCCATTTTGACGAGTCGGTCTCGACCACTGCCTCGAGCTTGGCGGACTGTGCGGTTGGTGCGCGCCTTGAGATGGTCTTGACGGATGTGAAGGCCTCTGACGTGAGGAGGGTGTCCAAGATCTTGGAGCCGACGGCGCCGGTGCAACCGAATACTGCTGCTGCAGTCATTGTGCCGGGTGTGACTGATGTGCCTTGTGTTTAGGTATTGAGAGTAAAGATCAAATGAGTAATTGTCGTGGCGGATTGTTCAAGAGTCAGTCGTTGGTTTTTTCTTATATCTGTCGATCAAGATAAGAAGAGCACAGGCATGTGCCAATGACGACTTCAGCCGGGAGCTGCGTCTTCAATTCCGCCCTTGGCTCTTACACACAATAGGCAGAGCCAAGCCATCCCGACCACAGCACTTTGTAGAATACCTAGGCATACGAGATGTTTGTTTTACAGACAAATGAAGACCTGAAGAACCACGCACAATATGTTGTTGAAGTTGCATGGTATTAGCGACCGGCACAATTACTGTCCCCCCCGTGAACTCAATAACATTTGCGTTTCTGTTTTTTGGTTCTGACCTCGGCTCCGATGCTACTTAGACCCCAGAACAGAAGCCGCCCACTTCCGTCATCGCGGCTTGCTTGCCTGCCAGGCACCGGGGTTTACGTGAGCTGCTGCAGCTTTCAGTGGGAAGCTACACATCCCACCTTTCTTCATCATAATCTTCGACAAATCCTCCCAAACACTTCTTACCTGAAAGACATGCTGCGATAGATACCAAAAACCGCCTCTGCATCATTTTCCACACTATCAGCGAAGATGGCGACGCAGT
This sequence comes from Diaporthe longicolla, assembly GCA_000800745.1. NCBI lineage: Eukaryota > Fungi > Ascomycota > Sordariomycetes > Diaporthales > Diaporthaceae > Diaporthe > Diaporthe longicolla. The sequence continues at coordinate 382,758 of JUJX01000006.1, forward strand.
ATGAAGGTGAGCAAAGACACTGCACTTGCGATACGCGCCGAGTGAACAGGCACACTGACGCAAGACCCCCCAAAGTCGAGCACGGTATCAAGGAGGCCACCCCTCCCAGGCGCCGCAGACGAATCGACATGGCCTCGTTCACCTCTCAGTTGCATCAGCTCAGCGACGACCCTTCCTCGCCTGACGCGCAACGTCACAACCCTCACGCGGTCCCGACGCCGGTAGAGATGGCCGGGCTGTTCCGGCTGGTGCAGGACCAGCTGAGCACGCTGGCGCAGGACGCCCCCGACGGGACGAACCGGGACTTCCTGCAGTCGCTGTTCGACGGGCTGGAGGGCGACATCCTCAACCCGCCGAGGGAGGTGGCCGGCGTGTCGCAGGAGTTCCTGGACGCCCTGGACCGGGTGCCAAAGAAGTCGCTCAAGCCCGACGACTCGTGCCCCATCTGCGCCGAGAAGTTCCTCGACGACAAGTACCCGCTCATCGTCCAGCTGCAGTGCCACCACAGCCACAGGTTCGACTTGGAGTGCGTCGGCCCTTGGCTGCAGCTCAAGGGCACCTGCCCCATATGCAGGACGGACCTGACCAAGTACGACCCGCGGAGGAAGGACACGTCGGACAGGATCAAGAAGATGTGGGAGAAGGAGGGCAAGCCGGCTGAGGACGACGATGAAGACGACGACGACCCGCACGGCCTATATAATTAGGGGCGTTGCGGTTTCTGGGTGGACGGTCACATATGCATAGAAGAGCGTGGCGCTGAGGGTTAAAGGTAATGCATCTGAATGTTCTTATTATGAGAAAGCCCTATCTCCATGCAACCCAACAAAAATTTCCGGCGGCTGGTAGGAGTTTGACGACACCTCATTACGCTGCTGCTGAAGGAGCCAAAACCGCCGTCTCACATCCACACTCCCATGCCTCCTAGCCGCGACACGATCACGCGACGCATGCAAGAGACAAATCTACACCTTGCCCTTCTTCTCGGGGCTGTGTCCATGGCTCGACTTCTTGGTCTCCTGCCTCGTTGTGCCCTGCATCTCGGAGCCTCCCTTGTCCCCGAGGGGCTTCGACTTCTCATGATTCGCGCCGCTTGCCTCCAGCGGGTTGCCGTTGCCCTCGCCCTCGGCCTTGTCTTTGGCGCCCTCAGGGCTCGTGGTCGAGGGGTCGAACGCAGCGCTGGACTCGGCCGCCGCCTGGTCGGTGCCGCTCTTGCTGCCCTCGGTGGACTTGGGCTTGAGCGACTCGCGGTCCTGGTCGTCCTTGTAAGGGAGCTGCGGGCGAGGTGTGCTGTGGAAGGCCCTTGTGGCGGCTGTGGCGGCTGGCGAGAGGAATCGCTGCTGGGGGCTGATGGTTTGTGGCCGGGCTTGGGCGGGCGCTCGCAGGATGCTGCGCATTGAGCGGAGTGATGATGCCATGTCTGTGGTTTCGGTGTCGTACGGTGTGGTATGAATTGGTAGGTGAAGGTTAATTGACCTTAAGATGATGCAGCCAAATCAAATCAATTGTGTATCAGAGGTTGAGATTCTTTCCGAGTGAAGAAGTGAGGCTTGAGAAATTGGAATTCGCAGAGTGATCATCAATGAATGGTGAAGGGGGTCTTACGTCATGGTGACCAGAGGGTCCTACACGGTAATGATGACCCTCACTTGCCTCGTGCTTGCATAGCTCCAAATGCAGGTAATGTAGATCTGGGCTCAGACTTATACGTATTCTTTTGTTGTGCAACTGAAAGTTTGCTCGAATTGGAAATCGTGCAGATTGTTTCCTGGCTCTTGATATGGAACTGGTTACCATAAGCTGAGCCGCAAAGATTTGTGAGCAAGCCAAATGTTGGAGACACGATCTTTGAGGTTGATTTTGAGAGAAAATAGCCTTGATTCAATAAAATTGTTTTTCGTAGAACAATGCCAGGTATTTTGAGTGTGTTTCTGGAGCCGAGTTCATAGCCAGACTGTACTGCCTCGACACCTTGTCCGTCGCATCGAGCCAAACTCAGTTCTGAGCGGCGCGGCCCGCTGCTGCCAAAATGAAATGCCAGACCCAGACACTTACTTAGCCGTACTTACACGAAGCAGAACCAGAACTTGGAACTCAACTCTTGGCCCCCCGGCCCAACAATCCTTGGGAGAGTCAAGGCCTCGGTGGTTTAATCAAAATGGGAGGCCCAAAGCAACCCCTGCCCAGGAACTGGCCCCAGGGCTTCCCATACCTAACCTCGCCCGTCTACTCACCGTCCCTGTCCAAAGCCCAGCTGCAGTCCTGCCGCACCAAGCCACCCGCCACCGATGGTGAGATCCTCCGCGAGGTCCCGCACGACCTCAGGTTGGGTCCCTGCCCCTTGGTCAAGATCACCCCCATAACTGAACCGCGCCACCCCGCCTGCGGCCAGTCCGGCCTCTTCGCCGCCCGCCCTCTGCCGCCGGGGAGCCTGATCCTGCCGTACCTGGGCGAGTACCATCCGGCTGACTCGGCGGCGCACGCGTCGTCGGACTATGACCTATGGCTGGACCGGGACGCGGGGGTTGCTGTCGACGCCGCCAGGATGGGCAACGAGGCCCGGTTTGTGAATGACTACCGCGGTGTGCCTGGCGCTGTGAAGCCTAATGCTGAGTTCTGTGAGGTCTGGGACCTCCGGAGGGGCGAGAAGGGGATGGCTGTGTTTGTCTTGCCTTTGGGTAAGAAGGCTAAAGGGAAGGGTGGTGGTATTGCCAAGGGTGAGGAGATTCTGATTAGTTATGGCAAGGGGTTCTGGGGTGAGAGGAGGGGCGAGGCTCAGGAGGAGTACGTCGAGGGCGAGACTGAGGTTGAGGGGCAACCATGAGGTTTTGTTCTCGGAAACCCCTTGACGGACGACATATTTTTGGTCCATCCTGAGCAGGGAGATTCTTCCGGTTGCTTCCTTGCGGCGACACCTCTCCGACAGCATGACGACCTTTTCAAAACTTCTGGAGACACAGATGTATCGACTCGGGCTGCACAAGATTTTCTCATGGGAATGTTCCCTGGCCTTTTACACCGGCTCCAGTGAAAGCGCACTCTGCGTCTCTGCCATCATGTTTCCGGGTGAGTTCATTTCACAGCATCTCAAAGTGAAGGCGCTTTATTTCCAACCAGTGGCTATATTTATACTATGTTTGCTCATCTAAGTGGCCATTACCAAGGCTAACATTTTACCTACATCAGGCGAACCGAGACCAGTCACTGCATCCCAACCAGTCACTGCAGGCCAACTCGCGTTTGGCACAATCTGTTGACTGTGTCAGCGACATTCTATTCGTTGCCTGCGGTAGTTCGGGTGTGGTGTGTTAAGGAAGAGAGAGAATGGGGGGCCGCAGTACCTTGGACCCGAGCTCCGGCGGGAGCTGTTGGCCAAATCCGCTCTTCCCGTTACACCCTACAGATGCGCCCGTGGCGACATCATTAATTGCAGACAAACCGGCGCCATATAGCCAAGGGTTCATGAATCCCATGGGTGGTTTGTTCTGCGCGATGAGAGCCGCGTTGACTTGTGCTACCATGCCCGCCCAGATCGGTGCGGCCACACTGTTGGTCACGACTTATCAGCGGCCTGCTTTCCGCAAGTACGACCAGGCTTGAGACATGGCACAGGAGACACATACCTCGTACCAGCAAATCCGCCAAGCTGCCCCTGGTCAACAAAGGTCGCGTTGAAGCTCTGCGCGCTGACGTCCGGGAACCCGCGGCCGGCGGGGTTGAAGAGGCCCTGGAACTGATTCTTGATTGTGCCGTTGAGGTACGCGGGGACGGCCTGGTCCTGGTACGCGGGCCTGGCGAAGCGCTCCGAGAAGCCGCCGGACGAGAAGGACAGGGCCCGCTCGGGGGTGGTCCCGCGCGTGCCGCCGACGGCGGTCACGAAGGGGCAGGAGCCGGGGAAGACGGCGTTGAACTTGGTGCTGTTCTTACCGTCATTGGATACGCAAGCGTTTCCCGGCCCGCTGTCGCCGCTGGCGGCGAACATGGTGACGCCCCTAGCGCCCAGGGCGCCGAACTGGTTGCAGATCTGTTGTACGTACCCTTCGGGAAGGGATTGCTCGTTCTCGCCAAATGAGGTCGTGATGGTGTGGGGCAGCTGGTCATCGGGCAGGGCGAGCATGGCGTCCAGCCAGATGAGCCATGGCTCCGTCGAGTCCCCCGGCACGTTGCCCAGCTCCGGCTGGATGGGTCCGTCGCCGGTCACGGCGGTCACGATGTTGGGCACGGGGCTGGACAGTGTTGCGGTGTACTGGACGTCGAACTGGAGCTCCTGGTTGCTGTCTTGGTTCTGGTTCTGGTCTGTCGTGGCGTTGTTGATGCTCAGGAATGAGAAGTTGGTCGGCGGGGAGGTCGGGTCGACGTTTTTGACGAAGAGCGCGAAGTCGGCGAACTTCGGGACCTGGTTCTGGGAGGCGTACACACCCAGGCCTCGTGCCTTGCTGAGCGTCAGGTTCGACGGCATATTGTACAGAGCACGCACGCATGCGGGTGTGACTGTGATGTTACATGACGGGTCGACCTGGGCGGCAGCTTTCCATTGGGTCACGCGCTGTGTCGCGCCGGCGAAGCCTCTCCTCTTCAGCTTGCGCAATTCATCTGGTAGCTGAGTATCCGTCGCAGCCTCAGAGCTTTGGGATGGTCTGGGCTGGTGCATCATTGGGTGCGAACAGAAGCGAGTGGTAGGGGTGAGGAGCGAGATCTTGGATCGCATCTCTTGCGGCAGAGAGTATCTCAGCGTCCTCAGCACCTCTTTACCGCTGCCCATATGTCTGTACCAGGTGAAGTCGGAGTCCAGCATGCGATTGGCCTTCTCTACGGTGGTGGTCACACGGATCCAGTGCCTGTCGTCCGTGATATCAGAAGGATCGATATCGTTGCCCATGAGCCAAGCCTTCACCTTGGCAGATGTCTCGCTGTCGGGGCTCAGCATAGCTTGAGCCTCGGTCCTGGTGAGATGCTTGCGGTAGCTGTCATGGCCAGGAGTGGACACGGCGTAGAGCTTGTCCTCCACATGTCTGCTCCGGTCCAGGGCGATCGACAGCTGGAACCGTTGTTCCGGGTCTGCTGGGCGGGAGATCGCCCAGGGCGCGGGTGCTGATCTAAGATGCTCGACCTGGACCAGGGTGGAATCCAGTGCCAGACCAGGTGTTGAGAAAAGAACGAGTGCTACGCTGAACAGTGCAGACAACATGGTGAAAGAGTGTGTGGGTGTCGCTTCCGGTCCTGGAATATCTCGCAAAGCGGGCAAAGCATTTCAGGAATCTGTCAGGCAAGCATGAAGGCTTCCATGTTTATGTATCTACCTGCATCGTAGTCCTCATACAGGAGACGAAGCACCCGCGAGCAATAAGCTCCGGGCGCAGCTGCATTATACAATGCCTCAGGGGCAGGAGTCTAGAAATGTCCGGTTTGGGCGGTCTACTTGTGTGGTGAGGAGGTAGTACGCCAGGATCGTAGTACCATTTGACTCAGTAGATCAGTTGAAACGTCTCGAGCCCTAGGGGATCGCAAAACAAAGGCAAAACAGCACAGGATCTACGGGTGGGATCCCGGCGGCAGAAAGCTTATATCCCACGTCTGAATCATCCGACGTACTAGTGGAGGCGGCTGAGCTAGGAGAGAGTGAGCAAGTATCTGGCGCTGCAGCAAATTCGGCATGCTCCGTACTCTGAGGTTCTGCCTGAGCCGCCTTCATGCCATCATGATCTTGTCTGGCGTATCTGGTACTGGGATCATATGATTTTCGCTGATTGGAACTGTAGCAGTCGGGATCTTCCAGAAAAATTGCTGACGCGATTGTATGACCTCAATAAGGTTCATGATGTGCGGAACGACTGTCATGGGAGCGACTGAGATGCTTTCAACAGATGAAACCCGTGAGAGGTAATTCTGGGGGTGCATCCCTGGAAGACTACTACAGTTGGTTCTTCACCTGCACTGATTAGGTAGCACTACGGCTTAAATGCGAACACGATCTTTACCGAACAATACACCTTCCAAAATTTTGGGATATGGCCAATATGCCAACGAGCATTCAGTGACGGATCACAGGAAGCGATGCGACTCTTAGACTCCATATGTAGGCACGCCTGCGAGCCTGGGCGGGAGGGCTCGTGAGCGCACGAATACATCGAATGGACGCTGCAACGCTGCACATTCTCGATCGCAACGAGAGTTATGGTAGAGTTTATCCAGGATATATGAGGTGTTCTGTGCACGCCGATACACTCACTCACTCACTCGCTGCAGCAGCAGCGAGTGAGTGGGCTGTGACTGCAAGAGGTTGCAAGAGGTTGCAAGAGGTTGCAAGAGGGCCCGAGACCAGCGCTTATGTAAGCCGCGCCAAGCACAACGTTACCTGCCTGGTGTGCAAGAAGAATCCTCGGGTAGCCAGCCCACTTTTCGCTCCAGCCGCCGAATTACGGTCGACCCGACCTCCCCATCCCCCAGGCCGCAAGCCAGTCTCAAACATTCAACCTGGATCATCACTTTTTCCCATCGCCGAGTTGTCATCAACCAGTCTCCCCCAGGTACGTCTTGCTCGTCCATGCGGTCACCTCCCATCATGCATCCTGCTTTCATCCCATGATCAAGCATCCACAACCTGATCACTGGCATACCGCTCTCAAGTGAGCCAAGATGACAATGTTCACGTCTGTGTATCAATTAGTGTCACTGCAATGTCAAGAAAAATCATTCACCTCGAATTATCCGAGCCCTGCCGTCACCATCCGTGCCACTAGCTAACATGTTCCATTCATCAAGCGACGTCGCGCCCCCGGGCAAGCCCATCTGACGCGTCGACAAGGTCAATCTCGACTACGTCGTCACTTGACCAGGTGCAGTGCCGTCTTCGTCGAGTCACCGTCGAGTCTTGGCCGAGTCTCTGTCGAGTTCTCGTCGAGTTGTCGTCGCCACGCGTCTGCCAAGGGAACCCCGTCTGCCGCGGATGCAAACGTCCCAGTCCACCATAGCTTCTAGGACTTCCTTTTTCCCAATCAGACTGGTCCATGTTGTAATTGTCCAGAGTTGACTGCCCTGCTTCTATTCCATCCTGTACATGCGAAGCCCTCGGGATCCTCTCCCGGACCTTAGGGCTTCCTCACCATGGATAAGGACATCTTGTCTGAGGAGCCCGCCGCCCCAAAGGTGGAAGCTGTACCTGAGGACATCCAACAGGAAGAGCCCCAAGAACCCCATCCACCACAGCCGCTTCAGCAGTACCCATCTCCGCGAGTCGAAGACTCTGATGCTTCCTTCTTCCAAGCTGACCGGCAGCTTGACCAGCAGCCGGACCAGCAGCATGCAGAACCCCCAACCCCACCCCAGCGAGCATCTCGCCCAGATGTGAATGCAGAGGATCTTCAGCTGGGTGGTCCTGGCGAGGACCAGATCCAGCAGCTGCAGCTTGCTGCCCAGATGTCTCAGGCCATCTCGGGCGTGGTCGGCGGTTCACACCCGGAAGAGGATGACTTTGACTCCCAAGAGCCCAACCTCCAAAGCCTGCAACAGCTTCAAGACACGCCAGAAGCCCATATGCAGGGCCAAGAGCATGGGCTTCCCGAGCTGCCAGAGAACATCCAGCCCAACATACAGCAGGATCTACAACAGAGTCTTCAACATGTCATGCCGCACCCGGACGGCCAGCAGGAGCCTCAGCTGTCTCAGCATGGGCAGCACACATCCCATGCACACCATGCCCAATACATGGACCCCCAACAACAGCCACCCCACCTCGGTCCACCTGTCCCCATGGGGCTTGGCCAACCCCAGTACGGTGTTGGTGATGTACCACCCCGAAAAAGGTCCAAAGTCAGCAGGGCCTGTGATGAGTGTCGAAGGAAAAAGGTAAAATGTGACGCTGCATCAGAAACAGGCGAGGAGGCTTGTTCCAACTGCAGGCGCTCAAATGTTCGATGTCTGTTCAGTCGAGTTCCACAGAAGCGTGGACCGTCAAAGGGTTACATCAAGGAGCTGGCAGATCGGATCCACTCCATTGAGGGCAAGCTGGGAGGACAGGCTGCAGCAGAATTAGCCGGCGAGCTGGCTGCATTACCGAGGCGAGACCTCGCCGACACTTATGCTGCAGCGGCAGCGGCACATGCAGACGAGTCTCGAAAGCGACCGTACGCTCACATTTCCACCGAAAACTTCTCTACTCCCTCACCAGTCAGGCAGACAGGCCCGCCGTCCGAATCACGCCCTGCGTTCTCTCAACAGGCGTCTTACTCTGCCAACAGCTTGGGTCTCAAGCCCCTTCTGCCGAGAGAGAGTACTAGCACGACGCCGCCGCAGCCCCCCAATGTGGAACCTCTCCAAGAGGAATCGCAGCCTTCACAGCCTGACCATCTTTTCCCTGGGGTTCACGATGACGCCTTCAATGCGTGGGTTCTTTTCGTAGCTTTACGTCTCCGTGTTTGTTCTGATTATCGACTACAGATACCTGGCCATCGTACACCACGTCCTGCCTTTCCTACCCAGCTCCAAAGACATTCTAAACTCGCATCTGGCACAGTGTACTTCCAACCTGCGTAACGCGTTCGTCGAGGCCCTCAACTCTGCTATTGGATCCTTCGCCGTCCGCGATGTGCAAGGCAGCCTAGCCAATGCGAATCGACTGCTGGCAGATTTCGAAGTCGAGGGCGGTAGGAAGTCCCAAATTTCTGGTCTTGTACACCTGCAGTGTCTGATCCTCATGATCATCAATACCGACAACGTCGGTCCGCTCTCGCTTACCGGAGAACACCAAGGTCCACCCAAGGCTTCCCTCCTGGGCCGAGCCGCCGGTGTAGCCTACACGATGTCCGTTCCACAAGAAGCCATCGCCTCCGATGGTCTTTCCGACGTTGAGTCAGATCAGTGCATTCGGATCCGAGCCTGGTGGACACTGGTCATACTAGATCGATGGAATGCTCTCTCCACAGCAACTCCCTTGACAATTTCGGGCGATACAATAGTACTGCCTTCCAACTTGAAGCCCATTGTGGGCGAAGCAAACTTCCGCTTCACTCGTGAGTACTCACCTTTAAACCCACGTCCATGTGTCATGCTAAATTATCCAGTGCTATCGTATATCATGGGACACTGGGTACCTGCCTCAGTACTTGCGCCTGCGAACATGACCCCGGGATCTGCAGCCAGGGCCGCAGCCACCTTTCACCTGAACATGGAAATGTGGCGCGCTCATTTCCCTGGAGACATCCATCCGGATGTGGAACCCATCCTGCACCTGGCATACTGGCACTGCCGATTGCTTGCGTTCCTATTCACACCATCATCGCTGCTGACAGATGTTCTTTGGGCCGTCAAAGAATCTGTCGGGCTTCTAATTACACATTCCCAGATGATAAGCCCATTGAATCATCATTTCACGTCTTTGGTCGCGTTGTGTCTTTTGGAGCTTGCAAATCTCAAGGCTTCAGAAGGGGAAGCCAAGGAGCTCCTACATCAACTTTTGGAGGCAAACATCGCCCCGTCGAGTTGGGATGGGCCAATTCGAAATAAGATCCGGGACAGCATGCGCCCTCTCCCCAACGACTCTGCCGAGGCTACTGCCAGCCAAAGCCTCCAACATCTCGCCGACCTTGCTGCCGCGGAGGCTCCGCCGGCTGGTGTCAGTAACGGTGAAAATGCGCCTATTGCAGCTATGCAGACGGACAATGGAGATATTGAAGACGTGCCGAAATTCCGCACCAGCGACACATACGAAGACCTTGGTTTCGACCCGCGACAGATGTTGTGCAGCGGCTACCTCAATGCCATCGGCCAGTACCCCTCTTAGGACATGGAATACTAAATTTGTATCCAAAGCTTTGTCCCGGAAGTCACCACGCTGACTCCGTATCACTTGACTTGACGGGATTCAGGGCGAGGCCTCCTTATTAGGCGTCAATTATGTTTGTGGGAATGATGTGGTTATGTACCTCTGGTCATTCCAAGCACGCTTAGTGTTGTGCATCGGCTACAAAAGACTGCCATTCCATGAAGCTTTGACATTCTGCGGGTTAACCAATCCCATTCCAAGAAGCCCAAAGCGAGCCATATATCAACACTTTCACAGGTCCACGGCTCCTTGTAGCTCGTCCTCAAGGAGTCGGGCCTCAGTGAATGACTTCAGAAAGCAAAGCATATTGAGGACTGGTCTTCCAAGCCAGGTAGCAACCACCCAGGAGCCGAAGAATTTTGTATGATCTGTTGTTCGCTTCGAGACGAGAACGCTAAGTGAGGCTGATTGTTGGCATTTATGATAAGGACTTTATATGTTGAGATACCTGGTTATTCGGTATGCAGTGTGACACTGTGACAACAGTCTCTCGGCTTTCCACCCTGCGGACCATTGCTTTGGGTCTTTTGCTTCAACCCAGTCACCTCCGGAGGCGTTCCAAGGATGGTCGGGATGCAATTATAGACTTGAGCCCCATACAACAGTCGTACAGTCGATATAATTTATGCCTCGTGGTGTGTGCTGGTAAGTAATGCACAACCACGGCGATCTCAACTGCCCGTCTGCAATAATGCTGTGCAGGAATGAAACCTCAGCCTGATTCATACGTTCCGCTTGCAAATGTCTCATTGTTTTTCTGCCGTCCACGTGTACAATGTTGACTTCAATGCTCGTATATGGCCCCACAATCGTGATTAGGGCACAGTCCGTAATTAAGCACAGGCGATGATGAGTCTCGCTGCATTGTCCTCAGCCTCGTGCTTGTTATCTGGTTCCGTTTCTAGACCGTATTCGTCCGAGGCCATGTCGTGCTTGCTAAATACCATGCAACTTGTACGTTGAACAAACGAATGGATTTTTGAATACATTGCAGCCCCTGATTGGTGACATTGAGATGTTCTGTTGGGAAAACCTCGCGAAATCCTTCCCCTATTAAGGATAAATGTAAGCTTTCTGTCAGCGCCGACCTTTCAATCGGCTTGGCGTCTTGGGGCGGAAAATCTCCTTTTATTTGCCCAGTAGCTGAACATTCAGGTGAGCATCTCCTAATGCCGTGCTACATGATATCTCACAACGGTCCGGCGACTAGGATTGGTAAAAAAGACACGATACAGGCACACACGTGCAAGAACTAATCAGAACAGCTTATGCCACCAATCCACCCGAATAGTGCATTGCAAATTTTGTAGGATTACGATATATTTGCATACCAAGCCTTGGCCTATTTGGCCAGGGGTAGAGCCTAGCAATCATCCATCCAGTGAGGCTCAGGAAAAGACCAGCGTGGCGACGCCGCTTCTTCCAGAACATGGGATTTTCGAGGTTGTTTATAAGAATACTCCGGGGGACATGTATCTCCAGGGAACGTATCGAAGACCTCACCTCTCCGCTTTTTCTTTTCAAACATCATATTATTCCGAACTTCCTTCAATTCAGACAGCAGCTACTCTGCAAGGCTGTCAAAATGGACCCTTGGTACAATTCACACTTGCCTCCCTATGAACTCCCGGGGGACAACGGCTTACCACAACCTCTGGCCCCGAAGTCAGAATCTGGTGTCTCGCACCGGGCCCGCAACGGAGGTTCATCCTCGAAATCTTCCACGTTGCCGACACAGATTAGTTGTTGTGAATGCGAACGTGCCGACATCAAGACTTGGAAATGCCTTCAATGCGATGACTCTTTCTGTGATGCTTGCTGGGCAAGGCAGACCTCGGGAGGCCGCATCGTGTTCGTATTCCTTCTCTCGCCTTCTCCCACGGAATCCTCCGTTTTGGATGTGCTGGTAATCTGTGGAGTTGAATCGCATTAACTTACGTCTGAGTAGCCTGGAAAGACCGGCCTCGACAATCGACCTCATGAGAAGGTAGACGAGGAAGTGGTTCAAAGGCTAAAACAGACTTTTGGCGACCCTTCACCAGAAGAGCAATCTGCACGACACATTAAAGACCTCAATACGATCTGGTTTGGGGTGATTAAGGAGGCCAATCAGTGCTTGTCTCTTCAATACAGTACTCGTCTTGTCGACATCATGCAAGACAGTCAATTGGGACAATATCAGGAACGGTTTCCTCAACTTGTTCCTTTCGTTGGTCAGACTGGTGAGTGTCCTCGGCTCTGCGAGAACTTTGGCCATGCCAGTGACTCACGGTATCGTTTCCTTCTGTCCAGGAGCCGGGAAGAGCACTGTCATAAAAATGCTCATCAACCGTGAAAGCACGAGAACTCTAAGAGCACAGGACAATCCTATGGACCTTTGGTCCGTCCCAGTACCTGGGCTTGCAGGTGACAATGTTGCTACAACAGGCGACATGCACCTCTATTCGGACCCGGGCACCTATTTTGCGCAAAATCCCATACTATATGCCGACTGTGAAGGATTGGCCGGAGGAGAGTATATCCCAAGGGGAATGGCAAGCCAGCTGATTAGCGAGACGGTGAAGAAAGGGAAGAACAAGCTTCGAAAGCGAATCGCTTGGTCAGACAACCCGAAGATGCAGTCTCGAGAATTTTCAGTCTCAAACTTGTTTCCCAGAATCCTGTACACATTCTCTGACGTCGTTGTGTTTGTCCTGCGCGAGGCTAGGTACGTCGCAGTAGCCTCCCTGGCATCTCACGCATCTCTTCCTTCCATCTCTCCGCGTCGGATACCAGTACTGATTGTCGCTCATTAGGACATTCGAGACAGAGGTTGTGAAGCCACTGCTCAGCTGGGCAGCATCGTCGATGGACAAATCTGTCAACCAACCCAGCTTACCTCATGTCATTATTGTGCTGAATGCCACCGAAGTCAACATTGACGATAAGCTGTGGGATCCTGAGGAAGCTACATTGGACCTTCTTGAAGCCTACCAAAACTGTGTGGATAACGTACAAGCTTTCCGGGAACTCGTGGCCAGTTTAGAAGTTCTCGGGAGGAAGCCTCGCACCACAAAAGAGCTACTGGAGTGGTACTACTCATCCGTCACAGTGGTGAGAATTCCAACGAAAGGACGCTATATGAAAATTGATGAGCAAGTCGGTAAATTACAGCGACTTATCAGTAACAAATGTGCGGATTCACACCAGCTTAAAAGGTCTGTACGCATGCTACTAAATGCTGAGAGGCTCCCTCAGTACATCACCACGGCGTACGAGCATTTCTCTCAGGACTTGGATGCTCCATTCGACTTCGTTGAAGAAGCGCGTCGCCGTGCACCCCTTCCCCAGGACTTTGGAGGCCATATACTTAACCTGATCAAAACTCTATATACCAGCGCTTCCACAACAATTCATTGTGCTTGCGGTCGGGGTAGGGCCCACCAGCCTACAGCCAGGAACCCACCTATCGTGCAGATAGACTTCTTGAAGCTCTCAGTCGTCCAATGGCATCTTGTGTCATTTTGGCGGCCACGAGAGACCGTACACAGGGTACGTACGATCTACGGTTACTGCTGTGAATACCTGATCAGTAATGTTAACACTCCCCAGGCACTTTTTCAGACCATTTTCAGCACACGTACCGCCGTCCTATTGCAACTGCTTACGAGGAATTCTGTGCAAAGTGGATCCGGTGCTCTTTCCACAAGGGTGGAATTTCATGTGTGAACGTCTCCAATTCTCATGGCAAAGGATACCAATCCAGTACTGGCAAGGTTATGGCTCGCGCGGCGTTCGAATCCATCTTCGACCAAGAAAAGTTCTTCCTGCAGTGGCTAACCCTAATCGAACATCACATCGACTCGTTGAACCAACAGCTTCGCCAAAACTTCCTCACGGACGGACACGAAACGATCCACGTAATAGAGCTGCATCGCAAAGTAATGTCGGAATTTTACGCAGGACTGGGCAGGGCTGCGAGCCTGAAAAGCCACGTGACATGCCTTTGCTGCGTGCGTAGGATTCCAGAGCATGTCCTGCCTTGTGGTCATGCTCTTTGCAGAGACTGCGTCCAAAGTTTCGGAAGAGACATGGGCCGAGGGTTGTTGGATCTGAGCCACTGCCCCCTTCACCCAGCCGAAAACGCCTGGATCGTCCGGTCAGAATCAGATTCAAGCCGAAAGACGCAGGGGTTAGAGTTTTGTATCTCGATGGGTAAGTGACACAATCTCGGCGAAATGAGGCAGATATACTGAGGTAGGATAAATAGGGGTGGTGCCCGCGGCATTGTTGAGCTTGCACTTCTCAACGCTATTCAGAAAGAACTCGGGCCCGATATTCCCGTTCAAGAGTTCTTTGACCTAATAGTAGGCACAAGGTATGTCCTTTCCGCACACCACTACGAGTAATCTTGTTCTAACGTAAGAAGCACGGGGGGGATGATCGCCCTTGGCCTAGGGGTGAAAAGATGGAGTGTTGACGAGTGCATGCAGCGCTTCAAGGATCTTTGCCCCCGGGCTTTCACTAGCCGGTCGTATCCCATCTTCAAACACTGAGAACTGATGGCACACAAGACCTGGTACCGGAGCAAGACCTTGGAATCGGCGTTGCAGTCTGATTTCGGAGACAAGCCCCTATTTGGTGGGCCAGGCTCAGACATTCACGTCGCGGTGACCTCAACCACGGCAAGTGAGAGTCGACCCGTCATTCTGACAAACTACAACACCAAGGGAGACGAACGAGCCAGTCGTAAGTCCTGACTTTTCTTTTACTTGAAGGCCCCTGGAGCCAGATCGAATTTGACAGAGGTTATGCTAAGAAGAGATTTCAGGACAGTACGAATTTATCCGTCCCCAGGACCCAGGGGCTGAGTTTACAACATGGCAAGCTGCTCGAGCAACGGCCGCTGCACCTATATACTTCAAGCCATTTGTGCACTCTGGAACTGCTTATATCGACGGTGCAGTACATAACAATTGCCCCGTAATCATCGCTGACAACGAGAGGCGGCGCATCTGGGGTGATGTGAGTGACTGGCCTGCGGACATCCTTTTGTCCTTGGGAACTGGGCATGGCGACTTGGAACCAAAATCTCAGAAATTCTCCATGACTGCAGCATGGGAGGACGGCAGCAGCCTGGAAAACATGGCTCGGCAGAAAAGTTTGTCTGGTGTCCGCTACGGCCTCCGGCTAGCCTTCAAGATCATAGACAATCAACTCAACTGCGATAGGATTTGGGGTGAGTACCTTAAGAAGGCTACAAAGCAGCAAGATCACAGGCTTGAGGATAGGCGCCGCAGCATTCGGATCGACGTGCCATTTCATGGAGAGAGACCACGGCTCGACGCTGTAGACGAAGTGCAAGCCATGGAGAACCATTCACTGCTAAAAATTCGAAAAGACCTTGACGTTCGCGCCGATGTTCACGAAGCCGCCCACAGATTAATCGCAGGCTGCTTCTCTTTCGAAGTGAGCAGCACGAACAGCGACACTAAGGGCAGCGCTGGGTACACCTGTAGAGGTAAGGATCAGCTGAGCATTTTGCTTGTTGCAATATCACTTATGACCGGTTCCTCACATCCATGGATCAGACAGGGAAAATCCTCTGTCCTTTCGACGAGGGGAGCCAGAATATGAAGGGACTCGGTGCAATCATCCGCAGGCAAATCCAAGGCAGAGACTTCATGCCATACTTCTATCTCCAGAGAATTACGGAACTCACGAAGAGAGGCCTTCGGAGATTCTCATTGAACAGGGCTGTATCGACGCCATGGACCAACGCGGCGTGTTCGAGCTCTCGGGAGACCCAATCAGAGTGCACTCGTCAGGCCAAACCAGCGTCACAAGCATATCTTTGCGCCAGCAGAAGGGGTCGTATGTTCCAATTGGGACAAATCGGGGCTATAGGCAGAACGGCGCGCCAGATGAGAGATTTCTCCCCATCAGTGGATTCCCGAGGATTCTGTACCAAAACCACAATGTCGTGTCACCATCCCCCAGCACGAGCTCAAGCTTGAAAGAGTCTAGGGACGGGGAATTCGAGCATCCACAGCCCCCTCATCGAGCACAGACAGATCACAGCACACCTGGTCTACGATCCAAGCTCTCGATGGAATTTAGTCGCACAGTCAAACTCGATCAGGGCCACATGTTGTCCAGGTGGAGTGATCCCACTAGTATGAGAAAGCACTCACAGACGACCTTGAATTCTGTGGCCGAGCTACCCGGCCAGAATGTGATAAGCTTAAAGGCTGTGGGTAGCCAGGAAGATTTAAAAGTGGTAGAAGGAAACAGGGAAGACCATTAAAATGTAGTTAGAGAGGACTAAGTGTTTACTGACTGAATGTGGTGCTCGCTGAGCAGCTCATGGACGACTTCATGCATCATATGTCACAATAATGACAAGTTCCTCTTCGGTGGTGATCCGTTTCTGGATGCTAGTGTTGAAGCGAAGACTGATCGGATCAGGTTAAGGAATCATCTGTAATGTGAATATATCAGGGTAAAAGTGCTCTCGTTTATTTTATTTCTCTTCCACATGTCAACCACAAGTCCGTTCATCCACTTGAGGACTACGCATGCACCCAGCAACTCAAAGTCGTCACCGACCGGACGCACAACGAATGGCATGGCACCACCACGGAGGACAGTCACAATGTCACCGACGCGCCCTAATTGCCTAGCGATACCAAAGTCTCCCCCCTTGGTAAGGAATATGTGCCAGGACCGGGTGGTGAAGTACTCCAGTAGCTGCGACACCTGGCAGGAATTAGCCGGCGGCACCGAATCCCGAAGGACCGAACTGACGATGCGGGTCCGCAAAGTCCGGTAGTAGCCCTCCCCAGGATCCACGACGGCTTGTTGGATGTCCATGTACTCGAGAACGTCTGCAAGCTTTGGTGGAGAAATACCATCCTCGTAGTAGACAGCGAAGATGACGCGGACAAATGCATCAAAGAAACCAGTAAGCAGGGACTCGTAGTCCACGGAAGGGTGAAACGAATCATACGACCACAGGACGGCGCCCGCGGCGGCTTCTAGCCAGCGGAAGATAATTGTGTCGTCTTTCTCCTCTGTGGTGCTTTCAGATGTCCAAAGTATCTGATCAAGTTCGAACCCATCAACCGACAGCCTACGAACATCCTGGTTCTGTGATATTTTTGCCCGTAGACTTCCCGACGCTCGCCACCATGGCAGGGTGACCTGTATCTCTTCTAAGGGTTTGAGCCGGAGACCCGTGGGGCAAGGCATCGAGGGCTTTGCCCCGTAATCAGGCACCCATGATGGGTGTGCTTCGTCTCTGGCACCACTTGTAGAGCCAACAAGTAGAAGAGGTCTTTAATGCCCAGTGTCTTCGATTAAAGATAATGTCACTCGCTGGAAGATCTTCCAAGAAGGAGACTTATAGTCTGGGCGGAGTCTGGTGGGCCAGAATGATGCGATCCCCAGGAGGGCAAAAATGTGGTCGCGAGGATCCGTTGCCTCATGGTCAAGCGTGTGGAGAATTAATGATTCCAGAGACCATTTTTGACGAGAGTTGAGGATCAGGAAGAGATCCTCCAGGCAAAAGCTAGTTAGGGGCGCTGGTGCAAGACTTTCTGATATAGGAACCTTGGGAAGGATTTTGGAGCCGCCTATCCAATGTCCTGCCAGTGCAATGGGCAAGAAATCGCGGGCTTTTCCGCCGCAGACCAATTTTGGGCTCTCCTTTGATAGAGTCACCTCCTGTATGACCCATATCCTGTTGAACCAGGGCTTCTTCAGCAACTTGTCAAGTTCAACCCATGGAGATGTGTTGAGACGTGGCAGGGCAAGCCGCAGATAGTCATCCAGGTCTGCATTCAGCTTCCGCTTGGGATGTCTCCATTTCCATCCCAGATTGAAGAAGGAATATTCCTCTCGCTGACAGTGCTCAAACAGCTTCTCAGAAAGTCCGTACCCGCCCTCGCAAGGGCCGTCAGTCGGGCCCAGCCAGACGACAGTCCGGATACCCTGCTGGTAAATCCCCTTCATCAGACCGACTTGCTTCGCCCTTTCATCAGGATCATCTTGGTTGATAGATATCTGATCGATCCAGATCCAGGCCCTCGCCAGCATGGGGATCGCCTGCAGCTCCCGGATCCCCCGCTTGAGGTGCGCCGTGACGTTGAGGAGTTTTCCATTGCAGACAATATCCTTGTCCCGCGTGGCCGAGCCCCAGCAGTAACTGAGCGCGTAGAACGCGGGGGCTTCGGAGAGCCTGACCGTCGTCAGGATGTAGCCGAGGGGCCTGCGGTCCGTGACTGACCTCTTGTCGAGCTTCAGCAAGCGGATGAAAGGCTGACTTTCTAGGCTTTCGTAGGCGAATGGCTCCTCCGGGCAACGGCTTCGTCGGAACTGTGAATCCCTCCGCAGAACCGGGGGCCGTACGATCTTGTCAGTCAAGCGGTTGATGGTGTCGCCGCCTGAGGATTGAAGACGTGTTGCCCTCAGGCGCGATTGTAATCTGCGCAGCGTCGCTGGAGGCTGGTCGGTCGACGACGGCGCCATCGCTTGCTTTCTTATGTGCTGGAAAAGCTTGGGGGCCATCTTCTCGCGTAACATGTGGGCTCCGCTGTTGCAGGGGGCAAGGTGCATTAGTGCCTACCGGGATTGGAAATTCCGTGCAAGAAGCCGAGAATGTATCTCTTCCACGTCCACTGAGGCAGTCTGAATCGTTTCAAGGCTAGAATCTGCAAAGCATTTCATGTGATCCAGGTCTAAACATCATCGAAACACAATCTGTAGCTTTAGAAAGATGGGATAACAGAACCTTGGAGTGTAGAAGATCATCCATCGACAGCTGGAGCTTGAGCATGTAAGTAAGTTCTGGCCCTTAGCATGGCACGCTGTTGGAGGCTAACAAATAGCAACTTGTGCTTTGCAGGTAGGCAATACTGATTTACACAAGCGTTCAATGTCATGTTGTCAAAGAGTGCCTTCAGATCGATCAATGCATCTTTGTTAAATAACACAGGAAAATGCATATACTATGATATAAGACAAGGTTAGACTATTGTTGTGGTAACGTCAGGCTCTAAATATGTTTAGTTTTGTTTACGATTCAGTGAAGGAATGTCCTGACGGATGTGGATGTTTCTGTAGTTGCCCCCCCCGTCTATGGGTAAAACTGGTATCATATGACGCACATGCAGCGATCTAAGACGGCCGATAAATAGGGCAGATTGGGATGCCACTCTAGGCCTTGATTGTGAAAATCATATCGAATACATAGACTGACTACCTTAACCGCTTAGACCACGGAAGGAAAAAAAGAGGAAAGGTCATTGGGGGAAGTACAACAATAGCACCGATTGTCATGCAGACAGCATTAAGGCGACTGTTGCCTCTAAAAAAGGACAATATCATTAGTGCTAGTGGGATTAAACTAGTTCCGTTTCTATTCCATATACAGCCGTAGCTATACACAGCGCCTTCATACAGTCATAAACACTCAAGACCCAGCGTTTAAAAAAACACACATTACCAATAACAGTAGTTAGATATAATAAGTATATACATAGCCTTAGCCTTATAACGCACAGATAAGGCTAGGGAGAACCGCTCCTAATAGTACTATTAATTATTAATATATAGCCTAAGGGCTAGTTAATAGTAAAGTAGTTATATAGTAAGGTAAAAATAGTCTTAAAATAGTCCTTATATAAGTAATCTTATAACGTGGTACACCACCTAGCGGGACAGATCACCTAGCGGGACACTTTTTTTACATATAAAAAACGTCTATGCCAACCCTGTCTATTTCCTTAAACTAGGCCTAATTTGGATGCAAATTTAACTATAGCTAGAGATTTATATAATAAAGCTAAATATAAAATCTGAAAAAATTAGAATTTAAATAGAATTAATTATTTAAGAAATTAAAAAAAACACCCCTATAAATTTATTTTTCTAATATAACTTAATAAAAAAAAATTTAAAATTCTAAAACTTTATTTTTAGCTTTATTATATAAATTTCTAGCTATAGTTAAATTTACATCTAAATTAGGCTTAGTTTAAGGAAATAGATAGGGTTAGTATAGATGTTTTTTATATGTAAAAAAAGTATTCTACTAGGTGATCTGTCCTACTAGGTGGTGTACCACGTTAAAGGAAATTCTAGCTAAAAACTTATTCCTCTACTACTAATATATATATATATATATAATTCTAAGAACCTCTAATAAAAATATAGTTTAAAGAAAAAAGACCTTTACTAGGTAAGCTTATATAATAACCCCTATCTTAATATATAGCTAACTTTAAAAGAAGTTAAAATAAAGAAATAATTTAAAATAGCCTACCTTTAAAACTTCTATAATAAACTCTTTAACCTTTTAAAAGAGGTACTAAGAGAAGTTTATAAGCTAATAAAGAGAGATTAGAATAAACTTATACTCCTCTATATCTATACTCTTATTATAAATAATAAAAGCCTTCTAAAGTTAATTATAAAGGAGAATTTTAAGGTATATCTATAAGGAAAGTACTAGGATATATATAAAGAGGTTGAAACGTTTGTATGTAAGCTCTAGGGGGAAGAAACGAGCGACTAAGTAGATAGATAGACAGTTAAAAGGATGAATACAGTGTGGCCGAAGCCCAGTGGGATTAAAGATATATAAATCATGAAGCTCACAAAAGTTCTCGACTGGTAAAGATGACCAATGATTGGATCTCGAAGTTGCCCAGATACCTTTTCTGAGGGTGATAGGAGCCTGGAACTGCTCTGCAGTGCCTCTGCTAGGGTTTTTGAAATTGGATGTGGAGAGAATATGGAGTTTCCATGGGAGTTTACCACTGGGATTTGCCTCGTGGGCGTTGTCCTCAGCTCCAGTAGACTAGAGTTAGTGGTTTGCGTAGAGAGCCTGGCTCTGATTCCGGGATATTCTTCACTCACCTAGATAAATTTGTACAGCGACAAAGAATGGTTGAGAAAGTAAGAGTATGGGAAGTAGCTGACCGAACCCCATCTCACGCTCAGCTGATTGTACCTCCTGAGGGTCGAATGCCGTGGAATATGGGAACGATTGGGGGGAAAGCTGATACATCCCCCACGCCATGGTGAATGCGAGGATGATTATGGTGAACATAAAACACTCGAAGAGCTCCATATAAGCGACCCAGATGATGTAAGGGATGGTGAGCACCCTAAACTTGGCCCTTGCGAGCCGGCTTCGTGGTTTCTGGAGCGTGCGCCTAGCGGTCTTCTCAAGGAAACATTCTAACCGAGCTCTCCCCCCAGAAGTGTAGCAATTCCCGGCTACTGTTGAAGGATTGGGAAAGTTTCCAGATGAATGCACCAAGGAGGGATACATATGATATACAAAAATCGCCGTATACATAGACGCCATACAGATGCGTGTCCCAAAGACAACGGACGGGCATGCCAGGGTCATATATCCACTTCTTTGTAGTTGTCGGGACCAGGGCCGCGAGGAGGAGTCCGAGAATCAGGATCATGGCGGTCACGCGAATAGCCCGTAGTGCGTCGCTTTTTTTCAGTCGATCCCGAAGTACCGATAGGGACATCAAATGAACTGTGGAGCTGAGCCATGCCAGGTATATGACGCTGTTCCAATGGTAGACGCTTAGATTCTGATTCTGCGCCGAGGCTTGCGTGTACCCGGCAATAAGAATGGCCAGTCCGGTGAGAAGCTGTTGATCGCTGAACAACAAAACAAGCTCCACAGTTATTCTCCTCCATCTGTCGTCTGGCTGCTCTCTGCGGGCGAAAAAAAGCTTCCGGTCAAGTCTGCGCACGGTACCCTCAGGCAAAGCCCCGAACCAGTATGCCCACAGAATGAGAGCTAGAACTAGGTTAGCGGACACCACAAAAGCCGTGAGTACCTATTTACCATTCAGTTAGGAATCAGGAATCATTTGAAGAAGACTTACTCCAAGTCCAGAGATATCAGGATTAGGATAGACCGTTGCTGTGCACGGGGCGTATGGTTCACAGTCTTTCACGAAAGTATGAACGGTTGTGATAATGACATAGGTGTCAAAACCCCAGTTCCTGATGTCCGTCGTCGCCGCCGCCGCCGTAGTGTCGAAGATGCAATTGTTTATTGTCACAGCCATAATGGGGATACCGGCAAGTATTGATTTCTTTGGCTTCATGGAGGTTTGGAGATACGGTCTCGGTTGCCCTGCTACACTCTGGAAGCCGTTGTCGTGAGTATCGTAAGGGAGGACATGAAGAACACGGCCAGGCTGTTACAACTGAACTGAGGTCAGGGGCGAACTCTTATGCTTTAGTAGTAAGACAGCAAGGCTCCCTGTGTCTTACAACTACCTGCAGTCTTTGGTGACTCAATATTGTGAGGTGAGACATCCATTAGACTAAACTCCAACCACCCGAACCCCAGACTTGCTAGAAACTCGTGATTTTACAGTCTCGGCCTATGGAGCTTGGAGAATTTTCAAGAGATCGGAGATTCGCACAGAAGAAAACGGAGGGTACACAGGTACATTATTTACACCCACACTACAGCCAATCAGAGCACTCTATTCAGTATAAACTCATACATATACCACCTACACCAGTACTTTTTATAGCCCCTACCTATAAACCTACTAATCCCCCTTTACCTACTAAATAACACTCCCTTACTAACTACTTATAACTAATAATATAGATTAAATTCCTCTTTTAATTAATTATATTACTATTAGAAATATATCTTTATTAGTTTAAATTAAATTTCTTAATATTATAGTAATATCGCTAGTCCTTAATTATACCTACTTTTAGGTATAATAGTAGGCGGAGTATTACTATTAAAATACTAGGGTAGAAGAAACGATAGGGGGTGAGTAGAAGCGATAATAGTAGTAAGTATATAGTGATAGATATATAGTTAATAACTATATCTTATTGTTTTATATAGTAGATTAGTGGTGTAAATTAAGGTTGGCGTACTGGGGGTGCACTTGTACCTATACCCTCCGTTTTTCTCTGTGCGAATCTCCAATCTCATTTTCAAAGTCTGCCCACTTAATATCAGCTGCGACTATACCATTAGCCTCTTGCGCATTAGCCACAGCTTTGTTTACCATGGATTAGGACCTGAATTATCTCATTCAGAAATGAGAAGACGTATAGCTTTCTCCGTTCGGAAATAGACCGAGTAGAGTCATTGAGCTTTTAACTCCCATACATCTAAAGTGTATGCGGCGCCTTTATACATTGGCAAACGCTCAAAGACCCAGCGTTTACGGAAAACACAATACCGATAACAGTGGTACATGCTGCAATTAACCAGGCCGAAGAGGGCCAAGAGCGGACTCGCGACTGTACCAGAGCATGGTGAGGTCGTTATTCAAGAACTTTCGAGGATGCTGTAAGTGGCTACCTAGGTAGTTCAGCTTTGACCAAGCGTCTTCCTCATAAGCCTTGATTCTGTTTATGGGAAGCAGATTTTGAAGTTTGCGTCTTCCAATGGATACGCCTTGGTCAGCACTCGGCGAGGCCAATCCCTAGCCAGCAGCGAGATCGAAAATCTTGAGCTGTTCGCACGCGCCCCGAGTAGTCGGTCTCTATTCGCCGTGGTCGGTTGACTTGCTGAGAACAGCGACCTTCGTGAGCCCATAAAGCCCGACTATGGCAAGACACGCGCAATTTGCTTGGAATCAAGTAAACCTCGGGTCAAGCAGCCATCTTATTGGTTTCGATTCTATTCCGTACACAGCCGAAGCCATACGCAGCGCCTTCATACAGTGGTAAATGCCTAAGACCCAGCATTTAAAAACATACAATGCCGATAACAGTGGTCGAAATACGATAAGCAGGCACGTGGCCTCGCCATCTCATTAAACCAGAGCTGAGGACATGGCCATCGGCACTCTCAATCTTAGCCAGTAGGCATCGCAGCAACTAACAAGCATATTGTTTACCAGCTAGGTAGCAACCAGTAACGAATACTTTGGTGGTGTCAACAGCGAGAAGCGACTGGAGAAGATGGTAACAAGAAGAATATCATCTCGAGATATTCAAAAATAAGAGAAAACACATGAACGTGCCTCATGTCAAGACCCGATTGGTTACGAGGCTCTTGCCCTTCTTCGCTGTGCATGTCCCAAAACGACACGCTGTACCTCCTTCGTTCGAATGCTAAACCCAGGCCCAGCTCTGAGAGTCATATCGCCTCGAGCCACTTGAGTGACGTTCTTCTCACTAGCAACACAGCGGTCTGGAGCACTCAAGTGCTTGGTAGAATGGCACGGACATTCTCAGCTAAGCTTCTGGCCCGGCAATCAGCATATCTCCATGTCACGTTTCTGTTTCTCTGTTTCGGTCCTGTCTGGTGGACTACAATCTGTTGTTCTCGGCATTCCATGTCATTCAATGCTGGGTCTTTGAGCGGCTACTTTCATATCAAGGGACCGCCTACAGCGTCATAGGAGTTCATGTAAATGGATTTAGACAAGAAAGGATCACCTGGGACCGAGCTATGTCCCACGAGAATTGATACACCACCTCTCAGAGAGCCTTGTCTATCGCTGGTATAGCCCAGGCAGTAGCTACACTCATGTTGTTCAAAAGCCAGAACCTTGAGATAAGAGATGGACAGACAATAGGGGTTGTACTTCAGCGCAGCGAAATACTTGACCTTCCACCTGCCATAGAGACCCAAGAAGCCCGCAAGACGTATCCCACACCTAGCCACCAATTCATCGAATCAACTTTCCATCCAGGTCATACTTTCGCAACAGGGCTTGAAGCGGCAGCTAAAAAATCCCATCCATTACGTATCCCATCTCACAGGTACACTACTACACAAACTCAAAATCTGAATGCGACGCTGCTTGCTGCTGTAGTGTAGGCGCCGGCCGGACCCCACCACTGCCGCCGGGCAAAAACGGCTTGCCCCAGCCCGCAGTCGCAGAAGTACCTAGGTAAATAGTCGCAACTTGTTAAACCCGGCAGCTTGGATAAGGCGGCACGCTTGGGGGCCATCTGAAGGGGTGGGTTGGATGGTGTGTGTAAGTGCTGGCGAGGTTACAGTTCCAGTCCAGATGGTTGCCCGCCCTATAAGCGGGCACTCCGACCCATGACGACCGACGGCCCTCGAGGCAGGTAGGCAGGATGGCTGTCGGTCGGTCTACAAGGGACGGGCGGCGCTCATCGGTGCCGTCGTTACATTTACTACTGTACAGGGGAACTTATCGATCCTTTCATCTCCGGATAACACGGCGCAACGTCGAGGGCAGGCGTCTTGCGCCGTGGCTGTTATCATCCCACGACTGTTGAGGGACCCCCACCGCCGCGCGTTCGTGAAGATGGGACGTCCCGCCGTGATCGGCCGGGTCTTCGGCCGGGTTTAATTTTTGTGTGAGAGAGCTTCGCACCGCATGAAAGCCATCGCCGCACGTGCTGTCTGAGGCTTCAGCCCGAGAGAGGTCGGGACAATCTGATTGGGCTTGGGAGTCGACAAACTTCAGCACACAGACGTCAAGTTTTTTCCCCACGTGTGGTTATGGCCTTGATATTTGAAAAAGCAAGTTGATGAATGGATACTACGACACTAGAGAAATTGCAGGCCAACCTGCAGGCAGACACTACTCAAATCGAAAAGCAACGACTTGAAGCCAGCCACAGCTACTTAGCAGCTCCAAAGTGCCGATGCACCCCCACAAGCCGCAGTAGCGCCGCAGGACTCCCCGGCCCACAGGATTATACTTGCTTCTCCTGGGGAGACGAGCCAAAACGTTTACAGGGTCGGTCAGGGCGGGGCGAACCAGCACAGCGCCTCTAGGAAATAATTGATGCGGGCAGACTAGTACTCCAGTTGGCTGCCCTGCCATGAGCCTAGCACTTGCAGTGCGCTGACTGTTGGGGTGCCATCTTACGAGCTGATGATGGGGCACTGACGAATTTTACAGGCTGGACAGCAAAGCTTGAGCCGGGGAGCTCTCCGCTCTAAAACGTGGGATATGCGGCTAAGTATGCTGTGAAATATCTCGTGGTTTATTGACCCCTTCAGCGAGAATTAGACCTAGGCATGATCTTGTGTAGCACGATGTGACTCCTGATCGAAAAGCTTGATGTTCTGGTACCGTAGATTTGGGGTGCCACTGGCTGGTCGTCTGACGGCCGGTCAAGAGCGGCCGCGACCCCGAAAGACCTCGGAGAAAATAGACGAGAGATACCCAGCGGGGTAGGGAAGGGGAGAATGTGGCCACAGCTGATTCCCAGGAGTTTCAAAGAGAGTCAAGACGACCTCTTAAAACCGGGCGCCCAGCAACGGGTCTTATGTTCATCTTTGCCAGTGCGAAAACGTCCACGCCAACGGAGAGATAGGACAGCGGACGTCGATACACATGTAGAACACGTGATATCTGGCAGGTGCTTGGCTTACCTTTCGAGTGCAATGCAGACTCATGACTCCGCCTGACGGGGGATTTGCTGCTCATGCACCATCTTCAGCAAGCTAGCGAGGTCCCATCGCATATCCAGACGGATGACGGCACTTGCAGTCTTGTGGGGTGAAACCTCGCTAATGAAGACTCTGAGGGGTTGGAAGCCTCGTCCAACAGCGGAAAGTGTGCGCCCCAGGAGGTGGCCACCATGGGAGATCCTGGAAGCGACGTGTGGTCTGGGAAGCAGCCCCAATTTCAACGACTGCATGATGAGAGCATGGCCACATAGGCAGAATACACCACCTCACCCTCGCCGCACGAGGCACACTGCAGCAGACTGGCGCAGGCAAGCAGCCACTGTCGCCCACCACAAGTGCAGCTCTGAGCAGACCCTTAGCAGGGCCAGTGTGGCACCACGAGTTTCTGGGCCGGCCTGGATGGGAGGTATGCTCGAACTCGAACCATCGCAGTGCATGGATGGAGGGCGTGCCTGCTTAATTCCGGGCGATTGCCTAGCGAAATCCTTCCCTTTGCCCGCCTTCGGTGACGGACGTGGCCGTGGCTTAGCAGGTAGTCCAGACAATGCCTGGGCAGCGTGTGCTCGCCGAGGAGCTAGGAACTGACAGCCTCAAGCTACGGAAAAGCTCAACTCGAGCTTCTGCAGCATGCGCGCCATTGCAGAGAGAGGCGTTGGGGGTGGCGGCATCGTCTGGACTGGAGGTCCAGTCGGCGTGCTCGTGGGGGGGAGAGAGTGGGATGTTCTGGGATAGAAGAGATAAAAGATGTGAGTGTGTTTGTGTGTGTGTGCAAGTGTGCGAGTGTGCGAGTGTGTGCTGCCGGATGCTCCAAGTGGTAGGAAAGAAAATTTCGACAGAGGCTGCAGGGAAAAGCTCCGAGGTGGCCCAAGCTCCCAAAAAGCCTGCAGGCGGCACAGCACTGTAGGTCAGTGACCGGGGGTGGGGGGAGCAGGACCTGTCCGAGGGCCCTATGTCATAGCGGGGTTCTCCGTGGGCAGGCGTGGGAAGTAGCACACACGAGAGCAGCAGCTCAGCAAGCCACCTACCCAATCCAGATCTTGACCACAACATCCTGACAGCCTGACAGCCTGACACCCCTCGGTGATGCGCGATAACCGAGGGCAGGCGATGAGGGTGGTGGGGTGAGCCTTGCACGCCCCCTCCACTGAGCCTATCCTCATCCATCCATCAATCCATCCACCCATCAATCACGCTGCGTTGGACGTGGTTCGCCCTGCCAGCCACCCGCGGGGCAGAGATCGCCCACGATGCATGCCAACAGCTTCCCACCAGCCCAGCCTTCCTCCAATACAGCAGAAGCAGGACCAGCGGCAGGACCAGCGGCAGGACCAGCAGCAAGAAGCCGCGATGCGCGGGGTGAAAATTACAACGCATATAGGCACACAGACACACGCACACACACACACACACCTGCCTACTCACAGACAGGCATAGAATACGATCCTTCGAGTGTTAGGTATTAGGATGAACCCCTCGCTGGCTGGAGTGGTGTGACACGAGCAGGACCAAGGCCCTACTGTTAGGGGTCCCCTCCACTGCCCTCTTGTCGCCCCGGAGGCGAAGAGACCAGTCCTCTGCATGATGCGACTTGGGGCGCCCGCGATAGGCTGGCCCAAGGATTGGTCGTAGTGTGCTTTGGTGATGCGGGATATTCGCGGATATTCAGGAGAGCCAAAGAGGGTATCACCTGCGTCACCTGCAACCCGCATGCATATCACCTGCATGGCCTGCGTAGCCCGGCTACACGCAGGAATGCGGCGCAGGACGGGCGGCCGGTGCAGGATCGAGAGAGACAGACAGGCGGACGAGACAAGACAGAGAGCCGAGCCTGCACGAGGTCGTCTTGGGGTAGGTGTGACCAGGAAGGAAGGCTTCTAGAAGATCGGATGGAAGCGAAGGGGGAGGGTGTGAGGGCAAGGAAGTTGGGGTCCGTCGCATCGGGGAGGTCTCTGTGCAACAATGAGCCTCGCACTTGATGTGCGACGATGCCCCTTTCCCTTCCCGGCGATGGATGGCTGGCTGATCCCACCTGTCCCAGTCATCATACACCTGCGCAACAATAAAACATCATCCCCAACAGGCGGGCCGGATCTGCCGCTGCTCTTACCACCACCACGAGGCTCGTCCCAGAGAACAGGAACCAACACGGTAGTATTCCATCCTGTTTCCCAGAACCGGGCGCCCGGAGCAATGGGCGACTTCATCCTAGCGAGGATGCTATAGTTCCTGTCTTGGCCATTTGCGCCCCGCCATTGTGTGCTCTGTCTTGGCTGTCGCTTGTCTGGATATGGAGACTACCCCTCGTATACAAACCGCGCCGGGCGACCCAAGACTTTCTTAACCGGCGTCTGGGCTGGGCTGGGCAATACGAAACAACCCACGGTAAATTTGACATGGGTCTCATTCTCCCTGCTCATTGATGGTCCAGGACCTATCCGACCGAGGCCGACGCCAGGACACAAAGGGAAACCCCATGAGAATCCTGCATGGCCCACAACTTTGTTGTCCCTGCGGCTCGATTTCTCCGTGGTCGCCGCGAGATGGGCAGTGTCTGCTTCCGCCAGGCAATTGTTTGATGGCCCAAGGACATGCCCTCAGCCGTGAACTCTCTCCTCTCCCGTTGTGCTTTTTCTATTGTGCATTGGTGGAAGACCAGAAGGTTGTCGGACATGCCGCTCAGACTGCTGACGGTGTCTTGGTAGAAGGAAAAGAACAGGTCCCTTGCATCCATACCGCCGGGAGTAATAATGCACGTGTAAGGCCCTGCACAGTCGTGTTCGATCGCCTCTGAGCGACCGTATCGGCAGAGGGCTGTGGTAATTCACCGTAGGCTGTCGGCTGCCCGCGCCCCGGCAACACGTCGTACTGGCGCGCATGACCTAGTCGGCACCGCGTCGCTTAACGGACCGCCGCCAGGCCAATGCCCGCGCCGAATATCAACGTTTCAGCCATTGTCGGCCATGTCACGAAGCTCCTGTCTCCAGGTTTTTTTTTCTCTTGTCACCAGTCCACAATATGGCAGGGAGCGGCCGTCTTTCCCTTTTTTTCCCTGGGGGGGGGTTTCGATGTTACAACGTAGAGCCCAGCAAGAGTGACGGATGATGGCAACGATAAGTGTTCGTGGTGTTGGCAGACATGGGTATACCGTGCCTGTGTGGGCATATACTACAGATGGAATTTCACATCCGTTTAATTGATTGAAGGGCGAAGTTAGAGCATTGAAGATGCACCTTCGTGTATTGATTTGACTCGCAGGCACTTGCCTGGTCAACCCTCATGCTGGCGTCCGGTAGCTTCGACCAGACGTAGAGGGTATCAGGGGGAGCCTTGATGTGAGTTGGATCTGTAGAAAGCATCTCCTCGCCAATGCACTTATAACATCTCTCCGAGAAGGCTGGTCTAGTTGTGCCGGGCTACAAACTTGCACTTGATCTCATTCAAGGGGCCTTCACCGAGGCGTCCGTTCCATGTCACTCGACAGGTCATCGCCCAGGGGGCCCAACGGCAGCAGCACTGAACACTCGTATGGCTCTGGTCCCAATGCGACCGGTCGTGTGCAATTTGACAGGATGATTGACGCCGGGTTCCAGGCAAACCACACAGGAACCGCCGGATTCGTAGATGTGAATGGCCCTTGGGAATACGTTTGGTCATGGAAGCGACGTCGCCAGCACCATTGGGGCCCGGACGGTCGGCATCGCGAAGGACGCCACTTTGGTTCTGTATGAGAGCGGTCTGGGGTACCGACAAGTGAGTTTGCCACCTGTACTAAGCATTAGCTCTCCCGCCTGTCTGGTGAAGGCCTGTGTCCGGGCTAACACCAGTGACGCTGTTGGGCGGGTTATCAACAAGTATGAAATGCACCGAATGAGCAGCCGACGACACCCCCAAGAACGCAGCGGTCAACTCTGCAGTGATCAACATGTCCTTAATATCACAGGATCACAGGAGCCGTTCGAGATCATGGTTGGGCTGACCAACGCAGCATATGACCACGGAATTTTCGGAGTCGCGGCAACAGGCGACGACAACGTTTCAGACACGTGCAGAACACCAGGGAAGATCCTCAACTTCTTCACCGCTGCCGCATCTGACGAAGCCGACAACCGTGCCTTCTAGTCGAATTGGTGCCCTAGGGTTTGATGCTCATGCTCCGGGGTCTGACATACATTTTGCATGCGTGGGAGGTAAAATGTCAGCGTACTTTGTGCTCCGCGGCACGAGGATGCCGACGCCACATCTAGCAAGGCTGGTGGCGTATCTGGTCTGGGAACAGTAAGCGCGGAGGCGTCGAATGTATCTGCAGCTGTGATATCAAAGATGATCAAGGATATGGCGCTCAAGGGCCGGGGATCTCCTGATCTGATGATCAACAACAACAGCAGCGCTTCAAGAGAAGTACGCGGATCTAGACTCGAAACGCCCGAGGGCATAGATGAGGAAGAGCGAGGCCTGGCTCCGGATCTGTAGAGTTCGCTTTAGCCGGCGCCGGCTCGGCGTGTACGGCACCGATGCCCCCAACCGACGGGTCAGTCATCGCTCAGAGTCGCTGCCAGTTGACATCATCTCGCTGCCTAGACGGGGGCGTGTAATTAGATCAATGAAAAGCGACGTACACAAGCAGCTACACAAAGGCAGAGACATCAAACACTGTAAGCCGCGGTTACTTCAGTCGGACAAGTTACTGGCCGGTAACTCTTGAGGCCGAGTATCAATTGTCCTGCACCGTGGCGCATTGCTAACACGTCGACTCGGGCAGGAACCTCGCGACAGCAGGTCGTGGAGACCAGAACACGTAGTTTCCTGCTGCAATAGGGCCGTCACATCGTTATTTGCAAGCATAACAGTTGTGATATGCCCAGGTGGACGGAGAGCGATTTGGTCATTCGCCCAACTTTTGTTGGGCAACACGCATGCCGCGGCAACATCTCCTGTCCCTAAGTCATCCATGCAGTTGCATACCTATCAGCAATGAGATGACAGGCGGAGCAGATCAAGCACCATGGCGTGGCCGCTCAAATGAAGGCCTCGATTCTGCAACCAAAGGCACAACCAGGTGAAGATCTACCCCGAAGGATGGAACACGCTTCCGCCTCGCACAACACCCGGGCGGCAGAGTATGTACTACCCCGGGACCAAGAGGAACAAAAGGACGCAATCCTGGGGAAATCCAGGAACGCCGCGCAAAGGAACCGTTGGGCGATCAGAAGGAGGCTCAAAAGATCGGGGGTCTAGTACCCGGCTTATGGGCGTTGAGGTACTCGGTGGCCGTGGGAGGCATTGGCTGAATTGCACGACGACGGGCCTTGCGAGGCGCGTGTGAGCCCCCCAAACTCTGCAATAAGCGCAGTAGTGCAGGAGCGCTGCTGCAGCGAAGCGCATGAGGATAGCTTGCATTGTACCACGCTGACCACAGCTTGGGTTCCGCGGGAGGACTTGTTCCACAGGGCACCATCCTCCAGGTGTATGTGCGATCCTGCTGGAGCATCGTTACACAAAACAGGCACATGCTTCTTCGTCCTCTGACAGCCGTGGTCGAGCTGTGCCGCGCGTCAGATCAACAATATTGGGTGCCATCTTGTAACTCTAATAATCACAAAAAGACCATCCCTTGCAGGAGACGTTGGGCAGTTCGGGTGTGACAGGACAGCAGTCTGACTGCAGGGATGCTCAAATCGCCTCGCCCGACCCTGAGGGAGTGGTTCGTCCGGGGTGGTGTCCAGGCGATCGGAAAGATTCGGGAGCGCTCTGGGGAAATCGGGCTGCATTGCAAGGGTGTTTTGCGGAGAGAATCTGGGGAAAATGGAGTTTGGGACTCAATGCCGACGTCAATTGACCATTTGGAATGGAGAAGGTGCCTTTTTGACGCCCAAGTTCTGTCATACAATGTTCCAGAATGTGGTGTTGATGGAAGTTGATGCGACAGGAAGGGCACACAGACCCGGGCGAAAATGGGACATTGAGCAGTACCGAACTGTAGCAGCCGAGATGACGGAAGCTGCAGTGCGCTCTCTCTCTCTCGGTCCCGTTGTGAAATAGGGCCCAGATCTTTCCATCTCCGGCCGAGGGTACGTACCGTCGGGGGGCACCCTTTTGGGGGTAGGACACACTCAGCAGCCCACATGCACCTGCTGTTACCATGCTCCGATCCTCGACATCGGGGCTTTTGCTTCGTGCTCCGTCCACGCAGCTGCTTCCTTCCTCCCTCGACCTGCAGCCGCGAATCAGCAGCCGCCTGCAAATGGGAACGACGTCGGTCGGTGGCGATCGACAAAATCTTGTTCGGGGCAGGGTGTGTGGGCACTTGCAAAATTTTACAAACTTCGCCAATGGCGCACAGCTGGTGCTGGGCCAAGTTTCTGGTGCTGGCGACCGAACTTCGCTGCGGGTGGAGTCTGTCTGATCCCGG
The DNA here is from genome assembly GCA_000800745.1 of Diaporthe longicolla. Classification (NCBI taxonomy): domain Eukaryota; kingdom Fungi; phylum Ascomycota; class Sordariomycetes; order Diaporthales; family Diaporthaceae; genus Diaporthe; species Diaporthe longicolla. Next base: position 415,389 of record JUJX01000006.1, read on the forward strand.
CCGACGACGCCAGCAGGGCTGTTCCGTGACAGTTGGCTTTCGGCCCTTTGTCCAGGGCAGGCATCCCAGACATGCGCCGCCAACCTATGGGGCCCGGGCGGTCATTGCTCATCATCACAAGGTGTGGGGACCAATCCGTGCTTTACTGATTGGGTATGTGTCGACGGTGCCAGGGGGCAGGCGATTGGCCCGAAATAATCCCATGAACCGAATCAGTTGCTGAGCATTGTTCCCACCGTCACCTTCGATACATGCGAATGGCCCTTTGAGATGTTGCGGATTTACATCTCGTCGTCTTCCAGATGATGATGATGATGATGATGATGGATGACTTGTCAGATGGAGACCTCCGAGCTCCCTTCAAGGATCTTTTCTGTGATGCACATACAGGCCACGAGGTTTCACCCGGTGCACCGCGTCGGACCCCGAGAGATGCACCTGGGTCCTTCCAAATCATGCAGCTGACACAGGAGCCTGGCTTGCACTCCAAAGCGGCGTGATAGGCCATAATTGTCAACCTCCCAGCGCTTCAGGTACGTACTGTACAGTACGCCTCGCCTCGATGCCGGATGCATGTTGTCTCGCCCCAAGAGTTGCAAGTCGACAGGCAAACGTCAGAAAAGATCTTCATGGCCCCGAGCGTTGAAACTTTGTTGACGGCCTCAGCCGCTGCCAAGTTTGCCGAGCTAAGGGACAAACGTAGGCCGCCTCGTCCCGTACACGTAAACGTCTGCAATATCAGACGCCAATATGGTCGTGACGCCCTGGATCCTCCATTTCGGGGGTTCGAAACGAAACATGTGGCCCGGTAAAATTAGAAAGGTCAGATACGCTTCACAGACTGCCGGAGTATCAAGAGGTGATTGTCCTCGGCGCCAAGGTGCTTGTACGTGTCCCTTGAGTATATGTCTCGGTGAAAGGTTCGGGGAAGAACAGCATCACATCGTCAAGCATGGGGCTTGCGTATGAGTCGTCCACAACCGGCGGCTGTGTTTCATGACAGTCTCTGGGCAAGGGAACACTGTGCCTGTATGGCAACGGGGGGTAGGTACATTAATAGTAGTTCTTGGCTCTCAACGGGAGCAATCTATGTCTCGAGGAGGCTTATTTCGCCAGGCTGAGATCTCCAGAAGATTGACCCGAGCCTGTATATTGGCATCTTACACATGACAAGACCATGCCAGATGTCTGACCGAGAGGGCAAAGCTTGGCCAGACACCATCAGCTGGCAGGCGCATAGCGTATACGGCCCCTGGATATTGGAAGGGTGGTTCTACTGAGTACCGCCAGGCATGAGTTGTCCTGCGAGATGCTATAATTATTCCACAGGCCATAGAGAATCTGGGGCTATTGTGGAGTGCTTGATTTCCGTGATTGCTTGTGACATTTCTGATCGTCACTGCAATCTTGGCGGGAGATTGGCTCTAGCATGAGTGTTTCGCCTTGTTATTGACAAATGGTCGGCCCACGAGCCCCCGTTGTGCTGGGTGACGGATTGAGCCTGTACCAGGCAGATAAGAGCGGTCTGGGTTGAGGTTGTAGTCAGTAGCGGGATCCCCCTGGAGCTGCAAGAGCTAGCATGGAGCCCTGACGGAAATGCTTGGTGAAGATTGCGTTGACTAGCACCATGCAGGACAGCTGGTGAACCGCATATCGCTGATTTTAGCCCCTCCAGAATGAGTATGGCAGGTATTGTTGCTATTGTTGTCAGACGGGACCATGGTCGGATGTGCGGGTAGAAACATGCCCGTCGTAGTAAGACAGCAAGACCCGATAGACACGGGAGGTACTTTGTAGCCTCCTGACCCGCGGTTCGTCATGGAGCAAACATTGTAACATGTTCGTGGGTTAAGCCTTGGAGGTTCATAACACTACTCATTCGAGCAGCGCCGCAAGATGGCCCGAGTGCAATACTGTCAAAACGCACACAGTACAGCAGGCCGATGAACCACTGGATGGATGCAGACGCAAGCGCTGCGGCGTACCATGCCGGAAGAAGAAGCTGCAGTCCGTCGCAGGAGACATGGCGAGGACCCCAGGGCATCCTTCACTGCGGTGGAGCTAGGTCCAAGCGACCGAGACGCGGGATGGCACTCCGCCCAGGAGCTCTGGTCAGTGTCGCGGATAGATGTCGTCAAAAGACGACAAGATTGAATGCGAGCTGAGTCAACAGGCGGAAGACATGGACGGGCTGGATTTGGGATGTGGTGGATTGGATTTTGATTCGAGACAGTCAGCACTTGGCAGGTGACACTGACGCCCAGTGACCCCGGTGCGGACGTGCGAAGAGCGGTTCGGGAATGCAACGTGAAGTCAGAGTGAGCTATTCAAAGAATCAATTCATTAGTGGGTGGGCTGGGCTGGTGGTTTTGGTGTCGGTGTTGACGACGCTGGGTGTGTCAAAAAGGGTTTGCTGCGACACAAGGAGGAAAGGGACCCAAGGGACCCAAAGCGAGAAATAAACCTAGCTAGATGCGGTCCTGATGGGCGCTGCAATCGGGACTGGCTCGGCTGGAGGAGTAGGGTAATCCTATCGCGTATTCAGTTTTTGCTGGATTGGCCTGGATTAGTTTTGGAGACGAACCAAGAGCGAGAGACACAGCGAGCCGCGAGAGGAACGGCGGGCCAGCAGGCCACACACACACGCACACACAACAGGGCAGGCGCCAGCAGGCAGAGGCCAGCCAGCACAGGCCAGCAGTCCAAAGCTGCGAAGCTGCGACGCTGCGACCCTGGACCTGGCCAAACGTGTAACTCTGCACGGGTGCATCCCATCCCATGGGCAAGCCCAAGCCATCCCAAGACAAGACTGGATCAAGAGGAAGAACCTTGCAAATAATTGGGAACCCCCAAATTTGAGCCGTACAAGGCCTGCCGTGCATCTACTGTACCGCGCTGACTGGCAGACTGGCAGACTGGCAGACTGGATGATACACCTGATGAGCGTGCGCACCCCGGCCTGCTGGTCCCACACCCAACAGCGCGGGTAGCGGTAGCGGCAAGCGGTGCACAGTCGCAGCAGTCGCGGTCGCAGTCGCTCTTGGGAGTCGCAGTTGCAGTTGGAGTTGGAATTGGAGTTGGAGTTGCAGTCGCAATCAATCGCAAGTGACGAGTGGCCGGACAAGCCACACACCCACACACCCACACACCCGGGCAGGGCTGCCAGCTCGTCGAGGATTTCCCGCCCCGTCTTTCGCCTAGAACAGGCAATGAGAATGACGGAACTAACTGGCATTGGTCCTTGGCTCGTGAACTCTGTTGTGCACTCCGCTCCCTGCGGCTATCCCACTTGCAGCTATCGCGTTGAGGCGCAGGCAGGACTGAGTGAGTGAGTGACTGGCTGACTGACTGACTGATGAGCTGGATGGATACAGACAGTATGGCCGACTGTTGTGCGTACGGATGGATGGAGATGTAATAATGGAGCCTGCCAGGGCCCAGAAGACCAGAAGACCAGAAGACCACCACAGTACCTGGGTACCTGGGTACCTGGGTACGGCAGACAGCTCCTAGCCCAGACCAGGCAAGACAAGACGAGACAAGCGTGCTGGGCAGCACTGGCTGGGTGGTGCCGTCATTTTGCGAGATGTGATCTGGGGCGGTACTTGGCAAGTCGCCGCGCCGCCAGCGGGATCTCCAGGTATCTCGATTGTACTCCGTACACCTGAACCACCCCCGTGCTGCCCTGGCCCTGGATCCGAACCTGGGCCAGGAAGCCGAAAAAGTCGAGTCGAGCCGGGTCGAGTCGAGGTCCCCTCTGCCGCGACCCAAGACCCAAGAGCTCACACCCCCAAGGCCCCAAGGTCCCAAGTCCCACCACGCCCGTGTTCGCCCACGCCCACACACGCCCACCCCAACCCACCCACTCCGATCATGGTTCTGGTCCCATTCCCATTTGCATTTCCATTTGCATTTTCATTTGCATTGCCTTTTGCATCTGCCAATTCCTTGACACACACTCTCACACGCACGCACGCACACTCTCGCACTCATCCTCTGCCATCCTGCTAGGGGGCGCAAGGAACCTGAGAGCGAGCATTCCCAGTCCCCCGTCCCCAGTCCAAGTCCCAGTCCAAGTCCAAGTCCCAGTCCCAAGTCCCCAGTCCCGAGCCTGCGCACCTGCTGCACCCACTGCACCCACCACACACATACTGTGGTACACGCCCCCTCCAAGTCCCAAGTCCCCAAGTCTCTTTCCTCCCACCACCCTTCCCAGCCCCGGCTCCTACTCCAGTCCCACCCGCCGCCGCCCGTTGAACAATAAAACGGTCCTTCCTCGCCCTCGACGTCGCCTCCTTCCATCTCGCGCCCTCCTTTGTTTCCCGTCCTTTTCCCACCTCCGCCACCCTCATCAGCCTTGTCCTACTTTACAAGCTCCTTGTAACCCTTTCGTCGGTTGACGTTGGGTCAACGTCAGAGGAATTTGCAATCCTCTCGACTTCTCAACCCCGACTCCCGACTCTCCGGGCCTTGGTGCCATCGCCGGCCGTCCTCTGCTCCGAGAGACGTGCATCAAACACACATTTATATTTATATATATTCCCCTGTGTTAGTGTGTTTGTACCGTCTATATATACGACGCATACACCTCTCTCACACATACTTCAGATTTCCACATCCCACACTACTTATATATATATATATATATATACGCATTTATATATATATATATATATCCCCATATCTCTCCCTGCCCTCCTCCATCCTACAGCCAGCTCTCTCGACCGAGTCAAGCCGGCCGAGTCTCTCATCCACGGCCCGGCATCGCCCAACCACGCAGCCACCACGCTTGTCGGCTAAAGGGGATTTGATCTTCACTGCCAAGTGACCGACCACGCCGCGGCACTGACTCTTGACCATCCGAGCAGCAGCAGCAGGAGCAGTCCAGTCCAGCCTACGTGTTTTTATAAAAATACACACCCTGGCACAACAGCATTGATCTGATCTGCCTTGCACCTGGACTCTGCGCAGTATCGCATCGCATCGCATCGCATCGCATCCACCTGCCTTAGCTAGCCGAAAGGAGGACCCGCCGCCCCCATCATCATTACCTGGCTTTTCCCAGGCGCGAAAGGCGATCCAGCCCCGAATCTCACTCATCATCTCTTCGATCAGCTCACCAACCGCCTCTCCGATGCATCTCATACATCTCACACCACGCTTGTGAGCCTCCAGATCCCGGCCACCCGCCCACTACACACACCTTGTCGTCCTACCCGAGCTGAACAACCTCGTACGCCTGCAACTCGCTCCAGTCTGAACCAGACAAGAGACACACACACACGCACCATTTAGACCAATCTCCACTCAACCCTGCTGTTGTCCTTCTTTCCCGGCGTTTGCATCAATTGGAGTTTTCCGGTCAGGATCACAAAAGCTATTTTGCCAGATACCCAATCGAATGTTTCATTAGACACGATACCAGCGTTTTCTTCTTCCCAAATCCTCTTCACCCGCGCGTCCAGAACGCGCGCCACCTTCGATATCAACTTGGACTTTCAGACCTTGGCGGGCCAGATTGTCAGTCACCTGCTCGTGGGCTGCTGCAGGTGTCATCCGAACCCCACCATTTGACAGCATCTGCAACGCTACCTGCAGAGCCTCATCGGCATCCAACTCCGGGACAGCCGACCACACAACAGTTTCAAGACAACACATCAACAGAGAATATCATTCGAAATGATAATAGACGGCGAGAAGTGGGCTTGTGAGTCCTGTGTGCGTGGCCACAGGGTCAGCAATTGCCAGCATGCGGGTGAGCAATATCCGCGCAATACCCGCGCACAATCCCGGCCTGCGATTGCTCACTGCGACGCCGACCGAGCGAGCGTCGCGTTGTAGTGCAACACATGCGAACTATGCAAACCTTCCGTGGGAACTGGTCGCTAACATTAGGTTTCCAGATCGACCCCTGCAGCACATCAACAAGAAGGGACGCCCAGTGTCCCAGTGCTCGCACTGTCGTAACATGCGCCGCTCCAAGTCAGCCCACGTCAAGTGCGACTGCGGCGAGAAGACCAGCAAATGTGTGCATTTGCAGGCGACCGTCGATGGCCACAGGGAAAGCTGCTGTTGCAACCATGGTGGCCGCTGCACCTGCTCACATAAGAAGGAGCAGAACCAGCTCGACACAGTACCCGAATCCGATTCGGAGCAGGAGCTCAGCTCGGGCACGAATGCAAAGGCGACCAAGTTGGTGCGGAATCGTCGGTCCAGAGCAAGCACCCAGACCTCGGACGGGATGTTGACCTTCGATGAGAATGGTCACCACAAGCCGACCTACAAGCACACCAAGGCGTCCCAAAAGTCTGGTCCCTACCAGCTCACCCGAGCGCATTCTGCGCAGAGCAGCGGCAGCGGTGGCAACTGTTCCATGGAGGATCTCGCCAATGAGTCGTCAGCAAGCAGCAGCGCTAGCATCCCGCAGGCGCAGGATCATTGCATGTCCAACTCCGAAACAGCTTCGCCCTTGTTGACTGCAGTCTCGTCGGTCCCCCACTCGAACCCTCAGCTCCCTCCCCTGGATCTGTCAAACGTCAATGGCTGGGCCTCGGGTTCTTTCATGCCCGACAATTACGACTTCTTCAGCAGCATGGACGAGCACCAGCAGCCAATGTTCAGCGCTGGGCTGAGCCAGCCTGACGTCGACTGGAGCCATATTGGCCTTGATTTTGCTAGCAAGGACTTGGGCACCTTCGCACCGTCCAGCTACAGCCAGGCCCAGAGCTTTGCTGGATTTGAACAGCCCCCTACCCTGACCTCGGGCGAGGTTTCCGAGGTTGATGACTTCATTCGCGACGAATTTGATCCCATTGGAACCTTCACCCGCACGAACACCTCGAGCACAGGATTCAGTCTCGGGAGGGACCCGGAGGGCTTGCTCGGTGCCATGGAAATGGGCAGTACCGAGTTCGACGATTTCAGCAAGCTGGCAAAGGATGGGGGCAAGTTTGCCGCATCCGCAGCGGCGCTTGTTTCGGATGATTCCGCACTTACTGCCATCACTGCCTCCGGCGTAGCCGGATTCGAAAATGACCCGATATTCTGGATACCCGATGCCTCCGAATACAGCGGGATGACGGCCGTCAACGACGGATCGGAAGTGAACGGACCCAACTTCTGGGAAGTACAATGAGACGGTGCGGGCCAGTCTCGGACTTGAACGAACAAGGCGTGTTCGCTGAGCATGACCGAAACCCTTTCACAGTCGGATTGGCGTCTGGGTACTGCCTTCATGGATCTTGATGGTACGCATCGGTGTGCTTTTTGGAAGAAGTAGACATTTCCGAGCGCGGAAACTACGATGCGCATACGGTCAGCCTTGCGAAGTCTTGTCACACGCGGATGCCGACTGCACCGACGCTGCAACAACCACAGTTGGGTGGCGTGTTGTGGCCATCTTGATTTCGCAGTGTTACGAGTGCAACAAATCTGGCGGCGAGGCCAGCAGAGAGGTTGGATACGGGCCAACGAGCCAAACGGGATGCAATGGAGCGGGCGAAATGTATAGAGATTTCACACCCTGCATATAGACGGGCTGGTTAGCTGTAGATAGATTTGGACCCTGTCGATTTGATCAGACAGTTACAAACAATAAAGTAAAATTTCAAAATACATATCGATGTGTCTCTCCCTCCCTGCACCAAAAACCCCCCATGCACGTCTACCCTGCCTGTACCTGCATAAGTCTTCACCAACGGGCGAGCAATCCTGCAGGTCTGTTATTAATGGACAGTAACGTATGTACCTCGTGCATTCGGCCTTTTGGCTCGCTCGCTCTACCGCAAGGGTCCCCACTTTTGCTCACTGTTATATTCTGCCTACTGTATAACATGGACGGCCGAGACTGCAGAATCGTGGCCCGCCCGAGTCCGAGTAACCCGCCTTCGCCCACCGCCCACCGCCCACCACAACGTGACATGCATGGCGCGCACAACATTTTCAGCCCAGCATACAACAACTGCATTCCAGACCGCCCATCTGGATGCTCCAGGGGCGAGGCCTGCCTGCGGTGGGAGAGGAGGGGGCCACCAGCGACCAAGCCCATGCCAGATGACGCCATTTGGTAGCAACGCAGGCGCACCCTCGGAGGGGGGGGGCCCTAAACAAGTGTTCCTTCTCGCTTCTTGGGTCTGTTGCCCTGCCCCTCCGGAGCCGGCCCGATCGTCGAATCTCTATCCCTCCCTGGGCTGCGCGGCCAGATTTCGCCGTGTCTATTCCCGGTACGAAGTGGTCGGTATCCACATGCCCTATTGCCCTACTGTGTCTATCTCTCTTTACACGTGTGTGTTTGTGTGTGTTGGGAGGAGTAAGGTGTGTCTTCTTCACCAGGACATCTTCCGAGACCCTCTCCTCCTTCCTCTTCCCTGGATCCCCGGATAAACTAGACCACAGTATGGGGATGCAGAGAGAGATCTGCGGTGGTCCTCTTTCTCTTTTCTAGTCAGGGCTAGTTATTTAGTCAAGTCAAGTCAGTCAGTCAGTCAGTTACTCAGTCAGTAGAGACTTGTCAAGCCTGGCCTGGACCTGGGGGCCTGTCTGTTCGCATCACGCTCGCGCTTCTTGTGCTTGGCGGGAGGCTCGGTTTGGGGGTGGAGCCACCAACCCCCAGGGGCAAAGCGAGGGAAGTAGGCAGGTGTTCGGCGATCGGGTGTGTGCCTGACTTGTTGAACATGACTGGCATGACTATCTCGCGGTATGTACCGTGCACAGATATCTCTGCGCATGTGTGTGAGATTGGGGTTTCCCAGGTACTACTATACAGTAGAAGAAGGCCGGAGTTTCTTTCTCGCGGCAGCTTCGGTATTCCTCTTCGCGTCACCATGCATGTGTGGACAACGATAGGTCCGCGGTCCTCGTCTCTGCCCTCGGAGACCCGGGATTCGGGCGGCAATCTCGATCTCGAGGGGGATCTGCCAGCCCAGTCCACATAAATCAATACCAACCACAGCCGTCAATGGCTGGCTGGCTGGGCGGCTTCGCTGTCACGATTGCAAGCTATCAGGCTATGTGCCGAAAGGGGAGGGGTGAGGAGGGGGCTTGTGTGAGTCGAAGGAGGGGCGGGACCCAGGCCGTTGGTAACAAGATGATCCTTCCGGCTTGGGGCAAAGGAGGACCGTGTATGCATCTTGGGCAGCCAGCTACTGTTTGCAGCGCCAATGTGGAGATACGTGTAAACCCTTCCCTGGCGCTGTGTGGGCGGTGGTGATGGCTGGGCTGGGCTGCCTGGCTGGCAGGTTCTGTGGGCAAAGCAAGCCAAAAAAGCAAGGAGTGGGCGAACCGGCCCACATCTGTGGGATCCGTCCCGAGGTTGTTGCTATCGTGTCCAGCAAAGGGGGCAACGGGGTCTGGATGATGACGACTCGGGCGCGTGATCGATCCCAATAGTCGGCTCAGGCTTCAGACGACAAACCAAACCCACAAGGCGGCTTGGTACAGTATGTTTGTTTGCCCCTTCATTCAGTGAGGCGTGGGGGCTGGGCTTGAACTGCAATGGTGGGACCACGCCCGGAACCACTTTCACGACAGGGACCAAGTCAAATCAGTCAGTCGGTCGGTCGATCCTCGAGTGCCGCGAATCGAACGTGGATTCATCTTGTAGCCTAGGAGCAGGCAAGACAAAGGTCCGCCGCAGATCCACTCTGCAACTTCAACCCCAACATTCTGCGCTCGCGAGCCTCAATCATCAGATGGTCAGCCTTCACCTGCCCCTCAACATGCATCAGATTCAACTTCGAAGCTCAGCCTGGCAGTCAGAGATCCCGTCCCAAGTCACCTGCCCTTCAATCCAAGGTCCTCCTCCAGCCACATTCGAACAAAGCTGAGTGGTGAAGGATAACCACTATTTCCACTCTTGGCCGCCTCCGCTGTCGAGCTTCCTCATTTGTATTCCGGAGCACCTCAAGACCAATATACTCCGCCTAAATGCACCTTAGAACGCCGTTGCCAATGAATCGCCATGTATACATGTGAAAGTCCCTCCCCATCGTGTATATGAGTGAAAGCAAAATGCCGGGTATCGTGTATTTTCCAGGCCTGTATCCATTCGCCCCACCCCAAATGACAAGGAAAACAAGACATAAGACGCCAAATATACAGATTGGGTATCGGACGGCGGGCGAGGGCGACCGTGCACAGATATAGAAGAGGAGTAGGAAATTGTTGTCCGAGTAGTGGGATTCCCAGGCGAATCTAGTTTGGCGGTTTTGGCTGGCATGTTGGGGCAGGCGTGAAGAGCTTTCAAGCCATGCTCTCCCTGGCGGCGTTGATCTCGTTGCCATGCAGCTCAACGTCTCGGAAAGGCGGAGCGTCTTTGGCTTTCTCTTGCGTAGGCAGCTCCAGCCTCTTCCTGAACCAACCACCGCGCTCCCACTGCCCAGCCTTATACACGGCATTGTTCCGAGTCTGATCGTCGATTATGCCGAACAGTAGGGATTCGAGCCTTTTGAAGTCGATGGGTTTCAAAATCCAACCGTCAAATCCTGCAGACATGTACGTCTGTTTCTCACGCTCCATAAGAGAGGCCGAAACCGCAAATATCGGGATCCTACCATGATTCGAAGAAATGGAAGACAGGTGCTGATGTTCGCCCGCGCGCTCAATCTCTCTTATCGTTTTTGTTGCTGTGAGGCCGTCCATTATAGGCATCTGTGACATGTGTCAGCTTGTTCGAAACGGTTGAAATGTCTGTATGGGCACGGAAGAGAGAGGCTGGTTGTCTAAGAGCCTGGTGTACTGCCTATGTGTGTCATGTTTCCATCGGGAATCAGATAGTGACAGCCTTACCTGCATGTCCATGAGAACAACGTCAAATTCAACGGCGCTTTCCTTGTAAGCTGCAGCACAGTCTTCCCCATTCACAGTGTGGTGTACGGTGTGGCCGGCCTTCTCCAATCGCTTGCGCAGTATCTTCATGTTGATGGGGTCATCCTCAGCCACCAAAACTCGTAGTTTGGCCGACTCCGGCTTGCTTGCTCTGTGGACATTGCCATCAATCGTTGTCGCACCTGTGCCGGTCTTCCCCTTTGCTTTTGGCGCCTCGTCTGACACCTCAAACAGTACTCCCGAGGCCTCGCTGGGCTGCGCTGGCGCCTCAGGCTGGTCTTGGTACTCGTCCGGAATCTTAACAGGTCGAATTGGTGTTTTCGTATCGGTGATGAAGTCGTACCCGACTGGACCATCAGACCCGTCATTACTGGCTGCGACGTCTTCCTTCGCGTTATGGTCCGGCGATGAAACCGATCTCATCAAGCCACCAGGCCTGCCAAATGACCGGTTTGGACTCATGGAACGTGATGCAATGTGTCGCGGACTACCGCTACCACTGTAGTAAGCCCCTTTCGAATTTCGTCGTTGCAGACTGGTCGTTTCCGACTCCGGCTCTCCGATCCCTAAGGGTGTCTGGATGGCATCAATGAGTCTGTCGGCGTCACTCTTGGAGCTCTGTGCACTACCACGACTCGTCCCTGTCCGGTGACTGTCGAGGCTGATATTGTCGTCGAAGCTCTTCTTGGCCGTCAACGCTTGTTTGTGGAGACTCGTGCTTCCACGATCAACAAGCATCACTTCACCGTCCCCGACTGGCGGTCGTGTCGTCGACACAGAAGCGGCTGACCCGGTAACAGACGTCGTACCAGGCAATCCGCTGTCTTGTGACCCCGGTGAATCGTTTGGCGGCATTTCGAATGAAAGTTGGATGACAAATCGAGATCCTTTGCCTGCCTCGGATTTCAGACGCAGCTGTCCATCCATATTCCGAACGATACGGGCCACTACTGCGAGTCCCAAGCCCAAGGTCTCTGATTTCTCCTTGGCGACCTCCGGTTGGTCTTCTGAGAGGTTGACTTCCTCAGTCGACACCTGTTCCAACTCACGAAACAGCGCATCTAGCTGAAAGTCGCTCATCCCACGTCCCGTGTCTTGCACAATAATCTCCACACGTACTCTGGTATCTTGCACCTCAGCGGAGTAAACTTCAATCTTGACGAACCCCTTAGTAGTGTGCTGTACCGCGTTGGCTGTTACGTTGGACACGGCCTGGCGAAGCCTCCTTTGATCGCCACAAACATATTTCGGCAGTCCCGGGTGCTCAACAACTTCGTAGTCGATACCCTTTCTCTTTGCATCATTCCTAAAGGGATCTGTCGCCTCTCTGACACAAGCAATGAAGTCAAAAATCTCATCTTTGACAAGATTGTTCCCTTCTTCCGTCTGAGTAAGATCAAGAAGATCATTGACTGCGCTTCGTTAGACAGTTGCCATAGTACGCGAAACCAAAGAAAATCATTTAGTGGGACATATCATGGACTTGTTATACTTACTGACGTAGATGAGCGATTTCGAGGCAGAATGTGACCTGGCAAGGTTGTCCCTGGTTTCCTGGTCCAGACTGCCCTCGAGGGCTATTTCCAGATAATTGATGATGGCATTGAGAGGTGTGCGCACCTCGTGCGCCGAGTTGGCCAGTAGAAGTTTTGTGAGGCGGCTGTTTTGTAGAGCGGCTTCTTTTTGTCTCCACACCTCGATGAATTTGCCATAGACAAGGCACAAAACCGCCGCGGTCTCGATCTGCTCCTCAGACCATTCGCGGCATTTGCCAAGGATGGTCTCATGCCACACTTGAAAGCTTTTCCTTGGCTCGAGATAGTTCTGGGTTCCCTCCTGGATGATCTTCTCGTACGGATTTCCTGCCCACTTCACCTCCCGCACTTGACCTTTTCTGAAGAATGTGATGAAGTCACTGCCGCCAACGCTGAGCGGAACATACAAAAGACCTGCGATGAAATGGAAGCCTGGGGGATAGTGTAGATCTGGGAAATCCACTTTGATGTCCTGTGTGGTCAACACTGAGCTGAACTTGCGCAACCTCAGGTACTCGAGCATGGCGAGAGCCTCTTGTGAATGATCAACCCTCCCCATAAACTTGGTTTCACCCTTGATAGAAAGCATGCCGAAGTCCGCGTCGAACAATTTCAGCAAGTCGTCGGATGATGCGATGATGTAACCTGAGGGGTTCTTGTCGGTAGGTACGGTGTTGATGAGCTTGCGAGCCTGAAGTCTCGATGCGTATGAAAGACGCTCAATGTTCCGTGAGACAGTGTCTCCAACGAGGCGGCACATCTTCCTGATCGGGAATGACACGCGCATACCCTTCGTTCCATATGAATGACAAGCAATGAGGCCCCAGAGTTCGTTGAAGGCATTGATCGATATTGACATCGACGAGCGCACCTCCATATTCGCGAGATATTTGATGTGGATCGGCGACATAGCGCGAAGGTACGAATGCGTCATATCAAGAGGAATATCCAGGTCCTCCTTTGAACGACAAACAAGTCTTGCGGTCTCCTGATCCCGGTCGTAGAGTAGTCGCACCTTGTTGAGCTTGTACAGTTCCCGAGCCTGCTTGGGTATGTCGGAGGCAGGAAAGTGAAGACCCTTGTAGAGGTCCTTTGTGTGTACAGGGTCGACAAGTTCAGTAACCACCTTTCCATTGAACGAGGCGTCGAATTGGTATATCATAACCCGATGAAAGCCCGTCAACTCCTTGACTATTCCCACTAGGATCTTCAAGAAGCGGTCAAGGTTCGTCGCGGATGCAAGCTGCTCTTGAACCTGCGACATGATGTCAAAGACTTGCATGGCGCCGGCCTCGCCCCTCCGCTTACGAGCACTTCTCAAGACTCTAAGCGGCTTGCTTGAAATCTCCGTGCTCTCCGTGAGCTCGTCCATGGTTGGATTCGACCGAAGCGTATCTGCTGGAACGTCGGGGGTCCTCTCATCGTCTGGCCTCAACGGGAATTCATGGTCGTCGTCCAGCTCGAATTCGCAAATGATTAGGTCGGGGTGAGCTGAGTGAGCGTGAATAGCGCACCACAACTTGATGGACCTGGGAGACGAGTCAGCCGGAACATCAGATGAGGCGCTATCAGTCATTGGTGGTGCACCGCAAGGGTCGGAATGATAGCACTTGAGATTTGGCAAGTGGGTGTCTCGGTGAGGACTGAGGTGGGCATGGTGAAAACCGCAATGGAAGCATGGAGCAGCAGAGACAGCGCTTACCTTTTCTTCGGTGGCCTTATGGACATGCTGAAGACCTCTGGGCCATTGATAGCTGGATCTGCGTCCTCGTCTCGGATGAAATCGATGTGGTCCAGCAGGTTGTCGGCCTGTTCCTCAGTGAGGATGTCCGTAAAATTGTTAAGACGGAATAATTCGAGGGGCGTGTAGCCGATGATTCGCTTCGAGTTCTCGCTGGCATATCGCACGGTGAAACGCCCATCAGCTTCCTCGCGTATAGCAAGCATGAGACCGAATCCTTGGACAGCCCCAGGGGCATGAATCGGTTCATCTTCGCATCTCTGCAACGTCCCATCCCGCCCTGTGATGACTAAGTGGCCTTCATCGGTCATGACATGCTTGAAACGTGAGGTCACGTACCCATCAGGGGGTATGTCAGGCTGTCCACCGGCCGACTCTCGTCCAACCGAGCTTGCAACCCTACCTGAGCGTGTGTCCCCTGCTGGTTCGGATACCTCATCCTCAGAATCGTCGCTGAACAAGTTGAGAGTGGCTGATCGGTGTCGCTCGGCGTCGGCCTGCACGCTGGACCTGGGCCCAGTAGTGTTCGACCGTGCCCTGCGGTACGGATCATCCTCTTGCGACGCCGCGAGATTCAGTGGGGCTGAAGACAGTACGGAGTCACTCGTAATACTACCAGCGCGCCTTATTGGTGTCTCCACGTCGAACCGTGAGTTGCCAGTTGCGTGGGCTGTGCCGCCGCCCTCGACCGGCATGTGCGGGAAGTACTCGCCCGACGTCCTACTCGAGGGGCCGACGCTGATAACGGAGCGTATTGGAAAGACCCGGTCGGCCGGGTCTGCCTGGCTGCCATGACCAGCCTGGTGGTCAGACGCAGCACTCCAAGTCGATTGCACGCTGGGGGTTTCAACAGGTGGGTTATTCCCGAACAAGGGCACGGAAGTATCGATGGTGTTTCGAGGGGGTGCTGCAGCTTGTGAGGGGGTGGAGCTGCCAGGGCGGGAATCTGCTCCGTCGCGCAGGTCGGAATCTGGAGCATGGTCTGTCTGTTCAATGTGCTGCAAGCTCAGAGATATTTCCGCCGAAGGCTGTGAGTGACCCGCGGCCTCGTCTTGACCCGGATCCATGGCCGGCTTGCTTGTGATGTTCAAGTGGGAGACCTAGAAGTCTCGTACAAGAATAAAGCCGTCGAGCGCGGGCGAGAGCGTGATAAGCGTGCGGTGCAGAGTGGGGTGGGCGGCCGAGATCTCGGGAATATCGTGACTAGGTCGCTGGCACAGTCACAGCGTCTTCTACTTGGAAATTGTGAGGATGCGCCACTGGCAAGTCATGACATGGGAACGTACATGTGGGATTTTGTGATTTCTGGTCCCCGACATTGAGCCAATAACCTGCAGGGGCTCTTGGGCGCTGTACAACCACGGCCTTGGGTTGCGTGCAGCCGGGCAGGATAGAATGGAGAAAGGGTCTCTGGATAATGGGCCCGGGGCTGCGTGTTTGCACTGGTAGAGTGCGGAATATGGCGATTAAGGAGTGGCGAATAAATCCCTTCCAACGTGAAGCGCAGAGCGGCGGCGGCGGCAGCAGCAGCAGCAGCACCAGCCAGAGGAACCTTCCTCGGAGATTGTGGACGCGCGGGGCGGCAGCAGGATGCAGCTCGCAGTGGTGTCTGAGTGCGAGTGCGAGTTGGGTGTTTGGTGAGAGGAGGATTGTCACGGTGTCTTGCCAGATACCGTTCCGAGTAGACCAGACTGCCAGATGAGGATGGCATCGAGCATGGTCCCTAGGAATTGCACATCTTTAGCTGCTACAGGAACGGGTACAGCAGGCGTGGGCGTATGGCGTGGGTGGACGGTGGCGAGGTGGGACGGGACGCAAATCAGAAGCGAAAAGGGCCGGCTGTAGAATGGGAGAGGCAAAAAGAGTGGTCCTGGCCGTGGACGGGGCAAGGCAAGGAAGGTTGCAAGGCCGGGATGGGGGTTCCTGAATGACGGGCTTGGGTGGGTCTGGCGGCCGAGTTCTGGATTCCTGGGGTCGTTTTCGTGTTTTCCCTCACTGTGACAGACAGACAGACAGACAGACAGACAGACAGACAGACAGACAGACAGACAGACAGACAGACAGACAGACAGACAGACAGACAGACAGAGACAGACAGACAGAGACAGACAGAGAGGCAGGACAGGGGGAAACAGGCATGACAAGCTGGGGCAGGGAAGGGGAGGGATGGTCCTGTGTACATCTGTACATGCACTGCGCACAGAGAACAGACGGACCTCGTCCCTACAATTACTGCATGAAGACAAAACCTGCAGCTGTTCCTAACATTGTGTACACGGCAGATGCAGCAGGCGAGGCGGGCAGAGTTGGCCCCGGTGCCTTTCGTCATTGGCGATCGTTGCTCCTTCCGTCTCGGAACAGGGGTGAGGGGGCAGGTGGGGGGATGAGAGGCTGGCCTGGCTGGCCGAGTGCATGGAGGGTCTTCGAGTTCTGGGGAGGGCGCGTCTGTGGTACAGTGGCACACACCACTGAGGCCACAGTGGACGGGGCAGCCAGTCAATCAGATGGGAAAGTTGAAAAATCGCATTCGCCCCTCTCAAGCAACAGCTCACGAGCCGAAACTCTATTCCCTTGGAGCTGGGCATAGACCCCACCCCATCAGTCTAGCCACCCGCGCAGCCTCGACAGACATCTGCCAAGCTGGCGGGCTGGCGGGCTCGCACTGCTTTTGTCTGCATCTCATTTTTATCATTTTCAAAATTTATTATTTTGTCACGATCGCCGGGGAGGGTCCTCGGGCTTACTTCCTGAACACTGGGCCCTGCAGAGGACAGACCCAGACCAGTTTACGTACTGGCAGAAACCCCGATGCTCATAAGTGCGCTTTGCGACCTCTCAGGGTCTGGGCTTCCAAGGTCGATACGGGGCCACAAGCCAGTGCCGCCTCAAGCAGCCAGACACTGAACACCAGCACAAGCCAGCACAAGCCAGCACAAGCCAGCACAAGCCAGCACGACAGGCATGACCAGCGGTCTTCTAGGTCACCACAGCCGCGCTAGTGACTAGCCGCTGCAACCAGCCAGCAATTTCCAAGATTTTCCAAGGTTGTTGAATTGTGGTCGATGCTGTGCGCGCCGTACCTAGGTACTGTGCCCGTCAGCCGTGGTTTCTGATGTGTGTGCGTGTGTGTGTTGTGTGGTTGTGTGTGTAGGTGTGTGCGCTCGTGCAGCTGTCCCAGGTGTTCTGCTCCCTGTGCCACGCATTTGTGCGAAGGTTTCGTTGCTATTGCTGGCAACTATAGCCCGCCCGCACTGACTCTGAGACTATGGGCTGCCATGGCACTCGCAGTCAACATCTGACCTGCGACTCAGCACACGAGGGAACCAATGTGGTAGTCTGGAGAGACACATGTGTGTACACTATACGGTCTATCGGCTGTCTGCCCATCATCGACTGCGCCGTGTCATGCGCCGCTCCAGAACTGGTATGGGGCCCGTTCTGGTGGGATAGAGCCCCAAGAGCTCAGAGGAAAGGGACAACCCTGAAACCTCCCAGAGGACTGGCTGACTGGGCTGACTGGCTGACTGGCTGGCGGCAGCTCTCGCCTAGGCCAGGGCTCCCCGGCGCACGAGACCCAAGCCGCGAAACGTCTGGCTACTTGTTGCTGTCGCAAGTGCTACTGCATAGCACAGTAGTCCAGAGTGGGAGCTGAGCGTGGCGTGCTCCACCCCGAACGCCAGTGCCGGCTCTGGTGGCTCGAGTACGCAGTCCGGACAGGAGCCAGGCGCCAGCCCAGTGATGGCCCTGACCCTGGCGACGAACTCCTGACTGTCCGGTGATGCAGTGCTGTCACCGCTCTAGCTGGCCTAGACGAGCTGGCCGAGACATTACTGTGTCCGATCCTGCGGAGCATCATCGCGCATCTCCATGCATATGTGCCCAGTTTACGGGCGTGGCTGGGATAACGAGATCACCCTCATGACTTGCGAGACTTGCGAATAGGTAGGTCCCTATGTGTTTTATGCCGGGCCGGCGGTCATGCGCAATGTGCCTACCGAGTACGCATAGGCAGACCTGGCAGTCGCCCAGGTGTCTGGGTGTCTGGGTGTCCGTGGTCTGTTGAGAAGGCGGAGATTTTGTCCCGGGCTGTATGATGAGCGCGTCGCAGCGCCAGAGCGTATCGTTCCCAAATAGCCCGCAGAGATCGACAGGACTGGCTTTCCGACTAGGGTTTCCACCTGTTCCTACTTGCTCTCCTAGGGCGCCCGACCTGCCGACCCAAGCTTTTGGGTGTGGAAATCCGATGGGTCCTCGAGCACTGCAGGTTGCGCGTGAACTGGTCGAATTCGCTAATAATGATGCAGTGTCCAGTGTTGCTAATGATTCATGTCTCAACGTCTCGACATGTACTCGCATCTTCATCTTGATATCTTGTCGCATCCCATGGAATGTCGCAGACTGCCGTAACGTGCCACAGCCACTCTGCCACTTACACGGCTCAGATTGTGGCGTCCAAGATCAATCTTGTTGTACAGGGACCATTCGGAGGTCGGAGTCCAATGTCGTCATCGCGCAGCTCGCCCGTCCAAACACTCAATCCTTCGTGCCTAGAGACAAACAAGCAAGAGCTGTCATTTGCATGGTAAGAGACAAGGTATACCGCTGCGCAAGTCCCTTAACACCTCTATCTGATCTTACTTTGGCGGCTGTCTTCCAAGTCCAGGTTTCACATGAATCCCTATCCGAGTGCTTCGCAGCCTCCTGCCTGTGTCTCGACTCTCCTTCCTCATTAGACCAGCCAACGTCCCCTTGCGGGAGTAGCTCGGCCTGGTGCGAAGACCCTTCGCCTCACTGAGGGAGCCGCTCAACGTCTGAAATTACTGCATGCCTGTGTGCTTACAGGGAGGGTCCTCAGAGACGCCACCTATAGGTCCATAAATAATACTTTATGTTTTAGCTTGACTGCTTGATGTGTCCCAAACTTCTCATGAGCCGCCATCCCAGCGGCTGGGGTTTGGCACTGCCCACTGGACCCTTTCTCTTTGCCACCATCCCGCGACAAGACCCCTAAGCCAGAAAATGTCGCTGTGGAACCGGAACGCCTTACAATGAAGCCCCAGAGCCCATGTTACACAGCGAGGGGGTGTTGGCACTAGCTATGTTTGGGCACCTTGCCCTTCAATCTTCAATTGCAGGATTCTAGTGACGCCTTCGGATATTTGGTGATGTCCAATTCAATATTATCAAGCCCATGACAAAATGCGCATATTAAGTGGCTACAATAGTACTTCTACTGGTCTTATATTTCCCGGTATTTCTGATACCATCTACAGCTCGGGTTCGCAAATAGACATCGGTGTCTCCACTGGGCGGCATGATCGCCCTGCCCTCGGTGCAGGTCTGCGGGACCAGGTGAAGGATTCAATACAGCACAAGAGTTGCGGGTCCGTCAGCATCCGCGCCGCAATTGACTGACCACCAGGGGCGATCTATGTCTTCTTGGGCTATGAACACTTTGGGTCTCTTACTGATACTGGCCGCGCCCGTTTCGTCCACTCAGGCACGCCAATCCAAGAGGCCTTACCAGCACAAAGCAACTCCCATGGGGCCCCTTTGTAGGCGTCCCGGGCCGCATCATGAGCAGCCTCGACACCGTTCTAGACAGCTAAATGAATGGTCTTCAGAGACGGGCCATTTTTAGATGTGATAAAAAGCCTCAGCAATTAACTGGATCAATTTTCGAATGACACAGCTCACTTGTAGATGTGCAATGCTTCGACCCTACCTTTCCACTTCAGCTCATAATTGATACGATACTGACTACACAGATACCAAAGCTATCATTTCGCTCAGTCTATTTCACATACCCATAAGGAAAATGCCTCCACGCACGAGGTACATCCGAGTCGTCAGCCGCGACAGGAGCAGAGCTCGGCCAGCGACACGGAGCAATTCACCAATTTCAGACCGCCAGACCATGACAGTAGGCTGCGAAGTCAACACCAACCTAAGGGCTGAAAGCCGTTTCTCGCCCGATGATATCACCCGTTTTGACTACCCGGATGAAGATGTAGCCTTTGCAGAGTTTGCTTCCCGCGTATGCAACTATTTTGATAGCTACTACATGGAACGGCACGGAAGAGGCCATGGGATGCATGTCAAGGGGAACCAGGTCCATGGGTCTGGGAGACCCATCGCTTTGTGGACCATTGAAAGGGACGGGAATATTCAGAGAAATAGCCCGCGGCAGGTCTCCGTGAGAATCGCGTCGCCTATCATGAGTTATGATATGACAAAGGCGTGGCGCGACGCAATCAAGTCCATGTATAGATCTGTCGGAGACAGGTACTTGTTTGAGGGAAATGTGAGTTACCGCCAGAGATCAACAAGCATGTCATTTGCTTATCCAAGCGATCCGAGCCAAAAAGAATGAGGCTGGAGATTCGCACCCGCAAAAAGGGAGGATACAAACCCAAGCCCCACAGGATAGCCTCCTGTAGGACACCCTCCGACAGGACACCCTCCTACCCTCCTACAGGACAACCTCCTACAGGATGACCTCCTACAGGACATCCTCCTATAGGATACCCTCCTACAGGACACCCTCCTACAGGACACCCTCCTACAGGACACCCTCCTACAGGACTACAGGACAACCTCCTACAGGACAACCTCCTACAGGACAACCTCCTACAGGATATCCTCCTACAGGATATCCTCCTACAGGACAACTTCCTAAAGGATAACCTCCTAAAGGATAACCTCTTATAGGATAATATCCTATATGGTGAACTCCTGTGGTGAAGCCTTTGAGATAACTGCCCAGGTTATTTTGGTGCTAACCTGAGCACTTTGATCTCCGAGTTGTCATATCCACCTTTTTTTCGGGTGTACATCTCCAAGCTCAATGAATTTTCCGACACTTTAAGTGGCTCCAATCACAAAGGTTCCCTGCTAACAATACTCATCAAATACAGGAAAGCTGTGGCCTCCATGTCCAGCTCAAGCCCTCGACCGGTTGGAACCTGAAAGACCTACGCGCCCTGTCTAAAGCCATCGTCTACTTCGAGCCATGTCTCCAGTCTCTCCTACCATCACATCGTGCAAGAGGAAACGTCCAATGCAAACAAAACTATACAGAAAACCCCCACTTTAGCTCTAAGAGCATCAGCCGCTGCTTCGAGATAATCAACGGTACTAGCACCATCGCAGACCTCAAGGACGTGATGAACCACAATACGGGCCCCTCAGGCGCCGTGCACACCAGCTCCTACGCCTGGGACTTCACAAACCTCATGTGGAACGCGGAGGAGCAGCGGGTTGATGGCACAGTCGTGTACTGCAGCCCACCGCATGCCAGCATCGCCAGGGAGTGCCTGGCGTGGATTGAACTGATGGTCACGTTCGCAAGCTCAGCGAGGAAGGTCGCTGACCGGGGCGTCAAGATGAGGAAGAGGTTCTCGAGGAACCTATACGGGCTGCGTGAGTTTCTCGAGTACGGCGCTGTCCAGTGGACACACAGGTCTGATTATGAGAGCTTGTTTCCCCGGCGGAGGCGGTGAGCGTATTCTTCGTTCGCTGTAGCAGATAATATCTGTGCCTCCATCAACAGGCTCCAGATCTCGCGCGGAAAGTAGGCGACAGGGAAAGAAAGACCTTAGTGCCCAATAAAGACAGTTTGGAGTATCAACATCTTGCTGAGCTGACTTCACTGTATGCTCTGTGCTAGTATAGCGAGCGCCCGTAGACAGGGTAGCTGGCAACAGTTGGGATGCGTTACCACCCATAATAGAGGGGCGATTGTTCCGCCATATCTGAGCAGCCTCTGGGATGGTTTTCGTAGCTGCCGCGTCGAGGATGTACTCGTTTGCGACCTTGGTGAACTTCTTG
The DNA here is from genome assembly GCA_000800745.1 of Diaporthe longicolla. Taxonomy (NCBI): domain Eukaryota; kingdom Fungi; phylum Ascomycota; class Sordariomycetes; order Diaporthales; family Diaporthaceae; genus Diaporthe; species Diaporthe longicolla. Next base: position 437,319 of record JUJX01000006.1, read on the forward strand.
ACCAGTTGACCCGCCCCAACATGGGTAGTGCTGAAGACAGCAGATGCTTTCCACAGGATCTGGAGCATAAGCTCCCGGATCTAACCAGCAAGGCTCCTGCCTCTCAATCTGAGCAAGACACGGTCCTCCTTGGATTCGGGCTCAGGCTTGCCATCAGGTTGGGGCTTTTCACCCCGAGGTCGGTTGTCATCGGCATCGTCCATGGCATGCTCTATGTCGTCTCTGTAGTCGTCCGGATGGATGTTGTTGCCCTGGGTTTCCCCAGAGACAAGTTCCGCCTCTAAGTGCTCGGCTACTTTCTGCTCGATAAGTTCAATGATATGCCGGACCACGATGTTGCCTCGCATCTTGTCCAGGACACAAGAGCCACACTCGACAGTGCTGATCTTCTTTGAGACATATAAGACAGCAGCAGCAGCGCTGCCCCGTGGGCCCCATTGACCAATGTCGGCATCCTCGCTTGAGCCGTTTGACTGGTACTGGGCATCTGTGTTCCATTGTTCCTCAGTGTGCTGCGAGAGGAGAAACTTGATAACTATTGCGACCTCAAGGTAAGCTCCGTAGTGACAGATAGCAAGATAGTCGTGGACCCAATCGTTCTTCTGTAGAATACTGATATACCAATAAAAGAGGACAGAGATAGCTGCATTGGTTAGAGCATGACAGCTGACCTTCTTCCCAGCAACAGAACGGACAATTGCAATGAATGCCATCAACCATGTTTTGCCTGTGCCAGGCGCACCAATAATGGCGAGAAGTCCACATGGGACATAGCCCATGAACTGGCTGATTTGTGGTCTAGTTTCGGGAGGAAGCATCCTCTCGAAGCATTACCTCTCTTTTCTAGTGAGATTAGACCGGAGGACAACCTCTAAGTCTGGTTTGGGCGCGTACCGACCCATAAGACAACCCTTCGTGAGGGGGCAGGCTGGATCGCCACCTCGGATCAGCTTGCATTTATCTCCTGCCGTGGCGAGTTCTAATGGGTAAGCAAGGACTTCCCAGCTCTTATAGAGCTCATCATCAACGTAATCGCCCGGGGCATTGGACAGGTCGTCTGACCATCCGGCATCAGACTGTTCCTGTACCTCGGGGCGGAACTTCAGTTCATCTTAATAGGCGTCGAGATCATAATGTAGGAGTCCGAAGACGCGTATCATGGCTGCCAACCTGCTCTTGGTTACGTTGGTGGATGAGATGAGCTTGAGGTAGATGCCCTTGGGTTGGGTGTTGTCGCCAAGGGTATCAGTCGCATGAACGTCCATGTCGCAAAGCTCGGTAACTGCGGCTCTGGAATTGTTGACCAGGCCAACCATTTTGCCGAAGCCTCGGACAGGTCGTCGCACCCAGGACCGGAAATTCGGAGGGTCTCGGGTCCGAGGATCGACCTCGAAGCCCAAGGCGAGGAGTTTTCCTCTCCATGTTAGGACTGACTTGGTGTCCTTCCAGTATTTGTCGCCTCCGTTGCGTGGCCATGACTTATTCCTGGGCCAGAATGTGATCTCGACGGGTTTCCCAACAGATAATTTGGCAGCTGCCTAGGCGATCAGATCAAACACAGACAATTTGTATTCAGGTGGGGGGTTCTGCAGAGGGAACCTTGGAAGGGAGAGAGGAAGCCATCTGCGACCTGGCTGCCCTCGCTAGGCAATGGCTCTATTGCGCACAGACCAAGCCCTACTGGGCTGGCTAACCCCAACCCTGTGTGTGCCCCACCCTTCCTGCCACATATAAGAGCTGGGCAAACGCTGCAGTGTAGTCCTTCTTCCATGAATCAGGCACGTTGACGTAGACGTGGTACTCGTTTTGCCCCAACTCCATGAAATTCATATTCTCTCTGTAGGTACGTCGAACAGCGACTATATATCAGCCAAAACCACACGCACATCCTAATTAAGGATGAACGGTAGCAGAACGAACCCAGCCCTGTCAATGATCTCATTACCGGGCTATCTGTCTGTGATACGCTACCTTTGCCTCTGTGCCAACAGTCTCCAACTACTTGAGTGAAAATGAGTGGCCCCGAGACAGCTTCTTATCCACAGGCAACAACTCGAGATGTCCACATTATGTTGATCCGACCTCTCAGCTAAAGCGCTCACAGCGCCGTAGTTACTGCTCTGTACTGCAATTGCCAGCGCACAAAAGATATGACTCCCGCTTTGTGTTCCACAACAAATTCCCTTGTCTGATAATGCGAGTACGCGAGGAAGGGCCCGCCAATTGCTTCGTGAAGTGAGGCAACATGCAAGTGGTGTGAATCCTGGGGCATAACAAGGCGATTCCGTGGCCACATATTCATCTGATCCACATGGCACATTACTCTCGATGACCGTTCTTAAATAGTATCTGTCCTCAGAAAAAAAAGCAGCATGGAGGAATGTGTGCCCGAAGGAGTCGGTGAGTTTGGGATCCAGTCCCGTCGGTTGCCACTCCACAGGTTCTCCAGGTTGAGCGTCAAGCTGCTCTCGAACGCTTCTTCGTATCCAAGGCCACATGAAGGATTTTGCGACAAATGGTTCGACATCGTCGTCGTCGTCGTCATCGTTGAAGTGTGGAGCCAAAGTACTATATGGAAGAATCAGCGGGTCCGTGTATACGAGCACATCCATGATAATTGGATCTTCGACGCCGAGCATGTATGGATTCTTCCTTATTCTGGAGCCTAGATCAGCGCCAATTTGCCTCATCTTATTGAGGTCCTGTCCATTAATCTGAGCAAGCGGGATCCGATGCAATAATGCTAAAGCGCCGGTATAGTCTCCGGTTTCGCAAAGTAGGGCTACAAGTTGGCGTTGATGGGTCGCGACATCAGGATCATCTTGGTTACTTGGAGTCTGCAAGGAAGAATTAAAGGTACTGTAGGACGCTTCAAGGTCAATGAGCAGTTGGCAAATCAATGCGCGCTCAACCTGGGAGAGCTTGCGCAACCGAAGGAGCGACTTGACGCTCTCGGATGTGAATTCTTGGATCCGGGACATAGCGCGTTGTCTCTTGGCAAAACTCTCGAGATAATTTTCTTTCTCGATGACGATATTCTTCTCTTTTAAAAAATGGCTTTCCAACCATTGCCACTGGCTCATCTCGACCTGGTACTCTGAGTGATAGCAGCGCAAGACTGCCACGACGTCCTTACTAACGTTTGAAATCTGTGAGAACACGAAAGCTAACTATTCGGTCATAAGACTCACATATGCTGATAAATCATCTCTATACCATCCGCCATCCCCCGACTCATAACTTCGAACCCTTCACTGCCTAAGGGTGCTTCTTCGTTGGGCGTCGTGGAGGCTTCAATGACGCTTTGGCGAGAAGAGGACGCGCGATGAGTGGGGCGTGCCGCACGTTGTGCTCTTGGATTCCTCGCAGCAAAGCTAGGTGGGCTGCATTTTTCTCCTCTTCTGTGGCAATTGTTGCATAATTCGGGCCAGTTTCGGTTCTGGGGCTCACACTGCCAGAACGGCTTTCAGTGACATGACATGCTGTAGCGGAAGTACGGTGGAGACGGTGAGTATTAGTGAGAATACCGAAATAGCTCTCACTTTGACTTTTCTGTCTCTACAAAAATCGCATTTTTGTAAGTTCAAGGATCTCGCCTTTTTCGCAAGAGGAGGGCCTGAGGATCCTGGAGGATAGGTTCCATCCTCCTCCATATTGTGTGATCTCGTTTTAGGTGGTCTCGTGTTAATACGTATACATTCGAAGGTGTATGCGGTCACTTCGCATAGTGGTAAACGCTCGAAGACGGGTCCATATTGTGCGCCTATGATGGCTTGAAGAAGTGTTTCGGACCTAACTAGGGCGAAATTTTGCGATTATGGCAGGGAAAACAACCATGAGAGTTGGTATGAGTTCAAAATGTGTGTCAGCGAGGCTGTGACAAACCCAAGGGCCCAGGCATCGATATAATGCGATTAGAGCGAAAGGTGCGGGGAGTGCGAGAGGTGCGAGAGGTGCGAGGCCTGTGGGACCTATTATATATGTCAGGTGTGAAAGGGTTAACAGCTCAGCTGCAAGCCATTGAGCATTTGCTGCACACCTCAGCAGGGGTCAGGCGAATGGAAGGCACAGCAGTGCAGGCAAAGCCAGCCACCCCTCCCCTTCGGGACGCCACACCACTCAGGGAATGGCCCAGTTGTATTCGGTACTGATGTGTACCGCTTGTGAAACCTATCAGGTGTGCGGAGTTTGCGAGTTCTGCGAGTTCTGCAAAGCCCGCAAGGCGAGGCCTGCAGGATTTGTGCTACAAATGTCAGCGCCGTTCGCCCACACATCCTGTGCGACATACTTACCTGTGAGAAAAGGATGTTAGGCAGACTAGGGATTTAGATTGTTGCTCTTCGGGGAACCCGCAATTGCTGCTGCCATAATCTGGACTGGGGGACCAAAAAGGCAGAGTACATATGTAGCAAAGAAACCCTCATCGACAATCCCTCTGCTCTAAAGATCTATGGACTTCACGCGAAACCTCCCATTCACTGCAGTTTTTATAAATGAGAAAGAGTCCACCCGCACCACAAGACTACACTCGTCCCCAACAATGCATATAGCAAGCAGGATGCTCACCCTCAGAGGGTCACCCGAAAACACCACTGCTCTCTTACCATCGGCACTTGCAACCATACAGTCGGCCTCAGACCAATCCCCCAACAACGGGACAGATAGCATCGCTATAATCTTCGGGATATTGGGAACAATGATCAGCCTTGGCGGGCTTGCAATTGCATATCGACAGCTTCGACTCACATGGCAACATCGACGCCAGGCCGAAGCAACCGTTGTAAGATGATTTTGCAACGGTACCAGAGAAATAATGTGCGATTCAATAGGAGACCGAGCATCTGTTCTGTTGTCAATTACTCTGGTGTAAGAGAATAGTGCACGGGCAACAGAGCAGACCTCTGGGGGCCTCGAGGCTCATGCCTAGTTAGTTGTAGGCCTTTAAGCAAGTGTGGAACGAAGGAGAGCTTGAGTGTGGTGTGGAGTTTGTGTGGGTGCATATGTGGTGAGGAACGTGAGCTGGCCGAGTATGAGGATGTACCAAAGATTTTCCACTTCAACAGTTGAATTTATTGGCAGGAATCGCATACACTTCTTCTAAATTTGATAAATTAGTCAAATGGAGTGAGTCTATTTCATTTTGTATATTGCATTTGTGAAAAAAAGCTCGAGGAAACGGCGCAAGACACGACTTGAGTACATGAGTGACAAGCTAAGCCATCCATTTTGTTTCTTGTGACATGATGAGACTACCTAGGAATTTGACAAGCTCCTCAACTGGCTCGTTGTCTGCGGCTAATTACGGCATAAATCAACAAAGGAGAGTCCGTAGATGGCAATGGCAAGCAGCCCCTGGGAGACTTACACACTCTCATACTTACAAATAGCTTCAGTTCATTACGAAATTTCTACAGTAATACCTCTTGGCCTGTCACCATGTCCTGATAATTTAGAGGATGGCATGCTAAATGGTGCATGAGGACAATCACTCGGGTACGTATTAAGTAGGATTTCGCCAACATAGCATTTTCTGCTATCCACTTTTCATTTTGACCTATTATTCCAATGAGAAACAATGAAAAAGTCTGTAAAAAGATGGGAATTTGATTAGTACCAATAGAGAGAACGTGAAGCAATATGAAAGACCAAGCGTGACCAAGCCTTCATGATGATTCTCCCTTGCCATAACCATGGCTGCTTTGGTAGACTTGAACAGCATTGTGTAAATTGAAAAAGCCCCTGATCATTAGTTGTAATTTTGGAAAATGCACAAAGCATTTGCTTGGAGCCGTGGGAGTAACCTCGCCCGCTTCAGTGTAACGGCTCGACCAATGGATCCGTGGACTCAGGCTTCCAAGGTCCCTTCATTCAAACCTCGTTGACTACAATGGACATAATGGTCTTCGGTAGAAGTTTTGCTCTGAACAAAAAAAGCTGCTGTTCTTTATATTCCATCTCCATAGTTTTGAGGTCATTGTTCTCTACGCAACGGCACGGGTGGGTCAATAAGGGTGAACCTTGGAGCCGCTTGGCGAACGCGAGAGCAGAGAATACTTAAGCCAGTCTCTTGCTAAGATGAAGAGTTTGACATTTCAATCCTCAAACACAAACACAATTACGAACCCTCAATTCCACTCAGCTAAAAAGTCCAGAAGCTTTTAACTTGCTAGGAACACTCCTGGCAATTTGATTAACCTTGACTTGACGCTAAGCGGAATTACAAGACACATAACGACCATGTCGGCCATCAACAGAAACGCACTGCCTGCCACAACTGGTAAGCCCAAGAAGCTGGAGAAGTCTTCCAGTGATCGTATCCCAGTGGGTGAGACATCTTTTGCAGAACTGGCCACCGTGACTGACCACGCCGACCTCGACTATGAAATGCAAGGCACGTCTCAAATTGTTGATGTCGACGCCGATCTGGACGTCATCATGGTCGACGCGCCAGAGATACAGGTGGAGCTTGGTGTGGCTGAGCTCGACTCGGCTGAGGTTTCCGTTACCGTTGTTGATCTCGACACGGTTATGGAAAATGCGCCTCTGGCTGAGCTGGAGGTCAAGCCTGTTGTCGCTGAGCTGCATGGGGAGGACATCATCATTGATTACTCTTGAAGTGTTAGAGTGTCATGGATGGGGCCTCTCCTCTCAGCTAGGCAAAAATGATTGCCCGGGTAAGTCCTATATCGTGGTAAGGTAGGTAGTCTTGTTCTTTCGTATCAATCAAAGGTTCGTTACTCTCCTAGAATAGATCAATTGATCTCCTTCTTCTCAAATATGAAGTTCTTGTTCAGTGGGACCTTTTCTAATATCACAACGCCAGTTTCTCTTGTTACTGGATTTAACCATGCCCCTGTTGCGTGAAGGTTGGACTGTGGGCTTCCCATTTACAGGTTCAAAAAAAAAATAGTTAACGTAGACCTTTGAAAGAGACGGACAGTTACGAATCTTCTATATAAATGTGACCAACTTATAGATCTTGGCGCGAGTAAGACAAATGTTGGCCTGCTGGGTTGACAGCCAACAAGATGTCTGCAATAACTGATTGGATTCGTTCGAGCTCCAGCACAAGAAATACCGTAGCCGAGGATGGAACGATGGGTGTACTGACTGGTATAATTGGCTATCTCGGTAGTTCTACCCACCTTGAAAAGTTCAACACTCTCATTGGGAATGTGTGAATCGGAGGTATTGCCTTGACTGCCCTCCAAGTGGTTGGGAAATTTCCATCGACGAGGCCAGAGGCAACCGGGAAGCCACAGAAGATATTAGCAATCAAGACATGACTCTACTCGATGCAAAGTCACTGCTGTTCATTGGCATCGTTTCGATTGACAGAACATCCGAGTTGAAGCATCTTAAGGAGCCAAGAGAAGACGACTGTGGCTTTGGTCACGCGGGGATGCCGGCCTCTTGTGTGAGCGATCGCTATAACAAGAAGAGCTCGCCCAGTCTTCCGAGGTTGGCAATATTCAATCTGGACATTCCTACCCCAGTACCCACATATACGATCGGCAGCGCAGCATTTTCAATGTAGATCTTGGCAGATTCGGGACGCCTCTTGTCAGACACAATGCCTCGTGTGCCTTTGACGTTTTGGAGATTGCTTGTCAAACTCGGTTCGCATGACAGCTTTTCGTCCGATGTCTGCAGCAGTACACGTGTAGAGGAGATGACGTCCCGCACGCCAAAGCATGGTTGAAAGCCAATTAAGGTTGGAGCTCTGGTGGGCCGGTGCTTCTATCTTTAGCGGGTTCAGGGCACTCTGGCGCTAACGCCACCAGCACAGGCCAGCGCGGCCCCACTAGCTAATTAGGTGCTCGATAGCGCCCCCCATCCTTCCTCACCCGGGGGGTTTAGCCGAGTCCTGTCGTGCTGGAGGCGCCCTCGTTCAACCCATCTGAGCCATCTGCCCCGGGGGTGTACGACTGAAACCAATGTCCAAGGATTCTTTGATTACCCGGAGCATCCCATAATCAAATCTCGCAAATTATCCGATCTGTTGGTGCTATCAGAGACGTGTCTCTCGGCGTGGCACTCTGGCTAACATTAATTCCCGCTTTCCAACATCTTTCGATGACCACTCAACAAGACCCGAACCACATCCACAACCACTGCATCTCTTGAGCTTTCGCGAATCAACACCCCCAAATCTACAGCCCGAACAGTCTGAGCCTGACCCTCAGACAAGTTTGCCAAGATGCCTGGAGTTCGTAAGTGCCATGCAACCTTATCGTCAACCTCGTCCTCGTCCACCGGCAACCACGCTGTCAACAGAGGCGGGAGGGGAGCTGCCTAGTTACACCGTGCGACGTGACGACCATCCTATGCCACGCCCGCAGCTTCAGGACATCGAGCTTATCATGCCCTCCTTCTGCTCCTGGTCACCCAGACATACACTCCGATTCGTTTCAATGCTGACAGGTGCTCCCCCCAACAGCGCCAAACGCGCTCAACAACTTGAAGGCCAAGCTGAAGGCCGTCTTCAAGAAGAAGGACGAGAAGAAGGCCGAGTCCAAGCCTGCTGAGGCATCCAAGCCAGCAGAGACAGCTCCAGCAGCCACTGCTGCTGCCGCTACTGAGCCAGCCAAGACCGAGACTGCACCGGCTGGTAAGTACAACCAGGCGAACAATAAAACTATCACAACTAGCAGTGGACTAATGTCTCTATGTTTTCAGCCGCGCCCGCCACCACAGCCGACACCTCCAAGCCTGCCGAGGAGCCCAAGAAGGAGGACACTCCCGCCGCGCCGGCAGCTGCTGCCGCCCCAGCCACGACCACCACCGAGTCCGCCCCGGCCCCGGCTGCTGAGGCAGCGAAGCCGGCCGAGGAGGCCAAGCCCGCGGCTACCGAGGCTGCTCCTGCCGCTGACGCCGCCGCCGCTCCTCCGGCACCAGCACCAGCTGCTGCGACCACCACCGAGGCCCCTCCCGCTGCCGCCCCAGCTGCCGCTACCGAGGCCGCGAAGCCCGCCGAGGCTGCTAAGCCTGCTGAAGAGGCCAAGCCCGCGGAGGAGGCTAAGCCTGCTGCCACGGAGGCTGCTAAGTAACTGATACTGCGAGCGTTGTTTGAAGTGAGCGGTGTCGAAAGGATTGCTTAGCGTGGCCACTACCCGTGGAGTTAAGCGCGAGACCAGTGTTTTGTTTTCCTCTCTTTTTTCTTTCTGCCTTGTCGCATTATGAGAGAGCGGAATTGGGGTGCGTAATGGGCGGTGTCTCGGGGCTTGTGGATGGGGACTTGGGTTTTCCTGGCATGGGAACTCGTCGGGCTTCATTTTGTTCTTGTTTTCCTTCCCTTCTTCTACTAACAGTGCCGTTGTTGAGTTGCACCCTCAGAGTTGAATAGATACCCTCAATATACCAGATTGCATTCAAATCGTCGGTCCGACTCTGCGTACCGGACGTTATTGGATGAGACGTGCTTTGTATGTGCGTGGAAATCGAGTTGAATGGCAACCAACTCGATTCGCCCAGGACGTGGGAGGTCTTCGGAATTCAAATTTCGGAGATGTTTATGTATTAGGAGACTGCGTATGCTTGCACGAGGATGTATCCTATAGAACCCTCTCATTAACCACGAGTATCGTTTTTGACAGCATTCTCACAGCAAGAAACCGCCATAATAAGTTGCAAGTCTTTGGGCACATAAGTGATTACTAGAATGTCACTAGAAGAGTAGCAGCCCGAGGCTGTTTGTAAATGCTGCATTTGTATGGCTATACCTGTCTACTTTGCCCACGGTGCCTTTGTGACAGTGATCTGATTCCCGGCCGTGCCAGGCGGTCCAGTCGGCCGGGGTTGCACGGGTGGTGGTGGCGGTCCACCACCCTGGGGCCTCACGGTCTGCAGCGCTTCGTTTATCCCTCTGCCACCTGGAGCCGCACCCGGCACCCTGGAGTAAGGGATGCCCGGTCCCGTTGGCCCAGGCATGCGCGTTGCTTGCGCCCAAGGCGCAGCTGTGCCAGCGGACTGTGATGGCGGAGCAGCGCTCGTGGGCTGGTTCGCCATATGAACAGACTGTTGGGGCGCGGATGCCTCGGGGTCGACATCCCAAGAGAACAGCGAGCCAAAGGGAAAGTGCTGCACGACGGGGAACTTTGACAGGACCTCGGCGTTGAACATCTTGATCATGCCTTTGTTGATCTTGCCCCAGCCGTCCTTGATGCCAGACACATCGTAGAGGATGGGACTGTGTTCCCAGAAGGGTCCCTTCTTGACGTCGTTGATGAAGCCAACGGCGGAAAAGTACATGTTTGTCTCCCGGAGCCGCTCTACTGCCTCGGGCTTGAGGATATCACCCGGTTTCGGAGCACGCTCGACGGAGCCGTCAAGGGGCATGGCCTCGTCTTCGGTGATCGGGCGAGTAAACTGTGCAGATCCGAAGATGTATGGCATGAAAGAGTGGTCGTCGAGTCCCCAGACACCGTGCGAACCTGCTGGCTCGAGATTGTACGTGAGGATGAGACGCCGGACTACTTCCAGGTACCTGGGCCATGTCAGCGGAGTGCTCGGACTGAAGCAAGAGTCAACCTACGGTTCAAAGACACCGAGCACAATACTGCGCTCAATCTCGCCGCCTTGGACCCCGTCTTTGAAAGCACCCAGCTTCCATAGGCAGCCCAGGAAGGCCAAGAAGCTCAGCTCATGCCCCGTACCGTAGTCCAACCTCTGAGGACTGCCAAACGCTCCGAGAAAGTACGCTCTCAGTTCGCTCGAAGCACATGGGCTTTGGTTGTCTTCACCGCTCGCACCGGAATCCTGAGCTGCGGTGTCTCCACATGCTCCGAATTTGATAACATCGGCGCTCACAAACTCCTTCAGCAGTGCATCTATGTTGTCCTCCAGTAGCTGGTACCATTTACGGAAACTGATGTTGCCAAACCTCCTCGGACCAGGGTCAGGGGGTGCATCATCAATAAATTTGCCCGTCCTGTCCAGTAGTTCTCTCAGTCTGCAGACGGCGGCGGTGTCCTGCCGCTTCCCCCCAACAAGGGGAAATGTCTTCGAGGGCCCACTGGTCGACTTGCGCGGGCAGAGTGCTCGGTTGAGCTGCATCACAAAGACACCGATATCGCGGTAAGCTTTCGAGGTGAGGAAGCGTGCGACATCTGGGCCATCGTTGATGCATTTGGACGGCGCAGAGAAGCTATGGGGAACGGATGGGCTGAGGACCTCCAGCCGAGGCAGGTTGGCCGATTGCTGTCCAGCAGCTTGTTTTGGGGGATCCATGAGGGGCGGGTGTTGAGTGTTGAGTCAAACGTCGTGGTCGCCGTGAGATATCAAGCAGCTGCCCAGGTGTTCCGGCCCTGCTTGGCGCTTCAGGCACTTGTGAGCTTTGCCACACACAATTACCTGACAGGACCCTAAGCTGCGAGGTAGACAAGTGGGCACCGAAACGTATTCGAATGTGATCTCAAGTCCGAATCACAGGGGGACGTATGTACAGTCGACCAATACTTCAGGAAACGGTCCATGAACGAACAGTTGGACTACATGCCATCTCGAAGCTCCAGGGGTGAGGTCATATCTGGCTGGGCACAAAACCAGGGTTCGGGGTTATGGTCAGCAGGGGTATGCTCAAGCTTCGCAGTCTAAACCATGCCAGGACCACGTAAGTTACCATTGTGAGAGCTTGCAACCTTCCCCTCAACACCAATTTCAAAGAAGTAGCTACGCATCTTTGATCAAGAAATTTCACTCTTGAAATAGCCCCCAGGTTTCATGTCTTGATTTTTTTTTGAGGCCAACGCGTGTGCCCCTGGACCCAGATCGGGCTTGCACAGCAAGAAAATGCCCAAACGGGGCCGCACGCAGGAGGTAACCAAGCAGCTGCTGGAGCAGGAGCTTGCTGCCACCAAGGACGTCACCAATCGGGATTATTTTGAGCAGTTTCACAAGCGAAAGAAACTCAACACTGGCAGCGATGGCCAGAATCCAGCATCCAAGGTTATAGGAGAGCAACTAGACCCCCGTACGGCTAGGCGCATGAGGCGTGAGGCTGATAAGCTCGGCCAAACCAGGCAAGCCGGAGCCCAAGGGGCCTCGCCTCGGCGGGGAAATGTGCAGCTGCTCGAATTGGAAGAAGATGAGGACGAAAACGGAGGTTCGGCCGAGGAGGAGGAGGAGGAGGAGGAGGAGGAGGACGACGACGACGACGACGACGATGGTGATGCAGATGGGGTTGATCATGCCCGGATCACTCAGGCTATGAATGAAGCGCGGAATAGGACTACGAAGCCGACGATCAATGGTATTGGCTCCTTGCGACGGAACAAGCAGCATCAGCATACTGAAGCGTCGTCAGAAATTGGGGAGGGTAACCAAGAGGAACCTGTCGATGACAGGTCCGGGACAGGGAGTGGCGCAACCGGCGAGGCACCCCAGGCACAAAGCCAGCGAAGCCGCAAAGGCCGTGATCGGCCAAGAGAACAGAACAATACGCATACATCCACCCCCGAGGAGTATGAGAGCGAGGTTGAGTCCTCAACTGAAATCGATGATCAAGTTGCCGAGGATACAGCATTTGTCGAAGCTCCTCACCAAGGCGAGGAGGAGACAGAGACGGTCCAGGTCGTCATCAACAGCATGGGTGGAATCTTCAAAACATTGCAACACCCTGCGTGGACAGATTCAACCCATTGGGACCGCGATTTTGCGAGCGAAGACAACGATGACGGCCAGAAAACTTGCAAAACACGCTCCGGGAAAGACCTGATGGAGGAAGCGCAGGGTCTGAACAACATTTTAGAAGAGGCCACATATGTTCCGGAGGAGTTGTCCGAAGATGACCATGACATCACATCAGCAGCTATCGAGCACCTGAGGACGAACAGCGCGGACGTTCAGCAACACCTCATACGCATGGATAAGATCGTCGATGAGATCTGTCGCCGAAAACTGCGTCCAGTACCACACACTGGAGATCCCCGGACTAGAGCGCAAGCTGTCAAGAAGAGGAAAGCGATGATGAGAGATCTGTCGCAGCGTTTGATCCCCATGTTGATGATCACCGTGAAGAAGGCATGTGGTATATGTCGATCGGAAGACAATCGATCAAGGAAGACCCTCTATCTCGACTGCTTCAGGCTTCAGTTCTTTTTGAGGCCTCTCGGTTGGGCTGATAGACTCAACAAGGCACGCGAACGGTGTCTTGATGAAGACTCACGGACCGGCGACGACGATCCTGATGAAGGCGGGTCTAAAGCGGAGGATCGCAAGAAATCACGTGATACTTTTGGATCGCAGTTGGACGCTCTGCGCTATGCTTGCAGGAAAGCCGAAAGGGAAATACAGGACAAAGCCGCACGAGCTGAGCGAAGGGAGCGCGAGGCTGCGATCCTGCGTCAGAACCGAGAACGGGAATACGAGCGACAACGAGAGCTTCAAGCCGAAGAGAAGCGAAAAGACGAACAGGAGAGAATAAGACATGAAAGGCAGATGAATGCCTTCATCCAGAGCACGCATGCTTTGAGATCCAGACCAGATCCCTTGAAGGAGTTGTGGGTTCAGAGTCAAGAGCGCTTGCCTGAGCGATTCCGCGCCGCTTCGCAGGGTAGGAGCTTGGGGTTCCACGGCCAGAGTTCCGCTGGAGCAGCTCGTCCTCAAGGCGGCCCATCTAGGACTGCTCAGGCCCAGCCTGTCTATCAGTCGGAGGACCCTTTCGCGGACAATTATCGGGCCAGTCCGGAGCAAGCGACCGACACGAGCGGGCCATTGTCCAAGGAGGAGAAAATCCTGATCAAGGCCATACGATACGAGAAAAATTATGATGTGGTATTAATGGCGCAAAAGCTAGGACGCTCAGAGGACGAGGTTGCGCAGATGGCTGGGTTCCTGAAGCAGGCATATCGTGAATACTACAGAGAGAAAGGCGCCGAGATACCCGCCTGGGCTCTCTAACTCGGTTGCAGGAATTGGGATGTGCTGGTTGGAGTTCATTTAATACTCGATACCCATAACAGGAATACCGTACCAACTCATCGCTGCCCGACCACTAGCCGAGCGTCGTGTAACTGTAATTCAGTTCGTTTGCAAGAGAGCATCCAGAGACTGCGAACAGGCTGACAACACATCATCTTGCTTGCTGTCTTGCCCAGAGAGCGTAACGATTGGTGCTCGTTTCGCTTTCACAACAACCGACGAACCTATTAGAGCTGGTAATCTTGACGCCCTTTGGGCTTTCGCAGACGGCCCAACAAGCAGCACATTCGACAAGTCAGAAAATACAGTGTCGTCGTCTGGGATGGCGAGTAACCTGGCGTCGTCAGCAGTAGCGTGTAGTCTACTGACTCGCAGGGACCGGCAGCAATCTCTCTCGTTCTCCCGTGCGTTCCACCGGAGCTCAGTTCTCGGCCTGTCTGCCGAGCATGCTCCCTGCCTGAGGGGTCTTAGGACAGCCCGCTATGATCAATGCGAAGGCCACTCAAACCCGTTTCCGAGTAGCCGGGATTGTGCATTCAGGTGGGCTGTACTGGTGAGGGAGCAGGAGGAGTAAGATCTGTTCGAGATCTGACACGCCCGGGCAGCACAGATAACGGCTAGATGCGATAGGCGACGGGTTCCCTCCGCGCTGTTCTCTCGTGACAAGCCAGCCAGCCAGCCAGCCAGCCAGCCAGCCACGCTGCCACGCCGCCACGAAGCGCCTTGGGGTTGGAGCAGCTGAGGTCTGCTGCTCTCCAACAAAAGGTAACGCCCAAACTCAAATGGGGATCAGCTTCTAGTGCAGCAAATAGTGAGGTCGGGATGGGCAGCCCAGGTTACATTTAGTCTATCTCATTTGGCACCCGTTGCACCCTACCCGGGTTTGAGCATGGTGCGGTAGGCTACGCGGTGCAGCGCATTCATGTCATCCACCAATTTGACCGGTCTGGTGTACAGTACAGTACAGCGTGGCCTGCATGGCCCCTCCACTTCCCACCTCCCACCCCCTGTCCAGCCTGTGCCCCGTGCACCCACAGGCAGGGCCAGGCACAGCGCAGCGAGTACAGGCCAGGGCAGCTAAGGGTGCGGTTGCTCTCTCCTTCGGGGGGGACCTCTCTGGGTGCCCAATTTAATTTCTCTCGCGACACGTCTGCCAGACCTCTTCCTCTCTTACACCGTTCGAGAGGTGCAAGCAAGTCAACCGGACCGAGAGAAAAGCTCCAGCACCACCAGCCCTTCCATTTGTATGCCGCTTGGCCGCGATATCCCGTGAGATCCAGCCCGGATACCTTGGTTTGCCCCCCCACAAGCGATCCGTCTCAACGTGTCCGTCCGGCCGTTGCACAGCAACCAAGCAACCCCCTTTACTCTGATCTGGAGGTTCCCGAGCTCCTGGCACAGCTGGTACGTCGCTACAGTCCTTCGTTCTCGTCACTACGGGCTTGTGCCCCTCTACGTCCAGCGTCGTGAGCTTCGCCCCAAGCTGCGCTAGTGCTGGGACGCCTTCGCAAACGGCTCGACGGGCCACGCGCCCTGGATCTGCGGCGGCCACGCGGCTAACCGTCGCTCCATGACTAGATACGAGCCCGCTCCACCGTCCCTCTGTACCTGGAAAGACGCCCGCCTGTAAGCCAACATGTCTGATGCCGAGGGTTTCGAAGTTGTCCAGCACGAGGAGGCTCCCGCCGAGAAGCCCCAGCCTGCCTCGCCGGATGCTGCTCCTGCCGCTGCCCCTGCCGAAAAGGCCCAGCCAGCTCCCGTCAAGAAGCCGGCTGCTGCGAATGGAACCAAGCCTGCGGGTAGCGCGACTGCAGCAAAGAAGCCTGCCCCCGGGACCACCACGACGGCCACGCGGCGCCCTGCCGCGACCTCTTCCACCGCCACAAAGCCCACCGCGAGTTCCACCCGTACAAGTGCTGCGGGTGGTGGAATGAGCAAGCCGCCCACGCGCCCGCCAGCAAGCTCGACGGCCGCCAAGCGGTCTTCGACAACAGCCACGTCTTCCAGCACGCGCTCTCAGCCGTCCGCGTCCGAGGATGAAAAGACCGCCCGCAGGACCTCGACCCTTGGTACAGCTGCCCGTCGCACTTCGACCCTGTCGAGCGCAACCTCTTCCAGCTCGCCTGGCACCAAGCCAAAGCCCGCGGCTTCCTCGTCGACATCAACGACAGCAGCCAGGAAGCCAGCATCATCTTCGAGCGTCACTTCCCCGACGTCCTCGTCAAGACCCGCAACCAAGCCCTCGGGTCACACCAAGGACTCGAGCATAAGCTCCACCAGCACAACCCGCACTACGACGAGGCCAGCGGCAACTGGCGCGGTGGCAGAGGCAAAAAAACGCCTGTCAACTCTCGGTGTCTCTTCAACGCCTGCTAGCGCGCCTAAGCCTGCAGCCCGGCCGCCATCTACCTCCAGCGCCGCCGCCGCGGAGTCCGCCAAGGAGATCGAGGAGCTGAAGACCAAGCTCGCAGATAGTGAGACAGAGATCACAAGCCTCAAGGCGCAGATCTCATCGTCCGAGGAGAAGATCGCTGAGCTTACTGAAAAGATCGGCGCCGCCCCACCGGCCGAGGCGGGCAGCACTGACGACTCTGCCCGCAAGGAGCTGGCTGACGAGCTTGACAGCGTCAAGGAGAAGCACAAGGCCGAGGTCGACGCCCTGATAGCCCAGATCGCGGACGCTCAGGCGAAGCTTCAGCAGTCTGAGGAGCAGCTCGAGAAGCAGAGGGCAGAGTTGTCCGAGCTGACAACTGCCAAGGAGGCCACCGACGCTGAGGTTGCTTCCCTCAGGGAGGCCCTCGAGTCCACCAAAGCCGAGCATAATGCCAGACTCAGCGAGACTGAGGCCAATCTGACCAAGGCAACCGAGGAGCACGCCTCCAAGCTCGAGGCCTTGCAACAAACCCTCAGCGAACAGCACAAAGAGGCCTTGAGTGCGCTCGAATCGAAGCACGCCGAGGAACTGGCGCAGGGCCAGGCCACCTCGGGAGACCACGAGAAGGCTCTTGCAGATCAAAAGGCCGGCCATGAAGCCGCTCTGGGCGAGCTTCAGGCCAAGATCGATGAGCTGACTGCATCTCAAGCTGCGCTAGAGAGTGCTCATGAAGCCAAGGTCTCTGACGAGAGCGCGGCTACTGCTGCTCGGATCTCTACTCTTTCAGCCGAGATTGCAGACCTCAAAGCCAAGCTGGAGACCGCCGAGCAGAGCGCGAGCAGCGCCAAGGACGAGCTTGAGGCTAAGACAGGCGAACTTCGCTCCTTCGAGGAGCGTGTGCAAAGCATGGAGGATCAATTGAAGTCGGCCCAGGAGGCCGCCACCAAGGCGCAAGAGGCCATCTCCAAACTCGAAGAGGAGATGAAGACCAAGGACGCAGAGATTGAGAAGCTGCAGTCGGAGCACGCGGCCATTGAGGACAAGCACAACCAGCATCTCAAGCAGATCACCACGGACTACGAGAACGAGATCAATAGCCTGCAGGGCGAGGCCATGTACAAACGCAAGTACGAAGAGCTCGAGGCCAAGCACAATGAGTTGTCAGAGACTCACACCGCAGCCGTTGAGACCCACAGCAAGGCCCTGGAAGAAATCAAGGGCCAGCACAGCTCCACCTCCGCTGCCCTGGAGACGGCAAAGGCCGAGCACGCCAGCGCTGTTGCATCTTTGGAGGCCAAGGCGGGGGAGCACCAAAAAGCTCTTGATGCTCTCCTGGCCAACCACGCGATGGAGCTGGAAGCCGCCAAGAGTGGTGTCTCTGCAGAGCGTGAGTCGCTCCTTGGAGATCTGGAGGGCTTGAAATCCAGTCACTCCCAGCAGATCGAGATACTCAAGGGCGAGGCCGAGGCGGCCCTTGCGAAGGAGTTGGAAGCCCTGAAGGCATCACACGCCGAGATCATCGACGCCCTCAACGAGAAGAGCGCCTCCGAGAAGCAGCAGCTACTTGCAGCACATGCCGATGAGCTCGCAGCAGCGAAGACTGCCGGTCAAGGAGACCAGGCGGCCCAGCTGGCGCAGCTCGAGCAGGAACTCAATGCTAAGCACGCCACAGAGGTGCAGAGCATTTCTAAGCAGCTGCAGGACCTCGAGAACGAGTTGAACGCAAAGCACGCTACAGAGGTGCAGAGCTTGTCCAAGCAGCTGCAGGACCTGGAGACTGAACTCAACTCCAAGCATGCCACAGAGCTCGAGAGCCACATAGAGCAGGTCAAGAAGGGACTGTCCGCTGAGCACGCTGCGGAGGTAGACCAGTTGAAGAAGGAGCTCTCGGCCGCCAAGTCTTCTACGGAAGAGCTTGCGGCTCTGCGAGCCAGGTTGAGCGAGATGGACGAGCAGTATGCTGCTACCCTCGAAGCCACCAAGAGAGACCTCCAGGCATCCCACTCGGCCGAGATCGAGAAGTTGGTCAGGTCGAACGCGGAGGCCATCGACAGGCTGAAGAGCGAGCATGCCGGTGGGGCCGAAGATATCAAGTACGAGATGGAGACCTTGAAGGAAAGCCACGAGAAGGCAGTCTTGGAGCTCAAGAACCAGCACGCGTCTGCGCTGGAATCCCAGCTCACACAGTCCAAGTCTGACCTCGAGAACGCGCTCGGAGCCATGAAGTCGCAGCTGGCCAAGGCAGAGGAGGAGATCGACGACCTCAGCGGAAAGCTCGCCAACGAGAAGTTCGCCAGGATCCAGGCCGAGGCTGACCTCGACGCCAACAGGCAACCCAGGACCCCAGCAGACACAGCGGAACTGGATGCCTTGAGAGAAGAACTCGCAAAGTACAAGAAGGCGTACGATGAGGCCATGTCCGCTACCGAGGCCAAGTCCACCAAGGCCGCGGATGAACTGGAGGCTGTCAGAGGCGACCTTGAGATGATCACCAAGGAGCTTGAGGCGCACAAGTTGGAGGCCTCGGCAAAGGCGAAGACGGCGGAGGCGGACTACAAGGATATGCACGAGTCGATGACGGAGCTTGTCAACGAGGCCACTGGCCGTGCTGAGAAGGCCGAGTCGCAAATCGGGGAGTTGCTGGCGCAACTCAAGGTCAGGGAGGCAGAACTTGCAGAGGCCAAGGTATGCCGCCCCCAGGATGCCTACATGCGACAAGATCACTGATCATTCTCGTGTAAATTTAAAGGCTCTGGGAGCACCCAAGACGCCCACGAAGTCGGGCTTAGCGGCTAGCAGATTCGCCGATGATACGGGAGATGATGCCGCCGCCGCTGGAGTGACGACTGGAGCCACGGCGGAAGGTGAGCCGGACCATTCTTCAGCGGCACTAGCTTTGGTGCGAAAGCCCCTTGCTACTTGCACTGTCTACCTCCATTCCCTGCACCTATCGATGTCCCTGCTCTTCAAGTCCCTTGGTTCTGCATTACGGCACGCTGGAGGATCGGTGCTAACGGATGTGGTGGTGAAGATCGCTAGGATGAGACATACCTGCGCGTCGCTCGAGTCTCTTGACAGTGACATGCGCGAACAAAATCTGAGAATCTTACGCAGCATGGAGGAGGCCACGACCGCCAAGATCAGCAACAATGACGTGAACCAGCTGGCATAGGAGCCTCGCAACCTCATTAGCTTCGCAGATAAATCAACAAGAGCAACACGTCTCGACGGCCCCACAGCATCCTGGCCCGTCCGAGGCGCCTAAGTCGCAAGGTCTTCTTCTGTCCGACTGAGGAGGATCCGGCATCTATCCTTACGTTTTTAATCGCAAATACCCCGGCCCCGGCCGATATGTTTTCCCCGCGCGGCACATTTGAACCTTTTGCACAATTTCTGTTCCCTCCTGCGCGTCCGTAATCCTGTCCTATACCCTTCAGTCTTTTCCCATGCCTTAGCAGTCTTTTTGGAGATGTGTCCCTACTGGCAAAGTTTGGCTCAAACAATGGCTTTGGACATTCACAACCCCCCCCCCCTTTTCAAGCCACTTCGAATATCTAGATATCTTGAGGATTTGTTATGGGCGAGGAAGGGGATGGGATGGCCTTCTCGTCTGTGGTGGGAATCAAGGGAAGGTGCGTGCGTAAATTGTATTCAGCTTCTTGCTTGCGGTCATCGAGCTTAGCTCGCCTGATTTGCTTGAGTGGATAGTGGAACGGATTGAAGGATCGATACCCATCTTTTCCTGCGGTCATGTTGGTGTCTCATCTCTTATTGGGACTTGCAGGCGTCATCTCTTTCTCATGCCGGTGTAAGGCAACGTGATCTGTGTGTGACTTGGGTGGTTGACCATTAAAGAGGTCTGAAAATGTCAAAGCCATGGACTTGAGGTTGAAGCGTTGCAGCAGTAATAAGACTAGATTGTTTCGCTTCTTGAGCCAGCCTTGCTTCAATAAAATGAAGCTTCTGTGTTCGAACAGCACTCTTGTGGCCAGCAGGGGCCAGCAGGGGCCAGTGTGGCTTCTCCTAACAAGTCACTTCTTATGAGGTCCATCTTCAGATGGTTTCCTTTTATCCGCACATGTCCTCCTCCGAGTCACTAGTTGGATATTGGGTCTCTTGGTTCTACAAAGAAACCCGCCAGATGAGGGCCCTTGAGAAGCCATGGGGTCACAGCACGGTCGTCTGGCAATATTGGCACTACAGCACCTGAATTACTTTCCCAAGACAAGAAGTGCATTCCATAGTTACTTGTCCCAACGCGCGACAAGCGCGAAGGTGCCTCATCCCGAACCGGCAAGAAACCTGCGGGCCTAATCCACCACAGCACAAAGCTCACCCTCCATGCCAAACAGTGGGTGTGTGAGAAGAAGATCATGCGGTGCCTTGGGCGTGGCAAAGAACCCCACACAATTGCCCCCAATATCCCGCATTCTGCCCGCAAAGCTCGTCACAGACTTGTAGAATGCTTCAGCTGATCCACAGCTGATCCGACGTGAATGTAGAGCGGTACCGATGTCGTGAAAGGGTAGTACTGGACCGCGGCTGGGAAGCACGTCTCCCGGAAAAGGAGGAACATGCGGGCGGATCGATGTTGGCCAGTCTTTCTTTGGCCTTCGCTGGGTCGTCGTCTAGGACGTGCCGGGACTGAGTTGTGTGGCAGTGTTGGAAAAATACTCTCAGCATGTCGCTGGCCAGGCTCATCTTGGCATTCCCTGTAACTCAGTATCTGAGGGCCAACTCGTTGATCCTGGGTGTGTGAGGTGGCTGGATTGGTGGACTACTCACAGTCAGGGCGGGAAGGCTTCCAAGTGTAACGCATGTACAACGCCACGGCATAGGGGGGAGTTGTTAGCTGTTGGAAGATGGTCTAGACAGCCTTCAAAGGCTGCGACGATCAGACTTGAGCCATGCTGGTTGATGTTGCGTTCTCGGTGATACTTGGGTGGGTCAGGTTGGGGTCCTTGAAAGGATGCTCCAGACACTGGCATAGGGTTGGGGGATTGAGTAAACGGAGAGGCGAATATTGAATCTCGGAGGAATTGCTGCTGCCACGACCCCCTCTTCGAAAATGATGTTGGTTCTATCGCGCAGTGCCAGGTGCGTGTCATATATTGGCTCAAAGTACAACGAGGTGTGCCAACGTGTATAAGTGCTTGTTCATATCCTTAGCCAATATTTCCTTGGCTTTGGCACGAATTCAGTGTCAATGTACTAAGAATAGGCCAACAGGGGAGTGTTATATATTCACAATTGTATCGCTGACCTAGAGTCTTGCAAACGGTGAAAAGGTTCCTGTAAAGGTTCCTGTAAAGGTTCCTGTAAAGGTTCCGCCACTATGTCAAGGCCAGCAAAGGGCATTATAATTCGGATGTGAGACCGCCATTCAGTCACAGTATATTTCAATTCTTGCATCTCTCGGCTAGTTTGACGCATTGAAAATTCTGCTGCTGTTACATACAGGATATTGCTCTATGAGAGCGAGTTGATCGTCACCGCATATGCGTGGGGTAAGTGGCGCAGCACACCCTCGTGGGGAGAAAGTGTAAATATCTATATTACCCCGGATGTCAATTGTGCAGCAATAGGTTGATGCAAGTCCACAAATCCGTCTCTTATCCCACGCCTCTCCAACCCAATATGCTCTAGTGCCTCAGGTGGTCTCTTGAGCTGACAGATCTGCTAGCCTGTCAGCCCTGTTCTGCTCTGAAATGTCCTCGTGCGTGACGTCGGCATTCATCCCACTGACGGATTGGATGCATACATACATGCAAATGCACGCGGACCCAGGTACTCAGGATTCGACCCCGCGCACCTAGGTGAGAGAGCGTTGAATCTAATTCGGTATGCGAACATCGCAAGCCACATTCACTCAAACTGGTTAGCAATGTCCGCATTTGCATGCGTCTGGCTGCGCCTCTCAAAGTTGCACAAGCGTGGGGTTAAAGAGTGGGCTTAGGCCAAGTATTTTCACTTCCAAGGTGGTCGCCGGATTCCTTCATCTTTTCCACACTGCAATCTCTGACCAAATCCAGATCAGGGACGACGAAATGGCACCATTGGATGCCTTTGTTGTTTTTGAAAATTCATTTAATTGCAATTTTCTTCGCACATTTCATTTGTAGTTGAGATAATGAGCAATCGTGCGACAGCCTGATCGGCGCCACGTTCTGCAGGCGTCAAGGTGACGTGAAGCCACTCCAGTTATGCGGCTGATTCCGTGGAAAAGGTCGGGCAAAAAGGTTATCGAGGCCATCGACGCTGGACTAGGCGTTGATGTACCGGATAATGAAGGCAAGGCGTCCCGTGGAACGACTTTTGACACTCTTGTGCCACCCAGTGGGGCTGCCACTCTTCGTTCCAATACGGAATGCTCAGAGAGAAGCACAGCGACTGGCACAAAAGGGCGCTGGGGCTTGATTGAGTTGGAACCTCAGGGCGACAATGATCCCGACGCCGTTGATATAGTCGCCCTCCACGGTTTAGTAAGCCTACTGATTTCTTGTCCCTCGCTAGTGGTCCTTTTTGGAATTGATTAACAAGAACTTAGAACGGACACTGGGAAACAACATGGCAGTCAGACAATCAGAACTCAAAGGGCGGAGGCCCAATGTGGCTTCGGGACTTCTTGCCACAACAGATTCCACATGCTCGTATCATGTCCTTCGGCTACGACTCCGGAGTGCTTTTCAGCAAGTCAACGTCAAACGTCGGAACTTTCGCTGAACAGCTTCTGGAGTTGCTACTTTCGATGCGAGTGAATGTTTCTGCAAGTCGGCCAATCATATTTATCTGTCACAGTCTTGGCGGAATTGTGGTGAAGAAGGTAGGCTCACTGCCCCAATAACTAGAGGCTCACTAATGACCGACGGGTAGGCCATAATCAGGGCTCACGAGAGAGATCGGTATCATAACCTTCTCCAGTCTATTCATGGAGTCATGTTTTTTGGGACGCCACATCGAGGCTCCTCACTCGCAAACTGGGGCACTGTTCTGAGCAACATCGCCAGTTGCGCCAGTTTCGGGACCAAGACAAATTGGAAGCTCTCTCAAAATTTGCAACCCGAGTCCGAGTTGTTGCAGGATATCTCTAAATCATTTGTCGACCGTGCAAAAGATCTTCATATAATCAGCTTCTACGAGACAGACAAGATGGACTTTCTGAACAAACGCGTGGTTGACGAAGACTCGGCTGTGCTCGGCTTTCCGGACGAGGTCACCATTGGCATCACGGGGAACCATCGCACAATGTGCAGGTTTGATAGTATAGATGAGCAGAGGTACCGATGCGTTTGGACTAATATTCAAAACTTAGCAGGCTCCGCGTCAAACCCGAGTAGGTCAATGGCACAGTCAACACATTTAGTCCAGTGCTAATATACATGTCAGAGCAAGCCGCTCTCGGTGGCCTGGACCGAGCCTATTCCGGAAGTCACCCGAGAGTACCATTGAGGAGTATATCTCACCGGTCCTCTATCCGCAGAATGAAGGAAGTATGGCCAGCCGATGCCGAACAACGGTGGAAATCCGACTACCTCGACGAAGACTTCGGCCGCTCCAGCCATGACGACGTGGCTGAGTCCATCAATCAGGTCGAAATCAGGCGCCAGCAAAATCTGAAAGCAGCCCGAGAGAAGGAAGAACGGGAGGCGCAAATGAAACTTCTACGATTGTTGCACAACTCCAACTACGAGGCGCACAAGGATCGATACCCGCCCGCCGTGCCCGGGACGTGCCAATGGCTGATTCGCCACGAGAAGTACCAGCACTGGAGGCAAAAGCAATCTTCAGACCTACTTTGGCTTTCAGCCGACGCAGGGTGCGGCAAATCAGTCCTCTTATCGTACCTGATTGACCACTTGAAAAGCTCAGAAAACAAGATTCAAGTACCAGAGGTCGTTTGTTACTTCTTTTTCAAGGAAGATAACAACGAACAAAACGATGCCACTCATGCGATCTCAGCTATCCTACACCAACTATACACTGCTCAGCCATGGTTACTGAGACAAGTGAGCGGCCAGTTCCTGGAAGAGCAAAAGAGCTTGCTTGGCTCGTTCAACTCGTTGTGGAAGCTCTTAGACACATCCACAACAAGCACTTCCTCGAGGGATGTGATAGTCGTCCTGGATGGTCTAGACGAGTGCGAGCCATCCACACGACAACAGCTCTTGCAGTCACTCACCCGCTTCTACAGCGCCAGGGAAGGAAGCGATCTCACCCAGCCTCCATACGTGAAGACTATCATTGCGAGCCGGCCTGATAATGATATCAAACACGCTTTCGACATTCTTCCCACTATTCGACTGAGGGGCGAGGACGAGCCAGAGGCGATCAGCCAAGATGTTGAACTTGTCATTAAGCATCATATCGACAACGCTACCCGCCGAGGCATCCCAAGAGAAGTCTTGGCAGACGTCCGAGCAGGTTTGATCAAGGGTGCAGATAGGACCTTCCTTTGGACCACTCTGGTCATCGACCTCCTGGAGACCAAGAAGGGAGCGTCAAAGCGAGAATTAATGGAAATTCTTGAGGCCAGGGGTGACATATTTCAAATCTACGACAGACTGCTAGATCACAGCTCTGATGCAACGCAAGCCAGGAAATTGCTACAAATTGTCGTTGGTGCTATCAGGCCAATGACGTTATCAGAACTCAGTGTTGCAATGGCGGTCAATTCAGACCAGATGACATTCGAGGACCTCAAACTTGACGTCGTTCACAACTTCGAGGAGCGCGCGAAGGAACTTTGTGGTCACTTTATCCGCATCGTTCGCGAGACGGTCTACCTGGTTCACCAAACCGCAAGAGAATTCCTCCTCGTTCAGACACACGGCGCACATCAAACAGGCGCACACATCTCCATACCTAGGCCGCCGCAACGGACTTGGCAGGAATCAATCGTCCTCAGAAAGGCGCACCACGAGGTTCTGAATATCTGCCTGCACTACCTCTCCCTGCTAAACGTCAAGGACTCCCGCCGCCTCTCCATCGCGGAGAACCTCTTCAGCGACCAGTTCGCCAGCCGCTTCCTCGAGTACGCAGGCCGGTACTGGACGGTGCACTACCGCTGCGTAGCCCCAGACCTGACCCCAAGCCAGCTCGACGCGTGCGCCCGGTTGTGCAACTCGCAGAGCCTCGGGTTCGGCGAGTGGTTCAACAGGGCGTACGAGCTCGCGCAGAACCCGGGTCACGGCCTGAGGGAGGGCGTCACGCAGCGCGATATCGCGGAAACCTTTGGCTTAGACGAGGTCGTTCAGCTGCTGGACCGCATGTTGAAGCCTGAGGATGTGCAGGAAGATCCTGCTTTGCAGCAGGGCATGGAACCGCCCCTTCACGGGGAGAATGGAAGCATTGCCATCCCGAACTCGCCTCGTCCCCTCGCCTTGGAGGGAGTTGTTCACCCGCATACCATCTCGCCGGGCCACTTACTTGAATCGCCGCTGAGCGAGGCCGTGGATACGGGATTTCATCTAGTTGGTGCTAACCATCGACGGCTGTCTGATTGGGGGGACCATAGCATGCGAAGATACCCGTGATCAACTCGGGCGGATCCGTCGATTTACATCATTGGTCGATGATATCTTCGAACGAAACTGATCTATTGGACCGAGGAATCGGTTGAAGCTTGAACGCAAAAGTTTAGTTTGGCATCTGCATGTTCCTCGGCGTTTTGTTATTTCAAGTTGGCCAGTGTCGGCAAATACATCAAAAGTCCTCTTTTTTGTAAAAAGTCTCAAAACTCACATTTGAAATCAATGGTTACTCTTTCTTCGCCAATTAAAACATCTCTCCAGCTCGTTATCCCATGGGATCTCTCGTGATGTAACTGAGCAAATGATGTGGGTCAGACTGCTGGGAAAACATTTCACGAAACGACATGCTAATTACATCAGCACAGCTACATTCCCAACAGTAAATAATGTAGTAGCGGGTACCGGGTCAAGCTTGCTCGTGTATTGTACCGATTGCATTATACAGGGTGATATCATAGGAGTTTCATGCCGCCAGGTTGAGAGACAGAGAATAGGCAGACGGGCCTTGGGATTTGATGTGTGGATGCTAGAAAAGTGTCTCAGAGACGCAAAAGAGGCAAGCAAGCAGGCAGCTGGTCGTGAAGTCGTCCCAAAACAACCAAAATAGAGTAAGGGGGAGCAATGAGACAGTCAAGGGAGAAGAGTATGAGGCTGAGAAGGATCTCAGACATGACGGGAGGAGTAAACAAACAGAAAAGGCCTGAGTGAATGGAGACGGGGAATTTGGGGAGGGAGCTGTCGTCCCGGAGAGAGGTTGCGTAGGCACGCCCAGGCGAGGAAGGAGGAGTGATCGTGGCATGATTGAGGAACTGTGATTTGATGGAGTTGAGTGCGCTGGGGTAGACCCGGAGAATAAGGTGCTGTCCCACGTCAGGAGGCTGTGGCAGTAGGTACCAGCAGCGCAAGACAACGGGAAGAGCAAGATATGCACCTGTGTACCTACCAGGTAGTAGGTAGACACTTGCGTGGCTCAGGCTGCGTGCACCCCGCAAACTCTCTATGGCATGCATGTTTCAGAAAGTTCAACCTGTATCCGTGAAGCTAGGATTCGATTCAAGTATGTAAGAAGCTTCTATCAGCCATAATAACCGGCTGCCCAGATTGGTGGCATGTGCTCTCCATCGGCACGTTTTCATGCCCAAATCCAGGCATAAACTTTCAAAATAGCAATTCCTGTCCCATGAAAAGTCAATTCAACCAATCCCGCGATTTTGAACCTCCAACCCATGTGAAGAGCCACACATTGGTACTGCTGGTGGTGTTGGTCTCGATTCGAGCTCAACAGAACTCAGCGAAACAATTTCGGCGCAGGGAGGTTTCTGAATCGCGTGACTGACGCAGCAGGTGCTCCGATGAAGTGGTTCTGTAGAGCATATAATTAGTAAACAGAGTCAACAAGGAGTGCATAGAACAGAACTTACGCTATCGCGGCAAGCCTTGATGTCTGCCAGTGCAAGAGCGAGGGTTTCCTGGGGAGGCAGCCTTCCCAAAGCGATGTTGGGGTTGCTCCAGAAGGTGAGCCTGTTGCGGCAATGTAGATGCCTGGCTCGACGTTGAAGGCATGGCATCTTTTGTGAAGAACGCGTCGTTTTTGCGCATCGAATGGAAATGCGCGTCGAAATTTTCGACTTCGTAGTTGACCCAGGCGTCAGAGCTTATGATCCGCGTCTTTGCGTCTCGAAAGGAGAAATTCACGATCCCATTCTCTCTGTGGACCACCAGAAGCTGCACCGCGGCTCCGATCACTGGTACCTGTTGCTCTCAAAAATGGTGTGTGTGGTAGGAAGATTGGGGTGTAAGCAGGGTGGAGGAATAATTGGGGATAATTGGGAACAATTGGGAAGTGATTATTTGCGATGAGGACATCCGTTTCTTTTGGTGCCCTGAGACTTGTGGTAGGAAGGTTGGGGTGTAAACGGGGCTAGAGTCCCGCGGTCAGCCAGCCCTGCACCGCTTACCCCATGGGCTCCGTGGCCATGCCTATCTAGCGAGGGCGGCGAGGTTACAGATGGCTTCCTCTCCTCTCCATTCCTTCCGCAGAACCACCAACTGAATACAATTGTCTTTATTTGATATAAACCCTAGGCAGCCGCCACGCTGTAGGCTCAAATGCTTATGGTCACCTACGCAAGCTCGCAACCGATGTTTCACGAACTATTATACGAGGGTTCTAAGCTCCCGCACGACAGAAGTATACGTCTCCTGACTCTCCAAGCGTGCGGGACATCATCAACCGTCTCTTCCCCAGTGGAGTGCAAACTCCGGGCCGTCACCTTGCCCAGCGCCGAATCTAATTCAACGTGGTCGTACTATGCACTCTCATATGCTTGGCAAGAACCCATGACGCTGCAGAAGGCACCGCCCGGCGATATTGTCATCTCCTGCAACAACATACCGATCGCTGTTCCGAAGAATCTTTTTGTTGCGCTCGTCAGGCTCCGACAGAAGTTCTGGGCGCCCACCGACATATGGATCGACTATTTGTGTATCGACCAGTCAAACACAAGCGAGCGAACCCGACAAGTGACCCTGATGCAAGAGATATTCAGCCTTGCCTCAGAAGTACTGATTTGGCTCGGTGAGCCGTCCTCGACTGGTCTGTACGAGGGTGTTCAATCTCAAATAGACTGCTACTGGGGAGAGGACAACCAAGATGCACTGTGCACAGCGTATCGGGACTCTTTCAGTGAGTATCTGAGAGGAGGCAACATCTTCAAGTTCTTGGAACTGGGTCACGCCTATGGCGTCTTCTGCCTGCTCAGTCTTCTTAGCCGGCGGATTTCTGTATCCCAGATCCCATTTCTACAGTCATCTGTTGAATCACCGGAGTTCGGACAGTGGGTCGATGGTCTTTGGACTGCGGTTTGGGAGATGATTGAAAGGGCTTGGGTAAGTTGCACCTGGCCTGGGATCATTGTAGCCTTTTCTGATCAATAGGTGTCAGTGGAAGAGAACTTGGGTGGTGCAGGAGTGTGTATACGCTAGGAAAGCCACAGTACATTATGGGCACCTCAGTGCCAGTTGGGAGATGTTCAGTAGCGCAGCACGCTTCTTCATGGAGAGCCGCCTGGGCCATGACCTTGCTCAAGCAACCAGCAGGCGTGCCAACATATCTGGAGCGACAGGAGATCCGCTGCCGGAGCTTTGCGGGCTCATCTTACAAATCGAGTCTCCTAGAAGCGCCTTGAGCCAAGGAGAGTACCTCACCCCCCTTCAGACCCTTGTACGCTTCCGAAACAGGCTGTCGACGGATAGGCGGGACAAGGTCTTCGCGTTCCTCAGCCTACTAAAGGGCCACTTTCTTACTCCCAGATACGACGTGACAACTCTGCAGATGTATATTGAAGTTGCCAAGAGAATCATACAGTCCACCGAGAGCCTCGAGATACTCGCCTCCTCGGAGCCGAACATGAGTGAGAAGGGGTGGGGCTGGGTGCCCGACTGGAGCATTAGGCCCGAAAAGCACGAATGGCAACGGTTAGAACTCTTGAAGCTGTACAGTGCATCAAAAGGCATTGCGGCTGAGGCAGCGTTACTCCGCACGACTGAGCCAACGCCTTTTCTGAGGGTTTCAGGCATCTGGGTCGACCAAGTGACGGAGGTATTCCTGTCTTCGTCGGCCCCAATGGATGGGTACTCAAGATACCAGACAACTGTGGCGCATTGGGAGGCTCAGGCCCGTCAGGGCCTCGAAAGCACCGACATCTCCCATGATCTACCTTCGCCTCGATTTGTCCCGTTTGATACTAGACTGGCGGGTTCAGCTGAGAGATGGATCAACAATGGACGTTCAGATCGTGATGATGTTCCGCTTTGGAGAGTCCTGTGCGGCGACATGATGTTTGTATCCGGCATCGACGGCGAAGGCACCTATCGACGGGCAGAACCAAGTGATGAGGAGTTATTCAAAGCCTTCAAGGAGGACGGCGTGGGCCTTAATCGACGGATGAGCCGGATGACAGTCAAGGGCAAGAGGACATTCTATCCAGTTAGAGCCGAGGCATCCAACCGCACAAGGAGCCAGTTCTTCTACGCTATGCAGATGATGACGGCAGGAAGGACTCTTTTCGTCACAGAGCAGGGCCGAATTGGAGTTGGGCCCAGTAAGTATCACTTGTCACCACCTGTCATGGATCCCGGTACTTCATGTTTTGTAACGTTCTCCACTACAACCTTTAAGATCTCAATACTAACGCCACTGCTAGAAGACATTGCTGTGCGCGATCACGTTGCGGTGCTTGCGGGCAGCACTGTGCCATTTCTCCTTAGAAAGAGCGGAACTCTGCGCTGTCTAGATCATTTTATTGAAACATTATTACCACGAGGGCGAGTTGAAAAGGGCATGAGTATTACCTGTCCTAAAGATACTTTACACCAGTTTTATAACATCATTGGGGATGCTTACGTTGCTGGAATTATGGACGGCGAGATTGCAAATGATGAAGTGTCCGAGATTTGTCTAGGAGGGTGACATCCCCGGCTATTGGTCACGATGAGGCCGAAGGGCTCAAGGCGTCCTTGGAAGTCATTGCCTCTGAAGATTTCTCGAGCATGGTTAGCCGTTATATAGAGACCGAGTTAGGCGTCAAGTGCATGGCTAATACATGAGAATAGTCTTTGATTCCAGCTCTCTACTAGCGTTCAAGGCGTCACTGGGCAGCTGCACTATTAGAATCAATACTACAATGCCAAGGATCAGCATGCCTGCAACGCCAATATGTCGCAAAACACTACGTAGAAGAGTCTTAACAATAGTAAGAAGCAGAATGGGATTATAAGTGATCAGTGTGGTAACAGCAAAATTTTGTGTTTCCATGATTGCAAATATCTTGACTCACATCAAAACGTAGTCTATAAATATCCCGGCCCGTACGAATACCACCGCTGAGGACAATGGTCAATACAAAAACATTGAAGCTTTTGTCCACATCCGTTGGGTCACGCAGCCAGTCTTGCTGTCAGGATCACCATCAACGCCCACCGAGAATTTCATCAACTATGTCAAGTGCCCTCCACCAACACACACAGAGCCAAATGGCACGATACTGCTGATCCACGGCTACCCTCAACGCCCCTATCAGTTCCGCCATGTCATCACCCCAATAGCAGACGCAGGTTACACAGTGATTGCACCAGACTAGCACGGAGCCGGCCACTCGTCCAAGCCCCGGGATGGGTACGAGAAGGTGCAGATGGCGGCTGCCATACATAAGCTCCTTACCGAGCACCTCGGAGTCACCGAACCGGTCCATGTCGTTGGCCATGATATAGGCGGTATGGCGGCGCACGCCTATGCCTCCCGCTTTACCAAGGACATCGCCAGTGTTACAAGGGGGGAATCTTCAATGCCCGGAACCAAGGTCTATGATAAGTTCTGCGAGGAGAGGCCCGCGTGGCATTTCCATTTCCATTGGCAAGCCGACATTCCTGAGCTGCTCACCTAAGGCAGGGAGAGGCAGTATATCAAGCACTTCTACGACCGCTTTTACATCAACCCCTCTGCCATCAGCCCACCTGGGCAGCCCATGTCGATTACTACAAAAGCATGTTCGAAAAAGCCGGCGCCATGAGGGCAGGGTTCGACGTTTACCGGGCCTTTCACAAGGGCACTGAGGAGAATCGAGACTGGGTTGCCAATAACGGCAAGTATGCGGTACCCTGCATGTCTTAGAACGGAGAGGGCAGCTTTCTGGCCAGCATTGTAAAAGAACAGGATCTGGAGGCACACGAATCCACAGAAACTTCAACAAATCCCGGCTCGGGACATTGGTGTGCTGAGGAGAATCCTGGTGCCTCTCATATGGATTCTCTTCTCAAACGAAACGACCACCTATTCCTACGACGATTATCAAGGCTGCCAATTGCCCCAGCTCATATAGAGTGAATTACCTTTAACTTTGTTGTCTAGTGATATTTCTAGGTCCCCAATTCAATAGTGAATGAAATGGTCTACTATATGGCTTACTGGTTACATCTAGAAGACAAGCATGCCACCAGCACGCCTCCAGTCAGGTTGAATTCACTATAGGCCGATGCATGGGAACTCTGTATGTGACGTAGAAACTTGATTTTGTTTGCCTCTAAATAATTCACTTCTAAGAGAGAGGGACATTCAAACAGATAGCGCTGACCCCGCAACGTCGCTCATCCAACACGTTGATACAGATCAACGCATCGGCCTCCCGACAAACATCATCCCGACACAATCCAAACTGTCTCAATCTTCCACAAGTCTGGGCAAGTCGTCACACCAGTCCAAACATTTTGTCGTGGCTTTTTCAGTGCAATATACATCGTAGAGCTTTTGACATTTACTTTTTCCTTGGCTTGATCGGCTTGATCGGCTCAAAATGAGCTCCTCAAGCACCTACCGCCAGTACAAACATGGCACCGAGGCCATGCTCAAATGGCTTTCAAAATCTCTAGATGAGCGTGGCATTACTTTTGGTGGAAAGCTAGAGGACGCCAGCATTCGAAGCAAGTACACGCTTCGCCTTCCCGTCGCTTACATCTTCCAGGAACAGGAGGAAGCAACAACATGCTAACTGATCCTCAGGCCTCCTCAGTCTTGCATATCAAGCCCAACGAAAAGGCGTTTCTATGGCCACCGAAGTCCTCTATGCCCTTGAAGATACTCTCAAGATTCGCAGACAATATCATGCGTGGTACAGCAGCCAGCTCCGTCAAAGCTCCCCCAACAAAGACAACAAGCACGTCGCGCGGTCTAATGAAACCCACGCAGCTTTCATCGACGTGCTTCAAGGCATCCACGATCTCTTTGCGCCGGCCAAGCCCCCAGAAAATCAACCAACGTCCTCTTCCTCAACAGACAAGAAGATCCTCGAGATCTCTAATATCTTCACAAACTTGAAGACTGAAGATGTGACCACAGACGAATCTCAAGCCACCAGAGTCAAGCCCTCGCATCGTGCTGAGCCATCTTCCAAGCCCTGGATGGCGAGAAAGTCACAGATGCTCTTCGAAGACAAGCTTCTAGAGTTATACTGTCTTTATAATGATGCGAGCAACATCCGTGGATACCTGCGCCAGAAGTGGGCCGATTATGCCTCTCGGAAGCTGGACATTATCTCAGCAGCCGTGATCACCCAAGAGGCTTTGGAATTATTCTCTGAGGCAGAGAAGTCTTTTGAGGACAAATACGGCAGAAGTCTCAGGGATGACCCAAGCTACTTCCACCCAAAATACTTGGACATCATCTACTACTTGGCTATTGGAGAGCCAATGAGTTCAACTTACACATCGGACGAATTTGCATCTATGCCAGCCTCAGACATAGAGATTGCGAAGATGGAGGCACAACTACAAACTGCAGACCGCCAAATGAAGATTGCGAAGTTGGGTTGGAAACCTTCTGAAGACCTGGACGAGTGGTTGATGCGGCCAGTAGCCTGCTTGCTCGAAAAAAATGCTCGTCAAGGCAGTCAACCAAGGAGGTGCTGCTTGGGTGCTCGAACAAGCATGCCGCGCACCTGCTGATAGAGTCGATGCCCTAAATACACTGGGATTTGACGAGGGCCAAGATCTGGTTCCTGGAGACGCTGCTCAAGAGCTTCTAAACACCTTTATTGACGTCTACGCTGGCATGATCTTCATGCAACAGAACCTAGATTGTTTCATAGGACCACCCGACATCATCACTTCCCAATGGCTCAGTGGTTACGACTACAGCATATGCATGGTCCTTTCCATGCAGATCCTACACGACATTCGCACAGCCAAATCAGACTCCGGAAAACTCGACATCCTCACTCAAGTATCCAAAGACTACAAGAGGCTAGGAGTTGGGATGGGTACGTTCAGTCAACCCTTCAAAGAAAAGTTCGCATCACTGTCAAATCACCCCATCTTGAAGAAGGTGGCTGCTATGGAACAGTCTTGGCTCAAGGGACGAGCCCCAGGGAAGATTGTTCAGCCCAGCAATGTGGGAAAGGCAAAGTCTCAAAAATTATCAGAGCTACCACTCATGACAAATCCTATCCTCGTGGGTATGATTCTGTTCAAATTGTTTTTTGAGGAATACGATCGGGACATCGAACATACCAATAACAAGTGGTTCCTGATTCCTTGTGCTCACCTGCTAAACTGGCTGGCTGTCAGAGCTCAAGGCACAACAGCAGATTTCAGCGATTTGTACCCTGACATGCACACCGCAATCGGTCTTTTAGGACCTAGGCTGGTCTGGTTGGGTTCAAACCCTCCAGTAAATTTGATTACTTGCCGCAACCGCATTCTGCTGGCATGGGGTCTTCAACTCGCCGACTTCTACCAACGAATCATCAGTGGCGACCTTCCAACAGCAGAGGAGCTGTTCAGAAAGATCAGGAACAACACCAATGCCAATTACAAGATGACAGATGACCAAGTCAAGTCCGCACTAGACGATGAGGCCCATCTGAGTACCTGTTTCGACAAGTTCAAGTGGAATAGCCCAAGTCACCCTCTCAAGATTGAGACTTCCCAAAGCACACCGCTTCTAGATGCTATCCAGCAAAACCTTAGTTCCTCTCATTTCATGAACGCCCAGCAGAAGCACATACGGAAGATCATCTTGGGCCCCGAAAGTAAGCGCAAGGCTAACGAGGATCTCGACATGCTATCCTATCTCGACGCGTTCTCCCACGCTAGCCGTGCAGAAATGCCACGCCTGATCTTCCCGTACAGGAGCATCTCAATACAGTGCAGTGCACTCTCAGTGTTGCTCTTCCTCCGCACCAAGGACAGTTTTGATTTGCCCTCGGAGATATTGGAGTGTGACGGTCTCAAAGAACTCAGAGGCGGGAAGCCGGTGGAGAGCGAGGAAAAGGTTGGCTCTGGCGCCCAATGCGTGAGCTCCCTTCTTGCGCTCGCTTCCATCTTTGGGAACAGGGCTGACTGCTATCCTGTCGAGCTCTTCATGCTGGATTTGATCGAAAAGCAATGGGTTAAGTCACCCTATCTTGGCACGAGACATCACCTTACCGAGGAGTTCGTGGAGAAGTGCAAGGAGTTCGGGTTTGCAATCCCGGAATGTGCGACGGCAGCTTTGGCGTAGATTTTCGGACCAGACAGGCCGGACGAATCGACGGGTCCCTACCGTGATCAAGATGTTCAGTTGTCTCCTCTAACTATTGCTTGGATAGTTTACTATAGTTGCGGGCAGAGATAAGAGTAGACTCCATGGATGATGTGTACCAAGATAATGTAGAACCAATATTACCCTGACTATGCCGTAAGCCATGCTGTCAGCTCAGGTCATCATGCTAGTATGTTATGCTTTCGGCGGATAGTGTTTACGAAGATGGCATCCCAAACCCTTGACCTGGCCTTTCTACTCAGGGAGCAGTCGATGCCACTAGCAACCTGCTTGTTGATGGTGACCCAAGAAGCCGTAAATGGAGCAGAATGGGGCCACACTCCAGCTGCAATCACCAACATCCCACAGCACTTTTCAAATTAAACAATCAAGGTCTGACAGCCGGGACTCGAGAGCAAACTGCTGACCTGAGGGAT
Source organism: Diaporthe longicolla (assembly GCA_000800745.1). Classification (NCBI taxonomy): domain Eukaryota; kingdom Fungi; phylum Ascomycota; class Sordariomycetes; order Diaporthales; family Diaporthaceae; genus Diaporthe; species Diaporthe longicolla. Next base: position 472,653 of record JUJX01000006.1, read on the forward strand.
ATACAGCATGATTTAAGGTTGGGGACACTTCAAGGCTCTTTTCTTCCATGTCTGAATTATGGTCTGCGCCAAAATCAAGTGCGTTCGAAGTCCAGTCTTGGTTTCTATATAGCCAGAAGCTTTGTCTCAAACCCGTGTGATTTATATAGAACAACAACCCAGGTCTTGCCGTCTCTTTACTTTAGTTTGAGTGACGAAGCCGGTACTATCATAAGTCTGAGCGAACTCCGTCGATGTGCACAGTAGCTTTTAACCATGTACACAAGCACAGAGTAATATCTTGGTGGTTTAACGCCATGCAAGAGCAAATTGATTAAATCAATTTAGGCCTTGAACATACAGAGGGAGCTACGCCCGGACGAAAAAAGTAATAAGGAAAACCCACCTGGGCAGTATGGACTGACGCTCGTTTACTTCTTCCAATTGCCAGCTTCCCTCGAACCTTTTGCCACGTCGGACAAACCATTCTCAACACCTGTCCCCACGTTGGCGAGTCCGTCCCCGAGGGGTCGTCCAACGCTATAAGTACAATGTTAGTCCTGACACCGGTCCTGAACTTGTACTTTATGACATTCTAAAACATGAAGGACTGTGGGGTCCATGGGCAGGAGAAAAGAGACGCTTACCCCCCAGTTGCCCCATTCACGGTTTCACCAAGGCCGCGAGTTGCGCCGCCGACAACGCCTCCAACAGTGCTGAGTCTGATGTTAGTTCTGCTACATATTCGAGTACCTCGCATTCTAGAAATCCAAAATATGAGGCACAGGAAGCCTTGCTGGGAAGTCATACTTCGACAGTCCGGAGACCGTATTGCCGAGGATACCAGTGACAGTTTTCGCTAGAGATGAAGTTAGTCCTGCTACGGGTCCTACAGTGTTGCATTCTAGATCCTCCCCAAAAATGAAAGACGGGGACCTGTAACAGGTGGGAAATGATGCTTACCCGCCCCAGTCACACCGTTGTCTGAGTTGTTGTTCATTTTGATGGTTGGTGGTGGTTGTAGACTGAATCTGTGTGCGTATATGGTTGAATGAAGCTCTCAAGAAGTTGTGCAGCACGTCCAAGTTGTGTGAGAAAGACCTGTGGGTTTAAGATGAAGTGCAAAGGAACTGGTCGTCAATATATAAACGTGGCACAGCACCGGCAGCCTGGACAAAGCATGTGTTGGTACGTAGGTCGTCATCAGCCAAATGCGGGATGATGTCATTTGTGTGTGGCACACATCAGCTGTGCCACACCCCTCTGCGTGGAAACAGGGGTCTTCTGCGGGAGCATCTTGGTTGGCGAGCACTACACGCGAAGGGGGGCAACTTGAAATCTAGATCGCATTGAAGCGAGGTCGGGGTTGGTTTAATGTATTGGTGGGCTCAGTGGGCCGCCAAGCTAGCGTAAAGGTAAAACCGTCTTGTATCCCCTCTCCTGACCCCATGGGCGTGCACCAGATACAGGCTTTCACAGCACAACATCAAGACGCGCTCCACGACTATTCGCGCAACACCAATCATCCTTCCCCGATTCCTGCACATAAAGTCCTAGATCTAGGCGTTCCAAGGTAGACCCTGTGGGAAAATACTTGGGAGGAAAGTTTTTGAACCCTTCTATTGCTATCTAAGTAAGAAAACTTAAGTTTGAGGTGCTTGGCCAGCCAGTCGACTCCAGCCACAACTGTGGCGCGTCCGACTTCCAACGTCATCTCATCAATCGCATAGTATAGCATCCCGACCTTCCTCAAAACCAGCATATTATTTGAGCGCACGATAAAACAAACACACCCCATTTCAATCAAGGTGTGATGTTCCTAGGTCGCAAGTGCGAGCAGGAGGTAGAAAGAAATAATAAATTCAACCCAAAGCGCTGATGGGGTCGAGCTCCCTTTTATGCACATTTTCTGCGCGCCCTCGCCTCCCAAGCCCCCCCC